>JADHKN010000042.1:0-231436 GCA_019925475.1 Ophiostoma ips | reverse complement strand
GGTTTTTACGAGAGGTGGATTCTCGCCGACTATACGTTAGTAAAGTTTTTTAAAAACGTACGCCGGTATAAAAAAACGTCTCGCCGGTTATTCGTAATTAATTTAATAAGTAAAAGTTTTATAACTTTTTAACTTTTACTTTAATATTAATATTTTCTTTTTTTTCTTTAATTTATCTTTACGGCTAAATTATTTTATTTCACCTCCCGTATTCCTTTATATTTTTTTACTTATATATTTTTACGAATAACCGGCTTAAAAGAAAATATTTATTAAACGCCCCTCGTTTAATCTTTTATAAATACGTATTAATATAAATCTTAATCTTACGTATTATATAACCCTTAAAAAATCGCGTATTAATACGCCCCTACTTAATTAAAACGATATAATAAACGAGCGTTTATTTAAACGTAACGAAATAACGAAAGTACCCGCTTTTACTAATACCTCGTTAATAACGCTAATCCCGCGTACCCTTTACTCGCCTAACGTACTTAGCTAAAGCCGAGACAAGTCCGTTATACTTAATAATTTAATTACGTAAACTAGTAATAACGCCGTTATACTTAAAACGCTAGTTAAGTACGCTTAAAAACTAACCTAGTCGGTTACCCCTCGCGATACGTAACCGCGTAAAGTTTATTAATACGATACGAAACCCCTTTATTATTTAATCGACGAGTTTATTAAAAAGATTACTACTTAAATTAAAAACTAAATTAATTAGGTCGAGTAAGTTTATAAAAATATAAACCGTTTTAACGCTCCGGTTAAATATTAAGTAATTTAAGCCGCGAGTTATTTCGAAAAAAATATCCTTAAAAACTAAACGTATTTTTAAATTTAATATTATAAAAAAGATTTTAGTTTTAAAATTACGTAACAAATCTTCGTCGACTTTTTACGTAAAGAGTACTATAATAACGGTAATTAAATACTTAAGTTATACGTTAAACTTTTTTATATATACTAAAACGACCGTTTTTTAACACTTTACTACTCCGAGTTTTATAACTTACTAAACCGAGTCGGTATCGACTTTATAACCCTTAAAAATAACCCGTATTAGTTATAAGTATTTATTTATTACTTTAATAAAAAAGTCCGTAACTAATACTAATTTTATATTATTAGTAAGCTATTAAAGACGGCCGAAAAGGTAGTTAAAACCTACTAGCGTTACTACGACGAGGAGATCGTTATACGTAAACGCTTCCGCCCGTAAAACGACCGCCTCGATAATAAAAATAAAAAAAACCGTTACCGCCGTACTAATAACTCTATAACACTTAACTCGTAAATTAATTAAACGCCTATCTCGACCTCGACCTTAACCTCGACTAACTTAAAAATAACCCCTTATAATAAATCTACGATCGCGATAACTCTTTAACTTATTTACTTTTATTACTAAATCCCCGGTTATATCGAAACCGATTATAAACAAAATAACCACGCCCCGCGTATATTAACTAACACCGTATTACTAAACTACCCTCGGACGACGAAAAAAGCGAGAAAAACTTTAACGACCTTTCGGAAAACTAGTATAACCGGGAGAGACTTCTTTAACCCTACCGGTTAATAACGATTTAAAAAACTAAAACCTAGATTCCTCCCGTTATAAAGCCCGTATTAAACTTACTACCGCGAAAAAACCTTAAAGGCTCGCCGTAACCTTAAATACTACTTGTAATAAAAATATCGTCGACCGCGACCTTTACCGGCGTATAAGCTAGTATTATATTAAACGTAAAACCGACCCCCTAATAAAAACTATAAAAGTTACGCCCGTTAAAACTTATAACTTATACCTCGTCGAATTTATTATCTTCGCGCCGGACGGTACTAAACGATAGTACTCAAAAAATACGTTACTATTAAACGAGCGCCCGCTAAGACTAAGTTATTATTAAGTTATAATTATATAGGTCACCTAGGTATACGTATTAACACCGGTTTACGTACTTTTAATTTTAACGATATTATATATAAACCTTACTCGGCGTTCGAGCACCGTTTACGCCGAAAAGAAACCGTCGGAATTATATATATTAGTAATACCTAACTCAAAGACGTAAATCTAAATATTTTATTAGTCGACGACCCTTCGAAAAATAAAAAGCTACGCCTAAAAGACGCGCCGGAATATATCTACGACTTCCTCGATATTTTTAATATAAATATAACGAAGGAGCTTTTACTTAAAAACTCCGCGGTATATTATATTAACCTTATAAAAAAAGTTAAACCGCCTCTAAAACCTATCTACTTAGTCTCGCCGGCCTAGCGCGGAATATTATAAGAATAGCTAAAGAGGGAAATTATACTTAGCCGTATCCGCCCTAACTTAAGCCCCGTTAACTCCTCGATCCTATTTATCTTTAAGAAAAGTAACGAACTCCGTTTATATATCGACTACCGTGCGTTAAATAAGTTTACTATTAAGAATTATTACCCGTTACTTTTAATTAACGAGATCTTTTTATCGTTTTAAAGATTAGTAATCTTTTTTAAACTCGATATCGTTAAAGCGTTTTATTATATACGTATCGCGGAAAACGATATTTAAAAAATAGTATTCCGTATAAAAAATAACCTCTTCGAGTACACCGTTATACCGTTCGGTTTTACTAACGCTTTAGTATCGTTTTAAATATATATATACTCCGCGTTCGTAAGCCTTATCGACGTTAACTACCTCGTTTATATCGACGATATTATCGTATACTCCCGTTATATCGAAAAGTATAAAAAATATTTATAATAAACTTTCGAACGGTTATAAAAATTCGGTTTTTTATTAAGCTTTTTAAATATAAGTTCTTTTAGACGGAGGTAGACTTTTTAAGCTTCGTAATTATTATATAAAAAGTTAAAATAAACGTCGAGCGTATACGAGTAGTTAATAACTAGCTAACGTTACTCTACTTTAAAAACGTTTAAGTTTTCCTCGGTTTTACTAACTTTTATCGCCGCTTTATCACGGGTTACTCGAAAATCGTCCTCCCCCTTATAAACTTAACTAAAACCGTTATAAGCGGCCCTTTCTACTAAAGTCCTTAGAAAACTATAACTTTCGAGGCCTTTAAACTAGCTTTTACTAAAACCTTTATCCTCCGCTACTTTAACTACTCCCTACCCACTAAAGTTAAGACTAACGTTTTAAGTCGCGTATTAAACGGTATCCTCTCGTAGTTTTACCCCGATAGTAATAAGTAATACCCGGTCGCTTTTTATAAGCGTAAGTTTAAAGACTAAGAGACGTGTTAAGGCACGGGGTAATAAGAGTTATTAACTATTATTAAATCGTTAAAACACTAATAGTACCACTTAAACGGCGTTAACGATAAAATTTTAGTTTTAACGGATTACTAAGTACTCTAAAATATCGTTAAAGTACTAACGAAAGAACCTTAAAAGCCGCTTAACTAAATACGTATTTTAACTCTCGCTATTCTTATCAAATATTTAATATTAACCGGGGATTATAAATACCGCGGACGCCCTCTCCCGGCGCCCGGACTATATAATAAGCGACGTCCTTTATTACGACGTCCTACTCGCCCTTATAAAAGTACTCTCTTTTAAACCGAGCGTAAACCGTGAAAAAACTCGCGACTCCGAAAGGGGGGAGAATAAGCCGGTACTTATATTACTAAACGTATTTAAGTCGTACGACGAGCGGGTACTTATTGGCTTCTCCGAGCTACGCCTCGCTTTTATTAAACCTTTATTTAATTAAATACGTATTAACGTTATTATTAAAGTAGAGAAAACTAGAGTAGTTACCTTTAACGAATAAGTACCGTTACCTCCGCCTTTTAACCTAATTTAGGACGATATTACGGAAGAAACGCTTCGTTAAACTTTAGGCTAGTTAATACGTTTAAACTTTAAATCGCCTAAGTTTTAACCGACGAATCGTTTTACCACGCCGAATATACCCTTAATTTAAAGGACACTCTTTTAAAACTCTAGGCTCTTAATAGTAGTATCTCCGTTAAAATAGTTAATACCCGCGATAAAAGTTCGAGTAGTAATTGTATAGTATTTTTAAAAAGCCTATTAACTTTTAAAAGGCGTATTATAATCTTAGTTTATAACGTTATATACTAAACCCTAATTACGCTATATTACGACGATAAACACGCGGGGTATTTAAGAATAACTAAAACTTACGAGTTATTTACCCGCCGTTTTTACTAACGTAACCTCATAAAAAACGTTAAACGTTTCGTAGTTAGTTACCCGACTTACTAAGGAAATTAAGTACCTCGTTATAAACCTTTTAGGCTCTTATCGCCCCTCCCTCGTTTAAAAAAACTATTTTAAAAACTTAGTATAAACTTTATTACCGGCCTTTTTACTAGTATATTTTACGTTAAAAACGAGTATAACGTTATTCTCGTAATTGTCGATTAATATATAAAGCTCGCGTTTTATATTATTACGTAAAAAACTATTAACGCCCTTAAACTAACTCGTTTTTTATATAAATACGTCCAGGCCCGTTATAACTCGTTTAAAAGGATTATTTCAAATAAAAACTATTTTATTACGAGCTACTTTTAACACGAACTAAACTAGCTTTATAATACAAGTCTCCGCCTTTTAACCGCGTATTACCGTTGAATAAACGGCTAAACCGAACGAGTTTATTAATCCCTCGAATATTACCTTCGTTTATATTATACCGCCTAACCGACGACCTAGACGCGAGTACTCGCCGACGTAGCGTTCTCGTATAATAACCGCTTCTACGTTATAATTAATACCTCTTTATTCTACGCGTTATATAACTTTTACCCACGATTAATCGATATCTCTTTTATAAACGCCGAGGACGCCCGCGTTAACGGAGTTAAGAAGCGGCTCGAAAGTATAGCTTTTATCCGGTAAAGAGTTAACGAGTATTAGGATTATTAGGTAGTTAGTTAGAAAAAGTACTACGATAAAAAGCGGATACTAGTATAATTCTAACTAAGATAAATCGTCGGGTTATCGACGAAAAACCCCCGGCTCGTAAATAGTAAAAAAATATCCCCCCGTTATATCCGTATTAAAATCCTCGCCGTTTTAAACCCTTTTACTTATAAAATTAAGTTACTAAAAAAGTATAAATAAGTAGGCGTTTACGATATTATTTCCGTTTTACTACTAAAACCTTAAAAAAATAAACCCGGGGCGACTAACTAGTTACCGGTACCCGAGATTATTAAAGAGAATAAAGAATAAAAAGTCGAAGATATTTTAAATTATCGCCACGAGCCACCGGACCGGTAATTCCGAGTTAAGTAGTCGGGCTAGCTAGCCGAATATAACTTTTAAAAACCCGAAGAAAACCTCGACCTAGTTAAAACTAAGTTAAAAAAGTACTAGTAGTAATAAAAAAGGAATTATAAAAAGTAGGACGATTATAAAACTCCGACGGAGTAAACGTAACCGGGCCGAATTTAACTAGCTTTATACTTAAACTATATACTACGCTTAATAACGGGTCGTTTTACTACTCGCTCCTCGTAACGGGTCGAACCCGATAACTCTTTATATACCCGACCTTTACGTTTAATACTTAATTACTTTAAACTTTACTCCTTATAACGGGTCGAAACTAGCTAGTTTTTTATATTAAGTCGACTATTACGTTTTTATTCTCTCTTTTAAAACTCGTAATTATACTCTTTATAATAAGTCGTAGTATATTTTTAAATAGTTTTTTATAAATTAAATTTGTTATATTATAAATTATATTATTATTAAAAAAATTAAAGGGTTACGCCCCGCCTTTTTATAAAGCCGCCGTATAACGTAAAACCCGGGTAAAATTACCTCCGTATTAGTATAAATATAAAATAAAATAAAAGTAACATAAAAATAAAAATAGTTCAACGTTAACGACGACCCGACGTAAGACGGGCGGTAAAACGAGTCCGAGTACTTTATAAACTTAACGGGAAGCGTAGTATAATAACGGCTTTCCGTTTTTACTCGCGGCGTAGTATACGCCGACGTTTAAACGAGTGCTTAATTATAATATTATCGTCGTTTTCCTCCTTTTTACGTATAACGCGCTTCCGTTTTAACGCCGAGACGTATACGGGCGTTACTTTTTCCTCGCTTTTTTTGTTTTCGTCTTTTTTTTCGTCCTCTTTTTTATCTTCGTCCTCCTCTTTCTCGTCCTCCTTTTTATCTTTTTCCTCCTCCTCGTTTATATCTTACTCCGGTAGGTTTACGAGATCGTCGTTAACGTCGGTAGCGATAATAACGGCGAGAACGGCGTTAATAACTACGGTAGCGTTAGCGGTAACGACGGTAACGCGGGCTTTAGTAACGTCGGCGGTAACGGTAACGGCGCGGGTTTTAACGGCGGCGCGGGCTTTAACGGCGGTACGGGTAACGACGGTACGGGGCGGAGTTACGGTAGGCGCGACGGGGGACCGGGTAGTAGGCGTAGGGTTAATAAACGGGGGTGAAAGCGACCGTTTAGCGGCGGTACGGCGGGGCATAATAAGAGACTTTTACCCGAGGCGGTTATAATTATAATCGTTAACGGTAGGGGTAAGGAAGGTAAAGGGCGCGTTTTTATTACGTTATTTAATAACGACGACGAGCCTTCGGTGTATAGTTAAACGGGATAATATTTTATTTATAATTATTATTACGTTTAAATAACGGATATTAAAAGTATTTTTATTATTATTAATATTTCATAAATAAAAAGTTAACGTAAGTTTAAATTAGGAATAATTTAAATAAAATAAAAACTTATAAATTACGCGATAACGCGCTTTAATTATATTTACAATTTAAAAAAAACGCCCCCGGTTAAATACTAAAAAATAAAACCCTTGTTTTATAATACCGCGTAAACGGCGCGGTTTTCGTTTATTATAAACGTAATAAAATTAATTATTACGTATACGGTAAATAACCGCCGAAGTAAAGTATTTATACTCCGTTATTTAACGAATATTACTTAGTTTACCTTTAAACCGGATAACTCGCCGACTATTAAACTAAATAACTCCTCGGCGCGGCGTTTTTACGTATAAGTAGCCGCGGCCGATAACCGGACGAAAACTTAACGATTAAAAGTTAAATAGTACGCGTCCGCCGACCTTAACACGCGGTCCCCGCCGTAGCTCGTTACCCGTTTTTCCCGTTATTACCGGGACTACGTTTATTAAATAAATTAGGCGAGTAGGTATAAGGCCGGGTTAAATTATATAACGTTAGTTAAAACTTTATAAATAATTTTAAACTTATAAAAACCTACTAGGTGGTACCGTTTATTTTCGGTTATATAAATTATATACCGGCCGTTAGCCGTCGTAACGTAAAGGTTACGTAACGCGCCTTTTTTTTTAAAGACGTAAAAAACGTAACGAGTATAAAGCTCGCCGCCCTTTTTAAAAACGGGATTTTTATTTTACTCGGCGTCGAAGCCGGGGTCGGTTATTATTAATACTACCTCCGCCGCCGAGTAAATACCCTTAAAGGAAAACTATGTAACGACCGTCTCGTGGTTAAAAAATAAGATTATATTAGTAGTTATAAATATAATAATTTTAACTTATAAAAAGGAAGATTTAATTTTACGAAAAAACGGCGAGATACTACCTTTTATATATATATACACCCGTTTATTATTTACTTAACCTCCGACGAAAAAATTTAATAAAAACTTTATATAAGATCCGTTTTATAAAAAAACCTAGTTTTAATATAATAAATTTTATTAACGTAAACAGTACTTATTAACACGGGTTAAGTTTTCTTTTACTTTAATCGTATATCGTATCTAGTACCTCGGTTTAAAATATCTTTTACGTAGGCCGTAAAACGCTCGTAATATTATAACTACTCTCCTTTTACTATAATCCTAGCGTTTACTTTACGAGTACTTTTAACCTAGTCGCCGGGACGGTTTACTTAAAAGGGGGGGAAAAATTATTATTTTATAACCGCCGAGTAGTATCGTTAACGATTACTTTATAAGAATTATTAAAATATTATAAGTAAACGGGCGTAAACTTACTTTTATATAACCTTATAAATAAAAAATACTTCTTAATAACCTTATATTAAAAATCAATTATACGTACCCGTATTACTAGTACTACTAACCGTTAACCGTAAACGGTCGTTAACTAATATATAAAGTTTATCTTAAAATAATACCCGAGGTTTTACTTTTAAAAATATTCTTTTAAAACGGAGGTTAATCGCGCTTTTAAACCGCCTACCCTTACCCGAAGTATACGCCGGGACGTCGTATTTAAAAGGGGGGGATAGTATAAAGGATACTCCCTTATAATAAAGTAAACTCTACACACTAATAACTATCCGTTTATTTAGGCGCCTAGTTACCGATAAGTTAACGATAATTAAAAAAAGAAGTTATCTACTCGACTAGGCGTATAGTCGCCGATAAATTAACGATAGTTAAAAAACGGAGCTATTTACTTACATAGGCGCGTAGGCGCCGATAAGTCCACGAGGGCTCCGCGGAAGATTTAAGCGTAAGTACCACGTAAACGCCTAAAGGCTAACCTTAAGGCTAGTTCTCGGCCGAAGGCTTTTACGAGAAGCGGACTCTCGCCGACCGTACCTTAGTAGAGTTTTTTAAAAGCGTACACCGGTATAAAAGAGCGCCTCGCCGGTTACTCGTAGTTAGCTCGGTAAGTGAAAGTCTTATAACTTTTTAACCCCTACCTTAGTATCGATATCTTCTTTTTCTTTAGTTTATCCTTACGGCTAGGCTATTTTATCCTACCTCCCGTATTCCTTTATATAAAAAAGGGAGAGGTATAAAAAAGGAGGCGCCGTAAACTTAATAGTTAAGAAAATATAAAAAAGAGTTTATAAATAAAAGTAAAAAACGAGGACGCGCCTTTATACTACGCGTAATACCGGTCGCTCCTTCCTTATTCACGAGGGTCTTACCTTCCGTATCCGGCGACCCTTTATCTATAAACACGCAAACTAACAAGCGATAAATACTCGGCTAAGCCTTTTAACAGCCGTAACGACGACGCAGCTTTACGCTACATCGGTTACTACACTATTTTAATAAATAAAAGAGATAAATTAACTCTGTTAGCCTATAACCTACAGACAGGGTTGGGGAAAAAATGAATAATTAATTAATTAATTAAATTTAATTTTCACTTTCCAAAAATTAATTAATCAATTAATAATTCATTAATTCATTAATTTAATTTTCACGAAATAAAAAATAATAATTCTCCATAGTAAAATAACTCTATATAAGAATCAAAATAAATCTATATTAATTACCAAAATCAAAAACACGTCTATATATAATATATACGTTACTCAAATTAAATCAAACTACTAAAAGTACGTACGACTAGTTAAAATAAGTAACGCCGTCGAGGGTAGGCAGCGTTGTAAAGGGTAATCACGTATAAAAAGTGTATACCTTATAGTTAAAGTACATAAATAAAAAGTAGTAAACAACGTATAACTAAATATACAAAATAATCAAACTTATAAAACGAATAGAATTAATTTTTATACAACTCGTTACTATACTAAAACCTCAAATAACAAGACAACGGCTATAAAACAACCCAAAAAACGTCAAGAAAAAAGAAAAGAACTAACTATCTTCCTCCTCAACCTCGTTTACCTCCCTATTTAACAAATCGTTTACAATGCGAATATTAAAAAACCTTCATATATATTGAAAGCATACCCTTTCGTACCGTATATAAACGCTTATTTCTAGACTTACCAACTACATTACTACTAATCGAAAAAAACACGTAATACCGTTACAGACGTAGCTAAAATAACTAAATACCGCTTAGGAAGTAGTGCCAAGTACGGGTATTTTCCTTCCCTTTTATACCAATAGTCCAGCGGATTACTCTTTTTTATTTTGAGTTATTAGTAAAAAACAAAATTTAAATGAATAAAAGAAAATGAAAAAACTTGCGGAATTAGGCTCGTAATCTTCGTTAAAGTACGAAGTGATTTGGTCGAATATATTAATAAACCTTTTAAATATCTTTTTACCTCTCGTCCTTTTCTTTTATACTATTATAATAGTGCTGGAATATTCTATACTTTAACAGCTATTGGTAGGTATAATTCTTATATAAAGATGAAATGTATACGTTGAAGTTTTGAAAAAAGAAAAATTAATTGTTGGAATTAAATTAAATCGAAATTTAAATACGTAACTAAATTAATTTTCATTAATTAATTAATTAATTACTAATTAATTTTTGAGGTCTTGGCATTAATTAATTTTAATTAATTTTTCGACGGCCAAAAATTAATTTAATTAATTAAATTAATTTTCCATTACTACAGACATCTACTATTTAACACACACGCTACTACCGCCCTAAAAGGCCGTAAGGAGTAGAGTTTTTTATCCGGCGAGCGTTAACTTTACGGTTTATTATTACTTTTAATCGTTCAAGTACTTTATACTATAGTTAGTATAGTTTATAAGTGTATAAATAAATAAATAAATAAATAATCCGGGGTTTTAAAATAAATTATGGCGCCGCGGTGTTTAGTTATATTAACCGCGAGTACGGTTATTTATTCGGCTATTTTATTACGTCGGGATTATTATATGTACTATTATTAAGTTTATTTAAATCGCGTAGTAATTAAAAAGGCGCCGCGTACCCGAGCCCGGGCCCGCGGCGGTTATATTTATTAGATATAGTTAAGCGTCGCGCGTTAAAACCTTTTAAGGTAGGTTTAATACCGTACCTTTTATTTATAAAACTTAGTAATACGACGGGTTAGGTAAATCTAAACAAGTAAAACGCCCGTTTTAAACTCGAAAAGTGATAACGGCGTGGTTTTATAACTTTTTACGGATAATATAAAAACATTATCGCGAATCCTATCGCGACAGTTAAAAATTCTTAATTTGACATTAGTACTAAATTCGTAAAACCCGATTCTATAGCCTACGGCTAGCGCGGTAATACGCGCCCGCCGCGCGGTCGTGGCGGTGGCGTTGCGCGGAATACGCGGTCGTAACGCGATAATAACGCTAGTTAACTATTATTAAATCTAATACTAAAATCACTTTTTAAAGTAACTAATACTAGTAATAACGACGAATTAAACCCGCCGTTATTTATTAAAGTTTTTTTAATAATCTCCCGTCTTTTTTAAGTTAAAAATAAAAACGCCGACCGTATCGACGTTATTATAAAGCTTTTACTTTTCGTCGTTAATTACGTTACGAACTTTTTACTCAACTAAATTGTTACGATTCGGCCCCACGGACAAACCAAAACCAGGAGGAAGACAAATAGGAAGGCGGTCAGAGACGGCAATACAACATTGCCAACGCAACACACACGAAGAGTACATCCAACATGTACAGCCGAAAGGAGGAAGTTCATACGGAATGAACTTTGGCCGTATGAACTTTGGAGAAAGTTCATACGGAATGATCGAGGGACGTATGAACTTTGGAGAAGTTCATACGGAAGGATCGAGGGACGTATGAACTTTGGAGAAAGTTCATACGGAAGGATCGAGGGAGATATGAACTTTACTGTATATAAGACTGAGGCTTCCTCCCAGACATTAGATAGAAGACTCAGTCGTTACCGCTTGTCTGAAATACAAACCTATATGAACTTGTATTCCTGTGGCCCTTATTGCCTACAAAACACGAGCAACCCTTATCACTTACACCGCAGTGCTGATATTGTTTGTCCTGCACTTGCTCGAGCCTTATTTCAAGAACATAAACCTCCCCAGCCTGATCAACTGGCAGAGACACCTCCCGAGAAGTGCCTTTGTAACATAAATTATATAAAAAATAACGGATATTTTTACTTTAATTATTATTATTATACCTCCCCTTCCTCCTCCTCCCCCTTTTATCTAACCCCTTATTACTTTTTTTTTACCGAGATCCTTATTATTATACCCCGAGCGGTACCGTATTAGGAACGCGACCGTTATAAAGTTATAATTAATTATTATAAACTATTTAACGGACTTAAGAAACGTAAATATAACGAAATTATATAATTAATTAGGAATACTCTCCCGAACCCCGACGACCTCGTTAGTATTAAGTAACTCTTTAACGGCGACGTCCTAGCGTACTTCTTTAACCCGGTAGAAAACCTTTTTACGGATAATAGTTAAGTAACCGGCGCCTTCGGCGCGGACGCTACCTAGTATTATAAAACGTATATTATTATTATAAAAAAAATATTTATAAATTTAACCCGCGACTCCGACGATATAAGGTTAAAAATATTTATATAAGAATTTTATCCCTTTTAAAAACGAAGGTACGAAAGACGTGTAATAAAAACGAAGCGTAACTAATCCTTTAAGTATATAATGTCGACGATACGAACTTTTTTTATAAAATAAGCTTTATTTAAAAGATTAAATACTTTAATTACGAGTTATATAACCCCGCCGCCCGAGTGACCTAATACTATAACTATTAAACTTATAATTATATTATTAAATATTATAATAAATCCTTGTAATATAGTAATCATACCTTTATAAGTTATACTAATAAAGAATATACTATTAAAAACGACGTTATAACTTATAAATACGTAAATTATAATAATAAATATTAAACGTAAAACCCGTTTTATTTAATAATTAAAACGGCCCGTAAACACGTTATAGTTATATATTATATACGCTTAACCCGTTTTAAGTTTTACCCGAAAAATATATTTTATAATATATAACTACCTTTAATATTAACCTAGCCCAGTACTAACTAATAATTAAATAATCCCTCGTAAACCGCTCCGCCCACCGCCCCCGTCGTTTAATTAGTCGAGCCGCGAATTACGTTTAATACCGTAACGGCCGTTAGCCCCGCTACGACGTTACCCGAGCTTTTATAAACCGCCTCGGCCGCCGACCCCATCGTTTAATCGGTCGAGCCGCGAATTACGCCCGATATCGCGGCGGTAGTTAACTTTATTATAATATCCCCCGAACTTTAGACCGACTTTAACGGCTTATAAACTTATAGTAAAATAGTATTATTACGTTTATAATTATTATTATATAATAAAATATATAAAAAAGTACAAATAATATAACGACGGCGTTGAATAACCGTTTTAAGCCCGACGTTATAGCTATTTAAAAACCTAGTTAATTTTAATACGGCCCCCCTTAAAATAAATCTTAATTCAGATATTACGTAGTTACGTACGGCGGTAATACTACGCTTTATATATATAAACGTTAAAATATCGTATTATAGTTTTATAAAAGGGGCGTTAACGCCGATAGGTTTACGAGGGCTCCGCGGAAGATTTAAGCGTAGGTATTACGTAAGCGTTTAAGGGTTAGTTTTAAGGTTCGTTTTCGGTTAAAAGTTTTTACGAGAGGCGAACTCTCGCCGACCGTACGTTAATAGAGTTTTTTTAAAAGCGTACGTTAGTATAAAAGAGCGCCTCGCCGGTTACTCGTAATTAGCTCGGTAAATAAAAGTTTTATAACTTTTTAACCTTTACTTTAGTATTAATATTTTTTTTCTTTAATTTATTTTTACGGCTAAACTATTTTATCTTACCTTTTATATTCTTTTATATTTTTTTACTTTTATATTTTTACGAATAACCGGCCCGGAGGAAAATATTTACCAAACGCCCCTCGCCCGATCCTTTATAAATACGTACCGATATAAATCTCGATTTTACGTATTATATAACTTTTAAAAGATCGCGCGTTAACACGCCCTTACCTAATTAAAACGATATAGTAGGCGAGCGTTTGATTAAAACGTATTGAAATAACGAGAGTACCCGTTTTCGTTAATACCTCGTTAGTAACGTTAATCCCGTATGCCCCTCGCTCGTTTAACGTATTTAGTTAAAGCCGGGACGAGCTTATTACGCTCGATAACTTAATTACGTAAACCGGTAACGATACCGTTATATTTAAAACGTTAGTTAAGTACGTTTTAAAAATAGCCTAGTCGGTTACCTTTTACGATACGTAACCGCGTAAAATTTATTAATACGATACGAAACCCTTTTATTATTAAGTCTACCTATTTGTACTATGAATTTTTACTATTTACACCGTAAAATGTATGTTAAGAATAAGGATTTTCCGCTAGTCCTAAATAGGAAATTAGTTAAATACGAAAGTGTAAGAAATCTACGTCTCTTTCCTCTTACACATCTGCCACCTCCGTACCTACACGAGATGATACAAAACAATATCGTTATTAGAACTATTAAAAAGCCCTTGATTTAGCGTATTAGCTAGTTTAATTATTAAAATCCCCGGCCGAGTAGTCGTTGCGCTATTATTATCTAAGGTTTCGTTGTTAAAAAATAAAGAAATCACTGTATTAGTTATTATAGGTTTATACGCCTAAGAAGCGCGGCTCTAGGGCGTATATAGATATCGTCGTCGAAAAGGCGTCGTCTCGGTTTTCATCGAGCCTACAACGAACCTATTAGTAAATATAACTAGAATAAGTGTAATTTATTAGAGAAAAGGTTGCCGGTATAACTAGTTATTTTGGAGCAGTATTACGCGTGGAGTTAACGGTTTTCCGATTGTATAGCGATGTGCGATGTGCGATGTGTAGAGACGTGGTTAAAAAGTATGAATTAGTAATTAGTAGATTAGTCAGCAGATTCATCTGTTTTCTTTCCACTTTAAGACTAGCATACCCTCTTAGCTGGAGACATTAGGTATAAAAAGGAATCTGGCTAATTATATCGCGAAAAATAGCCCCACCCTGAATATTTACGGTGTAAATAGTAAAAATTTATAGTGTAAATAGGTAGACTCTTATTACTTAGTTAACGAATTTATTAAAAAGTTTACCGTTATTTAAATTAAAAACTAGATTAATTAGGTTAAGTAAGTTTATAAAAATATAAACCGCCTCGACGTTTTAAATAAATACCGAGTAATCTAAGCCGCGAGTTACTTTAAAAAAAGTATTTTTAAAAACTAGACATACTTTTAAGCCTAGCGTTATAAGGAGAATCCTAGTTTCGAAATTACGTAAAAAGTATTATAATAATAATAATTAAATACTTAAATTATACGCTGAAATTTTTTATATATATTAAAACGACCGTTTTTTAATACTTTATTACTCCGAGTTTTATAACTTATTAAACCGAGTTAGTATTAACTTTATAACCTTTAAAAATAACCCGTACTAGTTATAAGTATTTACTTACTACTTTAATAAAAACGTCCGCGATTAGTACTAATTTTATACTATTAGTAGGTTATTAAAAACGTCCGAAAAAGTAGTTAAGACTTATTAACGCTATTATAATAAGGAGGTCGTTATATATAAACGCTTCCGCCCGTAAAACGACCGCCCCGACGATAGAAGTAAGAAGAACCGCCGCGGACGCGTTGATAACTTTACGATACTTAACTCGCGAGTTAATTAAACGTTTATTTCGACCTCGACCTCGATTAACTTTGAAGTAGCCCTTTATAACGGATCCGCGATTACGACGACTCTTTTATTTATTTATTTTTACTATTAAATCCCCGGTTATATCGAAGCCGATTATAAAAAGAAGAAAATAAGATAGTTATATATTACGAACAAGGAGCAGGATAACTAATGGGCCCACTTATCTCGGATAAGGTAAGCGACTAGCAAGATGTTAGCTGCGGTGGTAGCTAACACTAGTCTCTACGTAATTATAAGTCGACGACGTGTCGCTATAGAGTCGACGACGAGTCGATAGTACGGATTATATGCGTGCCCTATTTTAAAGGAAGAGGCCTTTATTATATATAAAGGCCCTCCCGCTCCTCTCTCTTAAAAGGAATAGTAAGAATTAGTTTTTATATTATCGTACCTTTACTTTTAGTATTAATATTATTTTATCCTTTTTATCGTAACTCGATAGTAATTACCTAATTTACCCTTTTATTATAATTATAATTTTTCTTTTTTAAAGTATTTATTTATAATATTAGAGCCGAATCTTTTACGTAACACGGGCGCCCTTCGTATAACGCGTACAACTTTAAAAGCTTTAAGAATAGCTAGTACTTAAAGGTTCGAGCCCCGTATTATTAATATTACCGACGAGGTTAATAACGATTTAACCGCGCGTTATATAACCCTAAGGCCCGTTAAAGATACTCCTTTTAACCCTATAGCCTCGGCCGACACTACTTTAATATTTATTAAGAAAGATATAAAGAAACTCGTATTAAAAGTATAGCTAGCCGCGGAAGAACGGAAGGTTAAGTTACGTGTTCGAATCGTTTAATTAGCGACGGAGAGTCGCTTTTTTTACTCGATTATTAAAGGGCTTTTTTAATAGGAAGCTCGTTTTTTAGCCTTATTTATAGCTTTATACGTAAAATGGTTTTACGTAAACTCGGCGTTTTATATTAACGTTATTAAAAACTTAAAGTTAACGTTTAACGAGAAACTATTAAATAAGTCTCCGTTTATAAAAAAAACTAGTAAATTTATAATATTAAAACGATATTTAAGTACGTACTTAATACGTACTTTATAAGTCGTTAACGAGTCGCCGGTATAATATACGAAATAAAACTAGCGTTATAAACTAAATAACGTTAATACGTTACTACCCGCCCGACGGCGGAGGCGCGTATAAAGTACGAGAGTTTATAATTACTCTTTAAAGTATAAGTTATTAAACTTTTTTTATTAACTAGAGACCCGACTTTGATCGCGTTAATAACGTAACGCCGTGCTTATATACGTATAAACTAGACTTTTTTTTTATAATTCCTCGGGTACTTACGCTCGTTAAAAACTTACATAAATATCCCGATCGACGAAAAAATATAACGGAATAACTTCTTTATAAAGCTTACCCCTTAACTATAGGAGTCCTTTAGAATCGCGCTCGACGTAGCCGCGGTTTTACTCGACGAAATACTACAGAGAGCTAACGTTATTTATAAATAGAGTAGTACGACGCGTAAAAAAAACACCGATATAACGACTACGAGATTTAGTCGTAAACGCCCTCGTTAAAACGAAAAGTCGGGCGAGAAAGGTTTAGCCGTTACCGGGTAAACGAGCCGTAGTAAAAAAAGTAAGAGTAAAAAAGGAGCGTCGACGGGTCGAGGAGGAAGTAGTATAAAAGGAGGGCGTTAAGGTTAGTAAAGCTCCGACTTATTTAACGTTATGTACTAAAACTACTAGTAAAAGGGCTATTACTTTATTAATTACCCGTTTAATTTAATAGTTTAAAACGCATTAACGGCGGGTTATAAAAAAGCCGAAAAAAAGTAAAAAAATTAGTTAACGCCTCGTTAACGGAGTAAGACGAGGCGTTAAAAACTAAATTGAATATAAAAAAGTTAAAGAAAACGTTTAAAAAAGTATAAAAGAAGTTAGTAATAGTAAACTTAGACTTTAAGGCCGGATTAAACTTAGTTAACCGTTAAATAACGTATAAAGTCGCCTTAAAATAAAAAAAGTACCGGGCGTAATACGTTATCACGGCGGATAAACATTTTATTAAAACGTTTAAGCTATTTAAAGTATTATTTAAATTTACCGATTATACTAGGAAGACGAAAAAAACCGTCCGAGATTACCTCGCGATTAAAAAATTAAAGGTTATAAGTTTTAACCTAGTAGTTTTAAAAGTACCGGGTATTAAAGATTTAAATATTAATATACCGGCGCGCTTTTTTAACGCTTTAACAAAGAGTTAACGTTTAAGATTATACTAAATTCCTTTTTAAAGTTTAAAAAATAAATAAAAAATAAGACCGTGATTTATAAGCTAGTACTACTACCGATAATAAAGCTAAACTAAAAGGATTATAACGGTTACGCGTTATTTATACGCGTTTAAAGCGTTAAAATCTTAACGGAGTTTTAGGCTTACGCCGACGTGTTCGATATCGTTAAGTTTATTTAATTCCCGTTATTTAAACGTACCGACTACGTTATTAACTTAATTCCCGACTCGACCCCTTCTTTTTAGTTTTATTTACTTACTATTTTAAAAAAAGTTAAAAGAGCTCCGTCGTTATATTCGCGAGAATATTACGAACGGTAAAATCCGCTTATTTTAAAACTCGGTAAAAGCTTTTATCTTATTTATCCTTAAAAAGGACGGTACGTTATAACTTTACGTCGACTATTAAAAGTTAAATAAAATTACTATTAAAAACCGGTACGCGCTCCCGTTAATCACCGAGATCCTAGACCGTATTATGAAGATACGCTATTTTACTAAGTTAAATATTAAGAATACGTATTTTTGGATCCGGATTAAAGTAAGCGACGAGTAAAAGATATTATTTTATACACGTTACGGGTTTTATAAGTATATAGTACTACCGTTCGGGCTTATTAATGCCCCGGCCACGTTTTAAAACTATATCTACGTAACGTTAAAGGATTTAGTCGAGGACTACTATATCGCTTATATAAACGATATCCTAATCTTTTTTAAAACCCGGGAGGAGTACGAACGATACGTACGCGTTATATTAAAAAGGTTTCGGTAGGCCGAGCTTTTTATTAACCCGGAGAAGTACGCTTTTTTTTAATAAAAAGTAGAATTCCTAGGTTTCGTACTAACTACGACTAGTACGTGTATCGACGAAAATCGGGTGTCGATAGTAATTAAGTAGCCCGAGCCGTAAAGCTACTACGATATCTAGGTGTTTTTAAGCTTTTATAACTTCTACCGCCGCTTTATTTATAACTACTCGGCGTTTATAGTACCCTTTAACGATATAATAAAAGGGATAAAGAATAATAAAAAGCCGGGGAAGTACTAACTAGAGGATTTTTAACGGCGCGCGTTTAAGGCGTTTAAGGATCGTTTCCGTAACGTACTTTTATTAAAGTACTTTAACTTAAAGCGTTATATTCGACTCGAGACCGACGCGTTTAAAAAGGCGGGCGTAAGGGTATTATTTTAGTTAAACGATAAAAACATATATTATCTTATTATATTCTAGTCGCGGAAGTAAAAAGGCCCGGAGTTTAATTACGTTACCCCGGACTTAAAAATAATAGTAATCGTAAATTATTTTTAATATTAATGATAATACCTCGACGGTAGCCGTTATCGCGTTAAACTATTATCGGATTATATTAACTTACGCGCGTTTATATAGTAAAAAAAGTTAAATAATCGTTAAGTACGGTAGTATATATTTTTAATACTTTTTAATTTTAAAATTAAATATTAAACGGGTAAAAGAAACCCCGCCGACGCGCCGTTGAAACGGTTAGACTATAAGAGCGCGCCCGACGAGGTAACCGACCCCCTACTATTAACTAGTTTATTATAAAGGATAGTTATAATTTAAAAAGTACTAATCCTAACGTAGTAGTAACTTTAAACCCGTATAGTAGCCGGGAGAGGGAGGATCGAGCTCCCTCGTTTTACTATAAAGCTAGTGTTTATATAATAGTTCCGCTCGTATAACTCTCCGTTAATTCGAGTAAACGGCTCGGGAGAAGTAATAAGGATAACTAAGTAAAGTATTCCCCGGGCACTAGTTAAAATAGTTGTCCTATAAAAGATAGTAATCTTTATAAAGTTAAAACAGTAATTATATAAAGTTCTATTAACGTTATAAACGGCCGACCTTTTATATCGTAAAAAAGTCGAGGATTTTACGAGCGGGACGTTAAAAGATAACGTTTAAAGAGTAAATAATAATAACTTATTTTATTACCGGTTACGGCTATATATTCCCGTTAAAAGGACGTTTCGCGTAAAAATTATACAAAAGTACTATAACGACCCGATAACGGGCTACTTTAATAAGGCGCGTACTAAAAAGTTTATCGAGTGGAAGTTTTACTAAGAAAGAATAATTAAAAAGATTAATTTTTATATCGTTTCGTACCTAACTTACTAATATATTATAATAAAAAGGTATAAATTATATAAAAGTTTATAACTACTTTTTATTTTAATAAGGCCGTAATAATAAATCTCGATAAACTTCGTAATAGCGTTACTAAAAGTATAGTATAAAGGATAAATAGTCGATTTAATTTTAATAGTAGTCGACCGTTTTACGAGAATATATCGCTTTATCCTAATAATAAGTCTAATTACCTCCGAGTAACTAATAATACTAATATACGTAGAAGTTAAAACCTATTTTAATACTCTTTAAGGTATCGTCTCTGACTATAATAACGTATTTACGAGTTTATTCTAGTAAAAGCTATATACGACGCTCTCGATTCGTCGGCGACTCTTTATAGTATACTACCCGTAAACCGACGGATAAATAAAAAGGACTAACTAAACACTAAAGTACTATTTACGGGTTTTCGTTAACGAGTTGTAATAATATTAATAAAATCTTTTACTTAAACCGAGTTTACTTATTAAAATACGGTTAACGCTATTACGGGCTAACCGCCGTTTCGTTTAATATATAGTTATAACCCGAGTATGGGTATAAAGGTCGAGGGCGATTTTACGGAAGGGGAGGTACCCGTTATTTAACACCGCGTAAAAAAATCTAGGCGCTCCGGGAATTTATTAAAGAATATATAAGTAAAGCCCTTGAATTATAAAAAAAAGTATTATAATTAAAAATATTAGTTTAAGGAATTCAAACGCGGAAACCTAGTAGTACTATTAATAATAAATTTAACTATAAAGGGTAAGCGTAAAATAATACTTAAGTTCGTAAGACCGTTTAAAATTATTAAACGGATCGGTAAACTAACGTATGGCCTCGCTCTCCCGTAAAAGTATAAAAGGATATATAATATATTTTTACTATCTCTATTAAAGCTGTAAACGCCCCGGGAGGGCGATAACGTAACGGTAATACTACTTTTAAATTTTATATTTTTATATTAAAAGGTAAAAGCGGTGCTTAATAAATATACGCGTAAAAGCTAGGTTTTTTATTTAATAAAGTAAAAGGAGTAGCCGGCGGAGTATAATTAGTAAGTATTAGACTATAATATAAAAGGAGCGTAAAACGTTATTTAAAATCAAATTAAAGTAAAAGCGGCGAAGGCGGCGTATAAACGAAAATAAACGGTTACGGCCTAGAAGTTAAATTAACTATAAAGAAAAAAAATAAAAAATAAAGTAATAATAGTCGTAACGCCCGCGTTACGACGGATAAAAGAAAAAAGGAAAAAATAAAAATAAAAATAAAATAATTAAGTATTAAACGTAATATAATAACGTAGTACGGCTTTATAAAAATTAGTACGGGTCGAGGAAAGTTAAACGCCGTAGGATACGCTACTTAAAAAGACTTTCTAATACCGCGTCGGTACGTATCTCTTTTTTAAACTTACGGTAGGCCGCCTCTTATAACCGGTACTCCGGGTCGTTAAAGTTTAAACGTACGAACGACTCCTCTAAAGAGGCGCCGCCGCCGCGAGTTAAAAGTACTTATTAATAAACGCTTTAAACCTTTTAAGTTAACCGGGTATACTCGGCCGGGGCGTTAACCCGTTTAGGATTTATATACCGCCGGTAATACGATAATATAATCTCTTTTATTTTACGCGTTAAAATACCGTTAATTAGTAATACCTTATTAACCTCGCCGGCTTCCGATAACGCGGCGTTTAAGTCGCGCGCCCGCCTTATTACGTATAATATTATTCGTACGTTACCTGTTAGTAAGGTAAGTACGGGTTTATACGTTTTATACGAGGTAACGTAACGCGCGTAACGCGTTATAATACGCGGGACGTAATCGAGCTCGAACGCCGGCTCGACGTTATAATACTTATCTATTATAGAGTTAATATACGGCCGGTAAGTATTTAAACACGGGTCGTACTCGAACTCGTATTACGGGTCCGTATTATATATTAATACAGCCGCGTCGTCGTCGTCGTCCTCGTTATTTTAGTCGTTAGACGCGTCGTCGTCGGTCAAGGGAGACGTAGTAATAAACGTAATAATAAAATTAATAATTAAGGCGTTACGGCGGTTAAACGAGTAGTACGAGGGGGTAGTTATAACGGCGGCTAGACGCTCGGCGGGAGAGGGCGTTATAAACCGTATATAGCGCGACGCGGTAAACTCGCCGCCGACGCTCTTAACGGTACTAGGGGCTATGCGCGGGGTAAACATAGTTACGGCGGCGAGGCGTTTTTATAGCGTAGGCCGAGCGGGGGTACCCTGACGAGATATAATAATAGTAGTAATAGTAGTAGTAATAGTATTATTATTAATATTAATAATAGTGTTATAGTTAGCGGAATAAGTAAAGTAATAGTAGTAACGAGCGAGGAAGAAGATATAAACAGTAAAACATTAAAAAAAACCGACTCTATAACGTCCTTTTTCCGCCTTTTTATACCGAATATCACGTACTAAACGCCGCCGGATTTTAGTAAACGAACGACTAGTTTATATTTTAAATAATAATAAAAACTCGTAGCTAAAATAATTAACTCGCGTTTATAATACTAAGAAGCCGAGCGCTTAATAAAAAGACGGAATAAAGAGTTACTTTAAATAAATAAATAATAAAAGATATTTAATACGACGGAGCGTACCGTTATTTAATAAGTCGCGGCGCGGTTATTATACCTCGTTTATAACACGGGAACGGTAATAAATAATACGGTATATTAGTTAATAAATAATAAAGGAAGGTAAGTATACCGTACCCTTATATAAAGCGTTAACGGGTCGAGAAGGATTAAAAAACTTCTTTTACGTTAAAAGACTTCTTTTAAACTAAAGACTAGCTTATTATAAGGGGGGGATAATTATTACGAATAAGGAGTAGGATAATTAATAGGCCCACTTATCTCGGATAAGGTAAGCGACTAGCAAGATATCAGCTACGGTAGTTGTTAACACTAGTCTCTACGTAATTATGGGTCGACGACGTGTCGCTACAGAGTCGACGACGAGTCGATGGTACGGACTATATACGTGCCCCACTTTAGAGGAAAAGGCCTCTGTCATATACAGGGTTGGGAAAAAAACTAATAATTAACTACTTAATAATTAATGGCCTATTAATTTATTTTAATTAATTTTTGGCCGCCGAAAATTAATTTAATTAATTAAATTACTTTTTCCATTAATTAATTACGGATTAATTAATTTTCGACCAGAATTAATTAATTAACTAATAATTAATTAATGAAATTAATTTTAATTTTCATAAAATAAAAAATAAAATTTCTTTATAATAAAATAAATCTATATAAAAATCAAAAATAATTTATATTAATCACTAGAATCCAAAACACGTATAGATATAATATATACGTTACTTAAATCGAATCAAACTACTAAAAGTACCTACGGCTAGTTTAAATAAGTAGCGCCGTCGAGGGTAAGCAGCGTGGTCGAGGTTAAGTACGTATAAAAAGTGTATAACGTATAGTTAGAGTAAATAAATAAAAAGTATAAAACAACGTATAACTAAATATCTAAAATAATCAAACTTATAAAACGAAAAATATTCATTTTTATACAACTCTTTACTATACTAAAACCTTAGATAACAAGAAAAAGCCTATAAAATAAACCAAAAAAATCAAGATAAAGAAAACAACTAACTATCCTCCTCCTCGACCTTCCCTTACCTCCCTATTTAACAAATCGTTTGAAACCCGAACATCAAAAGACTTTTATAATTTCAAAAGCATGACCTTTCGTACCGTATCTAGTAAAAGCCTATTTCTAGACTTACTAACCACGTTACTACTTATCGAAAAACCACGCTCCACCGCTGTAAACGTGGCTGGAATAGATAAATACCGCCTAGTAAGTAGTGTTAAGTACGGGTATTTGCCTTCCTTTTTATACTAATAGTCCAGGGTATCAACCTTTTTTTATTTCAAACTATCAGTGAATAACTAAAGTTAAAATAAAGTAACTAAAAAGAAAACTTACTAATTTAGGCTCGTAAACTTCGTTAAAGTACGAAGTGAATTAGCCGAATATATAAAAAAGTTTTTCAAATACCTTTTTACTAATCGTCCTTTCATTATATACTATAATAATAGGATTGAAATATTCTATATTTTCACAGCTATTAGTAGGTATAATTTTTATATAAAGATGAAACGTATACGTTGTTATTTTGGAAAAAGAAAAACAAATTGTTGGAATTAAGTTAAATCGATAATTAAATACGTAATTAAATTAAATTTCATTAATTAATTAATTAAGTATTAATTAATTTAATTTTGCCAAAACATAATTTCAATACTAAATTAATAATTAATTAATTTGTTCCCAACCCTGGTCATATATAAAAGCCCTCCCGCTCCTCTCTTTTAAGAGAAACGGTAAAAATTAGTTTTTATATTATCGTACCCCTACCTTTAGTATTAATACTATCTTATCCCCTTTATCGTGGCTCGACAGTAATCACCTATCTCACCCCTTCGTTATATTATACCCCGTGTATATTAATTAATATCGTATTATTAAGCTACCCTTAGACGACGAAAAAGACGAAAAAAACTTTAACGACTTTTCGGAAAACTAGCGTAACCGGGAGAGACTTTTTTAACTTTATTAACTAATAACGATTTAAAGAACTAAAGCCTAGATTCCTCCTACTACGAAACTTATATCGAGTTTATTACTACGAAGGGACTTTTAAAACTCGCCGTAACTTTAAATACTATTTACGATAAAAGTGTCGTCGACCGCGACTTTTACCGGTATATAGGTTAGTATTATATTTAATATAAAACTAACTTTTCTAATAAAGATTATAAGAGTTATACGTATTAAAACTTATAACTTATATATATTTTATCGACTTTATTATTTTTATACCGGACGGTATTAAACGATAATACTTAAAATAATACGTTACTATTAAACGAGCGCCTACTAAAACTAAACTACTATTAAACTATAACTATATAAATCGCCTAAGTATACGTATTAATACTAGCTTACGTACTTTTAATTTTAACGATATTATATACGAGCTTTACTCGGCGTTCGAGCACCGCTTACGCCGAAAAGAAACTATCGGACTTATATATATTAGTAACGCCTAACTCGGAGATGCGGAACCCGATATCCTATTAGTCGACGACCCTTTAAAAAATAAGGAGCTACGTTTAAAAGACGTACAGGAATATATCCGCGACTTCTTTAATATCTTTAATACGGATATAACGAAGGAGCTTTTACTTAAAAACTCCGCGGTATATTATATCGACCTTATAAAAAAAACTAAACCGTTTATAATTATTTACTTAGTCTCGCCGGCCTAACGCGGGATATTACGGGAATAATTAAAGAGAGAGATTATACTTAACCGTATCCGCCTTAACTCGAGCCCCGTTAACTCCCCAATTTTATTTATCCTTAAAAAAAATAACGAACTCCGTTTATATATCGATTACCGTACGTTAAATAAGCTTACTATTAAAAACTACTACTTATTACTTTTAATTAACGAGATTTTTTTATCGTTTTAAAGATTAAAAACTTTTTTTAAACTCGATATTATTAAAACGTTTTATCGTATATATATCGCGGAAAGCGTATCACTATCACTACTAAAAAGGTCGCTACCGTTAACAGCACTATCGCCGTCGCCGTCGCCGTCGCCGCTAAAAGTGCCTAGTGTTACCGTACTACCGTTCGTAACGTAGTTAATAATACCCTCGATAACGGAAGTTAGGCGCGTGATAAGACTAACTAGCTGAGTTGTAACGTCGGTTAGCCGTACGGCTTCGGCGCACTAACGACGGCGGAGCTTTATCGATTCTTTTTAAAGGCTAAGTGTTACAAAGGCACTTCTCGGAAGGTGTCTCTGCCAGTTGATCAGGCTGGGGGAGGTTTATGTTCTTGAAATAAGGCTCGAGCAAGTGCAGGACAAACAATATCAGCACTGCGGTGTAAGTGATAAGGGTTGCTCGTGTTTTGTAGGCAATAAGGGCCACAGGAATACAAGTTCATATAGGTTTGTATTTCAGACAAGCGGTAACGACTGAGTCTTCTATCTAATGTCTGGGAGGAAGCCTCAGTCTTATATACAGTAAAGTTCATATCTCCCTCGATCCTTCCGTATGAACTTTCTCCAAAGTTCATACGTCCCTTGATCCGTCCGTATGAACTTTCTCCAAGGTTCATACGTCCCTCGATCCTTCCGTATGAACTTTCTCCATTCGGCTGTACATGTTGGATGTACTCTTCGGGTGTGTGTTGCGTTGGTAATGTTGTATTGCCGTCTCTGACCGCCTTCCTATTTGTCTTCCTCCTGGTTTTGGTTTGGCCGCGGGGCCGAATCGTAACACTAAGCGGTACGCCGTACGAAGCCGGGGCGGCGATAGCGGGGGCCGGAGCGTGGAGGGCCTGGAGAGCGTTATACTAGACCCCGAGGACGGACGGACGATCAAGGTTACTAGTTATTTATTTATAGTAGCTTACGATAAAAATCTCGACTTTATTTTAAAAATAAAGAGGTAGTTATATAAGTTAATTATACGTAAGAAATACGTTATTTTTTAATATCGATTTAAGTTATAATATTTATAATTAACCGAGGTATACTTAATATATTTAAAACTTTTACCTTCAATTTTTAAATAGTTAAAAGTATTATAACGCCGTTACGTCTTATTTATAATAACTTTAATATAAACTTTTATATAACGGGGGTAATAAAACAAGGCCGCCCGTAAAAGTTTAAAAATAACGTACGGTACACCTATACTCGTAACCCGGCCGCGTTATATACGTAACCTAGTCGACACGGGGCCGACGGGGGGAGCACTACCGTTATTGTTACTACTAACGTTATCGCCGGCTCCGGAGCCGTTTATAATAAAAGGAGGCGTAGTAACGGTAACGCTTACGGCCGTACCCGCGGCCGTACTAAAGCCTTTAACGGTAAGAGTACTCGATATCTTAATAATCGGGGAAGTAACGTACGAATAAAAGAGGAAGTTACGGGTAAAAGTTTATTATACCGGAAGAGTTTATAAAAAAAGAGGTAGTAAAAGAGATAAAAACTATTAAGAGTAAGACGTCGGGGTTATAGAAAGGCCGTTATAAGTTAAAAAGGAGGAAGTAAAAAAAAAAAGGAGAGGTAAAAAAAAAAACGTCGTAAGTTTAATAGTTAAAAAAAAACGGGGGAGAGTTTATAAATAAAAATAAAAGGCGAGGACGCGCCTTTATACTACCTATAATAACGGTCGTTCCTTCCTTATTTACGAGGGTCGTACTTTCCGTATGTAACGATCCTTTATCTATAAACATATAAACTAATAAATAATAAATACTCGGCTAAACCTCCTAATAACCGCAGCGACGACGTAGCTTTACGCTACGTCGGATACTACACTACTTTAGTAAGTGAAAGAGATAGATTAACTTAGTTAGCCTATAACTTACGGATATTTAATATTTAGTATACACGTTACTACCGCCCTAAAAAGCTATAAAGAGTAGAGTTTTTATCCGGCGAGCGCTAGCTCCGCGGTTTTTACTACCCTTAATCGTTAAAGTACCTTATACTATAATTAGTATAATATATAAGAGTATAAATAAATAAATAAATAATTTTTTATAACGACCCGTAGTATAGTCCGTTATAAATTTACGACCGGCGTCGTTATTCTTATTAATAGGTTTTTAATAAGGTCGTTTTAAACCGGAGCTTCGTAATTAATTATAGTACGGATATACGTGAAGTATAACTTTTTTACGGTAGTTATATAGTATCCTTACGTTAACGTTACGAGTTTAGTAAGTACGAATATTTACGTAATAGCCCGCGTTTATAATTTACGGACGTATTCTTTTTATAATAGCTTTTTATTAAGTTAAAACCTAAAAAACTTAACGGACTTTATAAGAGTAATAGTGTTACCGCTTAAAGTAAGTAACGTAGTCTTTACTTAATACTTACGAGTAAAGTAGATAAATTCGCTTTTTACTAGGATAAATTATATTTTATACCGTTTCGCTTACGCGTCGTACGTTAACTAGGCGTTTTTAAAGTTTATATAGTTTTTTTTAATATTTTTACTAATAGTAATTAAGTTAGTATTATCCGTAAACCCGATAGTAATAATATTCGAGTACGTAGCGAGTTCGCGGTATAACGTAGTAATATAGAGTACGAATAAAATAAGTAATAAGGACGACCCTTAAAGTACTCCCGCCGTAATCGGGATTTGATAGGATTTCTCGCCGTTAAAACGAAAGCGGGCCGTTTTTTTAACGAGGAAGTTATAAACCTAGTTTATAAGTTAGGCCGGGAAGTATAAGTTATATAAAATAAATAAGAGGTGTTAGTAATTAACGGTGTCGAATACGCCGTTAATATCGAGCTAGAGTAATAACGCCGTCGTTTAATATTTAAAGGTAGTTTCGATTATATTACGGAGCGCGACGTTTATAAGTTTTATTAACTTATATACCCGGTTATTAATTTACCCGTCGGGGATTATATTATACCGCTCCGCCGTTATAATAACCCGCTTACTAACTAGCGTTCCGATTACTTTTTTTATAGTACGAAGTAAAAAGATTAACCGGTAGGCACCGGCCTCCTACTTTTATTAAAAGGACTTACCTGGTTTAGGTAAAACTATTACTAAGGCGTACCGAAAGTTTTACGGGTAATAAACGAAGTTAAAGTTAGTTTATATAACGTTATAAAAGGTAAAAATTATAATTAAGTTAAGTATTTTTAAAAATCCGGCGGGGATATAGTTATTATTAAGCGCCTTTTATAACGGTAACGTTACAAGTACGTTAACGCTTTCGTTAATAACGACGCGTCGGTTTATTATAACTTCTTTTTTATAAAGTTAAGCGGGCGGGATATCGGTTAGGTCCGTTAAGGGGGCGGGGAAAAATTTAATTACTAGGATATTTACCTTAACGTTATACTCCGTAATTATAACGTGGCTTTAATTATTTTATAACGGCGGTAGTTTAACGTTTTCGGGTAGTTTATAACTACGGAGGCGCGCTTACTTTTCGAGCTTTTAAAGTAAAGTATCGTCGTACGACGATTTTATAATAATACTACGTTAATAAGCTGTTTTTATATAATAGACGGTTTTATTTTTAATTTTACGTGTTTCTTTAAACGCCTTATAATTATACTTTATCCTTAAAACTTACTACTTTTTAAATACTTAGTAGTTATCCGTCGACGCCGCGGTAACGTTAAGTATTTATTAAAAAGAGGTATACCCTTTAGTTAGACGTTTACGCGCCGTTATTTTATCGGCGGAGTTAGTAAAGAAATAGGTGAGTTAGTCGACGTACTAGTCGAGGATATTAAACGTTACTTCGATACCGCGTAAGAGTCGCGGCGTTTATCATTTTAGTTTCGCGGTTATATTAATATCCGTAGTATACTATCGTTACCCGGGCGGGGACGGTATTAAAAGGCGGTTATTATATAGTTGGTATTAAAAGGCGTTATAGTTAAATCCGGATTATTTATAATAGCCGGCGAATTTTAGTTAGGCTTACTACGAGTACTAGTAAAGGTCGATCGTAGAGTCGCGGTAGTTATAACGTTACCGCGTCGTGATCCCGTACGGTATAGTAAAGGTAAGGCGGAGTATTATTATAAATTATAGTAAAGTGTTTATTTATAATAAAATCCGTTAATATTTATTTTAGGCTAAGTAGTAAAAGTTAAAGTCGTTTAGTAGGATATTCGTATACCTAGTTTATTACGTTATAACGATATCGTTAAAGGGGTAAGTTTATTACTAAAGGTAAAGGTCGGGGATATAAATAAATTATACTGTAAACTTATTATTATAACTAATTTTAAACGTAACGTAGTACTAATTAACGCCCCTTTATAAAACTATAATACGATATCCTAACGCTTATATATATAAAGCGTAACGTTACCATTATATATAACTACGTAGTATTTAAATCAAAACTCGTTTTAAAGGAGGCCGTATTAAAACTAGCTAGGTTTTTAAATAGTTATAACGTCGGGCTCGAAACGGCTATCTAACACCGTCGTTATATTATCTTTACTTTTTTATATATTTTATTATATAATAATAATTATAAACGTAATAATACTATTTATTACGGGTTAATAGGCCGTTAGGGTCGGTCCGGGGTTTAAAGGATATCGTAATAAAACTAACTACTGCCGCGGTGTCGGGCGTAGTTCGCGGCTCGACCGATTAAATAACGGGGTTAACGGGCGGAGCGGTCCGTAGGGGCTCGGGGGACGTTATAGCGGGGCTAGTTACCGTTACGGTATCGGGCGTAGTTCGCGGCTCGACCGATTAAACGACGGGGGCGGTAGGTAAAACGGTTTATAAAGGATCGTTTAACTATTAATTAATACCGGGTTAAGTTAATATTAGAGGTAGTTATACATTATAAAATATTTTTTTGAAATAAAATTTAAAACGGGTTAAACGTATACGATATATAGCCGTAATACGTTTATAAGTTATTTTAATTATCGGGTAAAACGGGTTTTACGTTTAATATTTATTATTATAATTTACGTATTTATAAATTATAACGTCGTCTTTAAGAATATATATTTTTATTAATATAATCCACGGAGGCGTAATTACCGTACCGCGGAGACTTATTATAATATTTAATAATATAACTATAAGCCTAGTAGTTATAATATCGGTTAACTTAGGCGGCGGGGTTATATAACTCGTAGTCGAAGTGTTTAGTTTTTTAAATAAGGCTAGTCTCGTATAAAAAGTTCGCGTCGTCGACGTTACGTACCTAAAGGATTAATTACGCTTCGTTTTTATTATACGTTTTTTATACCTTCGTTTTTAAAAAGGACGGGATTTTCGTACGAATATTTTTCGACCTCGTATTATTAAAGTCGCGGGTTAAATTTATAAAAATCTTCTTCGTAATAATAGTATACGTTTTACGGTACTAGGTAACGTCCGCGTTAAAAGCGTAGGTTACTTAATTATCGTCCGTAAAAAGGTTTTCTACCGGGTTAGAGAAATACGCTACGACGTCGCCGTTAAGGAGCTATTTAATACTAATAAGGTCGTCGGGGTTTAGAAAAGTATTCTTAATTAATTATATAATTTCGTCGTATTTACATTTTTTAATTCCGTTAAATAATTTATAATAATTTATTATAACTTCGTAACGGTTACGTTCTTAGTACGGTACTGTTCGGGGCGTAGTAATAAAGATCTCGGTAAAAAAGGGAGTAATAAAAGGTTAGATAAAAGGGGGAAAAAGAGGATGGGGAGGTATAGTAATAATAATTAAAATAAGGATATCCGTTACTTTTTATACGATTTAATCGAACAAGGAGTTTATAACGTAGTCGGCGACGAGGAGTAAAAGCTCCGTAATAACGTCGATATAATAGGCGTCCTTATTTTTAACTTAAAAAAACGGGAGACTATTAAAAAAAACTTTAATAAATAACGGCGGGTTCGATTCGTCGTTATTACTAATATTAGTTATTATAAAAAGTGATTTTAATATTGGATCTAGTAATAGTTAACTAGCGTTATTATCGCGATACGACCGCGTATTCCGCGTAACGCCACCGCTATAACCGCGCGGCGGGCGCGTATTACCGCGCTAACCGTACGTTATAGAATCGGGTCTTGCGAATTTAATACCGATATCGAATTAATAATTTTTAATTATCGCGATAGGATTCGATATTTTTTTTTTCTTTTTTATAACTTTTATATAACGGGGGTAATATAAAAAGGCTATACGGGGAGGGCTAAAAGTAACGTAAAACACGCCCGTCTTCGTAACTTAGCCGGGCCGTGTACGTAACCTAGTCGATATAGGGCTAACGGGAGGAGCGCTACCTATAATATTACTACTAACGCTTTCGCTAGTTATAAAGCCGTCCGTAATAAAAAGAGGCGCCGTAATAATCGTACCTACGGCCGTACTAGCGGCCGTACTAAAGCCTTTAATAGTAAGAGTACTCGATATCCTAGTAATTATAAACATAATGTACGAGTAAAAGAAAAAGTTACATATAAACGCTTACCGTATTAAAAGGAGTAACGGATAAAAAAGTAGTAAGAGAGATAAAAACTATTAAAAGTAAAACGTCGGAGCCGTAAAAATGTCGCTACGGGTTATATAAAAGGATATTAAAGAGTAAAAATAAGTATAAAAAAGGCGTTATAAACTTATTAAATAAAAAAACACGGGGGAGAGTTTATAAGTAAAAATAAAAAACGCGTACGTACTTTTATATTACTTATAATACCGGTCACTCTTTCCTTATTTATAAAAATCGCGCCTTCCGTATCTAACGATCCTTTATCTATAAACGTATAAACTAGTAAACGATAAACACTCGGCTAAACTTCCTAATAACCGTAATAACGACGTTATTTTATATAACGTCGGACGCCGTATAACTTTAATAAGTAAAAGAGATAGATTAACTTAGCTAGCTTATAACCTACGGATATCTGCTATTTCGCGTATACGTAGCTACCGCTTTAAGAGGTAGTAGGGAGTAGATTTTTTTATCCGGCGAGCGTTAGCTCTACGGTTTTTACTACTCTTAACCATTAAAGTACTTTATACTATAGTTAGTATAGTATTTATTTATTTATTACTCTTATATACTATTCTAACTATAGTGTTAAGTGCTTCTTCGGTTAAGCGGTAAAAAACCGTAGAGTAATTATACTCTTCGGGTGAAAAACCCCGCTTACTTCTGCCTCGTACTATTATTCGTGGATAGTATTTTAGGCGGTCTCGGTGGTGGTGTTCTTTACTGATGTTTGTAGAGGCGGGTAACTGTTATGGATATATAAATATAGGGAGGCGAGGACGATACTGACGGTATGTTATTAACTTAAGCCTTAAAGCCTTATATTAATAATATCCCCCTTTATTAATTAATATATTGTTCGTTTTACTGGTTTGTTTTCGTATTTTTCGTTATTAGTAGGGAGGTGGTCTTATTCTTTTGTTTACGGGATAAGTCCCGTTTAATACTATTTTAACGGCTAGCTATACCGATGTAATTATTCGTCTTAGGATTTATATAATCTTCCGCAGGAGGAGCCCGGTAGGATTCGAACCTACGACCTTAGTGCCCAAGCTAAGGCCCGTAACAGCTCGACTAAACTACCACGCGGGGTGCCTCTTATTTTATAAAAGACTATAAAAACGATGTGGTAAGTTTTATATTTTGTAATTTCGGTTTCTTTTAATTTTTTTTACTAACTATAAACTAGCCGTTATAATACTGGCGAAGAAATAAGAATAAGTATCCGTACTTATCTCTTGTTACTAGGCGGTATTTAGTAATTCCTGCTACTTCAGCTAATGTGGAGCATGTTTTTTTATTAGTAGTAACGTGGTTACGAAATCTAGAAATAAACTTCTTCCCGAAATAGTTCGGAAGATTCTACTCCTTAAGTCGTGGAGGGTAGCCGATATAAAGACCTTGAATAGGTCTTTAAAGTAGGACACGGACGACGACGGTACGGGGGTTGTTTAGGCTTTTCGTGTTTTTGTTGTTTTTGTTGTTTTCTTCTTGCGTTGTTTGTATTCTTTTCGTTGTTTTCTTCCTTCGTTAATTTCGTTAATTTCGTTAATTTCGTTAATTTCGTTAACTTCGTTAATTTCGTTAATTTCATCAGTTTCATAAATTTCCTAAATTATGTTATATTATAATATAATATGTAAAATTATTTCGTTGGTTTCGTTAATTTCGTAAATTATATTATTTTATAATAACACTTTCAAAGTGATTAGGTTATTTTTTATTAATTTCGCTTATTTAATTAATTTCGTTGATGTCCTAAGTTATATTATTTTATAGCAACACTTATAAGGTGATTTCGTTAATTTCACTAGTGTCGATAATTTCATAAATCATATTATTTTATAGTATAGTATATAAAGTAACTACGTCGTTTTCGTTATTTTCCTTAATTTCGTAAATGTTATTATTTTATAACCCTATATATAACGTATTTTTGCTAATTTCACTAATTTCGTCGATTTAGAAAACTATGTATTATAGTGAGTTAGTTGATTTCAGTAATTTCGGTAAGTTAATAATTTCGTATATTACGTTAGTTTTTTAATTATATATATTTATTTTTTTCGTACTTTCGTCTTTTTATTTGTATAAAACCAGTACGAAATTTATTTTTATTCTTAACCTTTATCAAAACTAGTAATATAAACCGTATACCACATAATATATATAATAAGTTATTAGTTATTATTAATATTCGTATAATATACACGTCTTCTTATCATATATTACTTTACATACTGATATAATATCAAGATTTGGTTTATTAGTCTTCACTGGGTAGACAGTAATTATTTCGTATAAAATTAAATTAAATTCATTTTTTTTTTATAATCTAAAATACTAATTAAAATTAATCAATTGTTATTTATTTACTTAATTTGATTTGAACTTTTTTTGCCAACCCTGATACTATCTTTAGTTATCCAATTGATTTATTATTAAATCTAAGGAAGTATTTCCGTGAATATATTAAGTTTTATAAATGTATAATTTTTATTTTAAGAGGCTAATTAAGATATATTTAAATTGATTTTCATTGATTTTACTTCTTCATCGATTAACTTTAATTAGTATTTGAGATCTTGAAAAAAAAAGAAAAATCAATTTAAGTCAATCTCATTGAGTTTATTCGATCTAACTTTTAGCGCAGAGAAATCGATTTTTATTGAATTGGTATTTCATATCCTAAAAAAAGAAAAGAGTAAAAGTAAAAAATAATTAGATTGATTTATTTTCATTTCAGTTTCAATCTCGACAAAAAGTAAAAAAAAACCAAACTAATAATTAATATATACTAAGTTCTAGCACTGTCTGGTATACATATTAATCGTAATTGTAAAGTTTGTATTTGCCAGAAACTCATTAAAAGTGATAATGATTTTTTAAAAAAAATAATAATACTAACGTCACCTTTTAGTGTTTTTTTTTTAATCAAATCTCTTTACCTTTTGAAGTGACTTTTTTCATATTTCGATTATGGTTGGGTTTTTTTTTCGATAATCGTTATATGCGTATACCTAGCTGTTGTATACTATCTGGATTTTATTATTCTTATCGTCGTGATTGAGTGTTATATTGATGAAACATAGATCTGTTTTTTTCGATTTCTTTCGTTTAATGATTAGTGTTTAGTCTGTTAAGTCACTGTATTAATTAAGAGCTAGAATTGATTTTCTCCCTAACCCAATACGCGAGTATCCCACGAAATGAAAATAGAAATTATATGAAATAGAGTTCAAAACACTCCTAACTATCTATACAGTTCCCTATTATAGCTACTTAGCTTCCATAAGCGCCTCTGCAATGGTAGTGTTCTATAGCCCCTTATTAATAAGACAGACACGCCTTCAAAACGGGTTGACATAAGTTTGTCATATAGCACCGACCCCAGAAGGCTGCGCAGATGATAACAGGGCAAATGTATCTTATCCCATTCCCCGTTTGAGGGCGCAGTTGTTTCGTTCGGACTTGTGTCACCCGGCATGAAGATGATACAGCCCTTTTGGTTCAACCCGTCAAGCTGGTGCGGTCCTGTAAGAGGCACGAGGTAACGGCGGTTCTCCGACTCGCAAAAGCGGTAGAGATAAGTAATGTCGTCAAAGACGCGACGGCGCATAAGCTCAAGGATATGAACATCCATATCCTCCCTCCACACTGCCGTATTCAGCATACTAGCCATGCCGGGCTTGTTGGAGGATCGCAAAAATGACCTGTGTCCATTGCGATACATCCCAGAGGTGGCCATGAAGCCGCGCAAAAGGTCAATGCGCGGCAGTGTATAAGCAGCCGAGCCCTGCACAAGAGGCAAGGTAGATCCCGGCCGAGGAGCAGAATCCGTTCCAGAGGCGAGGGCCCGGGGCAACGAGGGCGACAGGTCAGAAGGCACCCACCATGGGGCCCCAGACACAGGATGAGCTATGAGCTTGAAGCTTTGCAGACACCCGCGCGGGATGTGCACCCTTGTGACAGGGCAAAACCTACCCGGAGTGGCAAGGAGCTGGGCTGCAGTTTCTCCCATCAGTACAAACGCGTGAAATCGCACAGCAACGAGGCGGGGGAACGTAGAAAACAACAACAACAAAAGCCTACCGAAAGGGTTACGAAAAATCTTCCTTCGAAAAATGTTCGGTTTGTAGAGCGCACGCCTTGGTTTCGGCCGCGTCCACCTCGTGCGCGCGTCCATAAAAGAGCTGTCTGCGAGGGGTGAAACCGGTAAGGAGTTCAAGAGGTCGGCAGCTGCAGCTGGACGAACAAGGCACGACGGCCCATCTCGAAAGATCGCGCAAGGGTTTAGTTCCGAGACAGCTGCGGAAATGGCCCTAGAGCTCGACGAGTGTCTCCAGCTTGGTTTCTGGGGAGGTATTTTCGGCAAGAAAAGTGGCCGAGCCAAGCTGCGCGGAAATTTTGTGGCAACTGAAAATCCACGTTGAAACCATATGAGTTTGTTCCGTATCACCGCACCTGCCATGATTCTGTGCAGATCCATGGTAAGTTCCAGGCGTGCAGTAACGAGAACGTGTATTGACAAGAGGAGATGGAGCGATGAAACTGCACAAGATTCCATCAGAAGCTGACGAGCTGTTAGGCCAATCTCCACATTAGCACATACCCGTATTATGGAGTACGGAATACGGAGTACAAGTACGTCGCAACAAGGCTGACCTGCCAAATGCGCTAGGGAGGGCCCGCACGGACCAGAAGACATCCATCCACCATAGGCGCTGCGATCAAGAGGCGCCGGCCTCTCACTTTTTTGGGAGGGGAGGGGAAAAACAACCTCACCCAACAATTATCGACACAGGATGAACAGCACAAGGCCTATATTTCATCTGCTCCGCAGAGCTGCCTTTCCGAGGCGCGCTCGCGCGACCCATCACGCACAAACGGCACAATTCTCGGGCTTTGCGCCGCTGCCGCCCCCATCTGCCTCGATTCCGATGCCGTACATCACAGAGGTCACGGTATGCACTGCTGTCGGCCCCGGAGGACGGGATAACAGTACCACCTGATGAATGACGTGGCATGCTGACTGTGAAGAGTGGCGGTTGGCGGACATGTGTGTAGCGCGGGCTTCTTCTGGCCCCCCTCCCCCCCCCCTCGTCCAAAGCTTGGCTAACCTAGTGACGCACGTGCGATGCTCTTCGACCAGCCGACATATTCTCAAAGCTTCTACAGGAACGCATCATTTGTTTGAATGGGGCCATTGACGATACAGTGTCGGCAGCCATCGTGGCACAGCTTCTTTGGCTCGAGTCCGACGCGCCTGATAAGCCGATTACAATGTACATCAACTCGCCCGGCGGCGAGGTCAGCTCTGGACTGGCAATTTATGACACCATGTCCTACATCAAGTCACCTGTGTCGACTGTTTGCGTCGGGGCGGCGGCGTCCATGGCGGCGGTGCTGCTGATCGGCGGCGAGGCGGGCAAAAGGTTTGCCCTACCACACAGCTCCATCATGGTCCACCAACCCCTCGGAGGGACGAGAGGGCAGGCGGCTGATATTCTGATCTACGCCAACCAGATACAGCGGCTGCGTGGACAGCTGAACGAGATTGTGCGTGGCCACCTCAACAAGTCGTTTGGGCACGAGAAATACGGACTGCAGGAGATCAACGACATGATGGAGCGGGACAAGTACCTGACGGCAGAGGAGTCCAAAGAGCACGGCATCATTGACCAGGTTCTGTACAAGCGACCAGCGGGCGAAGCAGCGAGCGGAAAGGACGGCCAGGGTGGCCAGGGTGGCCAGGGTGGCCAGGGCGGTCAGGTTGGAAAGGATGGAGGTGAGAGCGGCTGACAGAGGAACCACGAACCAGTAATACGAGTGATAGATAGCTTGGGCGGCTGGGAAGAACTCCAAGAGGAAAGCGGCGCCACAGTGCATATGAATACACACAGTGTGCATACAATGGCCCAATCACAAGGCTCCTGATTAGGGTGCTCGGAGAAAGACGTTCCTCCCCGGCGCGACTACGGAGTACAAAGTACTCGTACTGCAAACCCCAAAAATCTGCCGGCAATGGCCATGCACACAACCCGGCGGAGTAAAAAGACGACAAGTAATAGCAGAAATCAGCGTCCAATACATTGTATAAACTTTGGGTTTGAGTTTGATTCTCTACGAGCACGTCGTGCACTGACTTGAGCTGTGTTCTTGACATCCAAATTTCCCGATCGTCCATTGTCTTTTACGTTTTTTCGACACAGCCGACCATAAATAGATAGGGCCGACTTATCGCTTATCGTGTTTTTTTGCTTTCCCATCTTCTTCTTGCTTGGCTGGGATTCCTGCTTGCCCTTTGGCCGATTGAGCATTTGTCTCTTTCCAGACTTTCTTTCCTGGAAGATCTATCCTTTGCTTCCCTTTTTCTGCCATGTTTTCTTCCGCACTCTTAAAGGCCGGCAGGGCCGCTTCTCAGCGGGCAGGCATTGCCCAAAGCGGCAAGCCATGGACCGCCATCTCTTCATTGTATGTTTTCTCTTCCTCTGTATTCCCCCCCCCCCCCCCCCTTCTCTTCCCGTCCCCGTCATCTATCTAACCTTGTGTAATTTTCCAGACAATGCCGTCGGTTTTCACAGACACACGCTGCGCGTGCCGATACTGGCGATAAACTCAACAAGACCTCGGCCTCCATTACACAGCCCAAATCCCAGGGTGCTTCCCAGGCTATGCTGTACGCCACTGGCATGACCGAGGAGGACATGAACAAAGCACAGGTCGGTATTTCGTCCGTGTGGTACGAGGGCAACCCTTGCAACATGCACCTCATGGACCTGTCGGGCCTTATCAAGAAGTCGGTCGCTGAAGCCGGCCTCGTGCCGTTCCGGTTCAACACCATTGGCGTGTCGGATGGCATTAGCATGGGCACCAAAGGCATGCGGTACTCCCTGCAGAGCCGGGAAATCATCGCAGACAGTATCGAGACTGTTATGAGTGGCCAGTGGTATGACGCCAACGTTTCCATTCCTGGCTGTGACAAGAACATGCCCGGTGTCCTCATTGCCATGGGCCGTGTCAACCGCCCCAGCATCATGGTCTACGGTGGCACGATCAAGCCCGGCTGCGGCAAGAGCGGCAAGCCGCTCGATATTGTCAGTGCTTTCCAGGCATACGGCGAGTACATCTCGGGCAGCATCACCGAGGAGGAGCGTTTCGACATTATCCGCCATGCATGCCCAGGCGGCGGTGCGTGCGGTGGCATGTACACTGCCAACACCATGGCCAGTGCCATTGAGACCTTGGGCATGACCCTCCCTGGAAGCAGCAGCTACCCTGCCGAGCATCCGGCAAAGGTGGCCGAGTGTGAGACTGTGGGCTCTGCGATTCGCAACTTGCTCAAGGAGGACATTCGCCCCACCGACATCATGACCCGTCAGGCATTCGAGGACGCCATGAAGGTCGTCACCATCCTCGGCGGTAGCACCAATGCTGTGCTGCATCTCATTGCCATTGCCGACTCGGTTGGCGTCAAGCTCACGATTGACGACTTCCAGGCCGTCTCCGACAGCACCCCGTTCTTGGCCGATCTGAAGCCCAGTGGCAAGTACGTTTTCGAGGATCTGTTCAAGATTGGCGGCACGCCTGCGCTGCTCAAGTTCCTTGTCAAAGAGGGCGTCATTGCCGGCAGTGGAATGACAGTGACCGGAAAGACGTTGAAGGACAACATTGCATCCTTCTCCGATTTCCCCGCCGACCAGCCCATCATCCGCCCTCTGAGCAACCCTATCAAGCCTACCGGCCACTTGCAGATTCTGCGCGGCTCGCTCGCACCTGGCGGCTCTGTCGGCAAAATCACTGGCAAGGAGGGCCTCCGCTTCGAGGGCCGCGCCAAGTGCTACGATGCCGAGGATGATTTCATTGCTGCCCTGGAGCGCGGTGACCTGAAGAAGGGCGAGAAGACCGTCGTCATCATCCGCTACGAGGGACCCAAGGGTGGCCCTGGCATGCCGGAGATGCTCAAGCCTAGCTCTGCTATCATGGGCGCCGGTCTGGGCAATGACGTGGCTCTGTTGACTGACGGTCGTTTCTCTGGTGGCAGCCACGGCTTCCTGATCGGCCACATTGTCCCGGAGGCCATGGAGGGTGGCCCGATTGGCCTGGTGCAGGATGGCGATCGCATTGTGATCGATGCTTCGGAAAGAGTCGTAGACCTGGACGTCTCGGACGAGGAGCTGGAGAAGAGACGAAAGGAGTGGAAGGCACCCGCACTGCGTGCAACCAACGGTACCCTGAGGAAGTATGCTGCCTTGGTCAGCAATGCCAGTCTTGGCTGCGTGACTGACAAGCCCTGAAGGGCATGCCGAATGGATAAGTAACGAAATCGAAAAAAAAAAACAATACACCAAAAATAACCCCAGTAGAACAAAATGATTTTTTTTTTCAAGTCGTGTATATGGGCCACCTCTATATGCATCATATAAGGCTGCCAACAAGCATTGAAACATGATTATCTCGAGTTGTTACTCTTCCGTCATACATTTCCATGTATCAACAAGCCCGGGCTGGCTACAGTGCTACTTCTTCTTCTTCTTCTCCCCCCCCCACGCCTTTACAAATGCAGCCTTTTCGGTCAGGGTGAGCCCGACTCTCTTGTTTCGCCCCAGCCGTGCCAGTGCGTCTGCTATGCGGTCCAGCACACTTTGTTCCTCCGAGGTCAGGGGTGACTCGCTTCCACCATTGCCATATGCAGACAGCACCGGGGTCTGGCCATTTGCGTTGTTGTTCGCCGTATTGAAAACACTCTCGGCAATGCGCACGCGAATACAGTGCGTGGGACGACTCAACAGATTCCACAAGAAGCCGGCCCATGCCCCAGGCACAGGCGTTGTGATATCGGGCGGGGTGTATCGCAAGCTGACCGGGAAGATGCTGACGGATGACGGCGTGGTCAGCAGCGATGGGCTGAGGGGAAGCACCCCCTTGCCATTCGTTGTACTGCATTCCGGAAAGACGACGATTGTGCGGTCGGGATGTGCTTTGAGAAGGGCGCGGATGTCTGTCACGCCCTCGCCCTCGTCGTGATGGGAGGCTGTTTGGGGAAGGCTTAGCTGGACGGGCGAGAGGGCCTGGATGACGGCCTGAAACAGAGAAACCCGGCGCACCTTGTAGGAGCCGGGGTACGATACAGTGAAGATCGGGTCAAATACCGCAGCTAGGTACATGGCGTCTACAGGCGACGTGAAGCTTGCCGCAATCACGGACCCGGGGTGAGGCACCCGCGATGCAGGCTGCTGGGAAAGATGCCCACGCTTGACGCCATCAATCTGCAGATCGACCCACCAAATCCCGGGGATGCCCATCATGGCCCATAGAAGTATTTTCCGTAGAGCCGCAGGAAGGGGCACAAACTGTAGGAACAGGAAATAGACGATGACGTAGGCGACAAACGGAACAAAGCGCAATAGGAACACAAGCACGCGGGGGATGGCAGAGAGCGTCGTCGATGGCGTCGTAACCGGCATGAATGGAGAGACGCCGGAGCCTGTTTTGAGTTTGAGAAGTTAGCGAGTTAGCAGCGGTATGTTGATCACGAGCACATGCCCCCTGCCTCTCTCCATGGGCGTGCATTGTCGAGACATTCATGCCATACCTCTGTCCCGAAACTGGGAGAATTTTTCCATGGTGAAGCCGGCCTTTGGAAAGGGCAGTATGACTGGACGACGGGGAGAATGGAGGAGAGCCTTGTATCCCTTTATATTGTGCGCAAGACAGATGGGATGGCGGCGAGCGTTGGTTGCCCAGGTCGTGCAAGTGGGAGGGGAATCGCAAATCGCGACGAAGCATGGATTTTCATGGCAAATGTCGAGGTGGGATGTGGATCTGGTTGGCATGTGAATGTGGCTGAATTTAGTGGCTGATGAAAGACCAGCCAGCCATATTAAGACGTACGGGTAATACGGAGTACTCCTTACTTTGTAGAAATCAGTGTTGCGCCCCGCAACCACAAGTAAACAATGTCTTATTTACACGGGGGTAAATATGGAATGGGAAGCCGACCAATCAGCGCGATGCGCGACCCCCCAGCAGTATCGATAGCTAACATCGACGGAGTACGAGTACTCGTAAACACCCTCGTAAGCTGGCAGAAATGACCTACTCCGTATTATTACGTCGTAGTCCCGCGACGCTTTTTGTTATCGATTGCAGTTTCTCTGCAGTAATGCAGTCTTGAATTGAACACATCTATTGTCGTTTAGTCAAGACGCCTTCTGATCCTACCCCCATCGGCGGCCGCTCTCTCCCTTCTTCCGCATCCCTTTGTTCGCAATCTATACCGACGAATCTTTATAATAGCAGCTCGACTGTCTAGCTTTCGACGTCGTGACTTGGCACTGCCGCGTCGAAGGCGTCCCGAGCTGCTTTCGACTCCCGCCCAACCGATACCCAGCTCCCGATATCGTGCCCATTTGCCAGGCTGGCGCGCGCTGGCTCACCCACTTTGGCTGGCATGGATGATCTCGAGAACGAAGTAAGAGCGCCGTGAGCTTACATCTACTACCACCGCCGCCACCCACCTATTGACACAGCACAGGGCCTTCGACACTCACGGATTCCCCATCCGCGCGCACACGTTGCCCCCAGCTTGCATGAGATGAGCGAGTCACAGCATAATTCACGCTCCCAGTCCTCCATGATGCGCATCCCTGCTCCCACTGGCATCAAGAGGCCGGGAACTGAACTTCGTGAGTTGCAAAGACCCGGCGGCCTGCAATGGCATACACATTATGTGCATTGTGCCCGTGCCCATGCTAACGCGGCCATTTTGACGCTATCCAGAACCACAGTCCGATACCAAACGGCAGACTCTTGTGGAACGAGCAGCAGAGTACAATGGCAAGCGCTCCGTTGCTGGCATACCGACGGCCACCGCTGCCCTCAGCACGGGGCTAAAGCCCTCTTCCATGGTGTCTCTAGCTACCAAGGTGTGCACCACTGCCCATGGGCTACGGACGTTCTTTGAAGCCACGGTATACTGACGCGGAGATGATAACAGCAGCAACAGAGCGGCAAAGTCCCCAAGCCTGTCTCCTCCTTTGCTCGCTCGATTCGCACGACCCAAGCACCGACACGCCCAGGACCATCGGGTGGCCATATCACACAAACTGCAGCCCCCGGTGCTACAGGCACTCAGTTGTTCAAGCAATCACTTGGAGCAGCAGCGCGGCGCAAAGCTACGACATCTCGACCCCGGCCAGCTACTTCCATGGACTGTTATGGCGCCGAGGACACCGGTGACCCTCCACTAGTTGCTGCAAAGCAGCAGCAACATCATCAAAATGGTACAGTCTCGACATCTTCACCTCCTCACCTACAATTTCCATCACGGCAGTCACGCGGGAAACCCATTGCTCAAGGCCGGCGATCGTCTGGTGCTTCGAGCATGCATCAGCAAGGGCAAAGCTCTGTTGTTGGAAGTCTAGCGACGAGCTTTGCTGCCTTGGGTATGGGCTGCCGCACCCCATGCCGGGAAACAGAGATCAGTTGGAGTCAACCTATCGGCTGTCCCAAGTACCGCTTTTTGGGCACCGCCGAATACCAAGCAAGTGCAAACCAGTCGGGTGCACCACTGCGCATGCAAGCGTTCGCGCTCGATCAGGCTTTTCGGGCTGAGCGGAGCATGAGTGGTAGCACCCGTAGCAGTGGCAGCGTTTCGGGTGCGCGCCCTTTCTTGGATGGCTCAGCGACCTCGGCACATCCGCCCATGCAGTGCGGAATACCTGCAAAGACTGACTTCTGCACCCCGACAAAGACATGTCGGGCAGTGGCCGCTGAGATGGCCAAGATGGAACACACCCTATCGGCAGCGAAGATACCTCTACCTATTCTTGGAAGAGCCAAGCCCCAGTTTATGGCCAAAGATTCTAACTCTCGTGGATTTGTAGTGCTGGATGTCGATGAGCGCCTCCGAGATGTCGAGTCGCAGTTTTCGACGATGAAATGCGTCTTCGACCAGTCCATTGCCGAGCGCAGCTCGCTTGAGGAGCTGGTGGAAATCAGCAAGGCAAGAGGTAAGAAGATGAACAACAACAGCAACAACAACAACAACAACCACCTCGGAAAATGGTAAAACTGACCAGAGTCCTGCAAACAGTGAGCGACCTGCAACGGCAGCGTGACCTACAAGAGGAAAAGTACGCTGCTGCTCAAATGGAGCTGGAGACCATTCGATCTCAGCTTCAATCTGCGTCGTTGGACAGGGAGGGCGAGCGAAGGCAGCATACATACCAAATCGAGGACTTGGCCCGCAAACACCTCCGCGAGGTGGAGGATCTGCGCAGGGAATTCCAAAACGACCAGGACAGAGTTCAGCGAGGCCACCAAGAGGCACTCAGCGCCTTGGAACGACACTTGAAAGCCGAGCAAGACGAAGAAAGGAGCCGCAGTGCGCAGGAAATTCGAGAGCTGAAAGCCAAGCTCGGGTCGGAGCAACAAGGCTTGCATCTCGAGCTTCAAAACAAGGACAGACAGTTGCAGCAGGCTCGGTCAGACATGGCCGAGGTGCAAGCAGACCTGGAGCGTGAGCGGTCGCTGAAGACGGCATTGCAGACGCGGCTTTCGGAAGCATCGGCGCTGAATGTGGAGCTCGAAGAACGGACCCGGACGCTACAAACACAGGTCGACTTTCTAACGTCGGGCAGCAAGCAGCAGTCTGACCAGTTCGCTGCCATGGAAGCGCGGATGCAGGAGGCCCTCAAAATGGCAGAAGATGCACGCCAGAAGCTCATCAAGGAAGAGACGGAGCGACGGATCTTGTTCAACAAGTACCAGGAGCTCAAGGGCAACATCCGCGTCATGTGCCGCGTTCGGCCCGCGACAGATGGCGTGGAAAGCGACAAGGCCACCATTGGGTTTCCCGATGCGGACACCTCGTCGACGCAGATTGATATCGTGGGCCCGGAGGAGAAAAGCAGTCTCGGCGTCATCAGCCGCAAAACCATGCCGTTTGAGTTTGACCGCGTCTTTGCGCCTGCGGTTCAGAATGCCGAGGTCTTTGACGAGATCTCGCAGCTCGTGCAGAGTGCTCTCGATGGGTACAACGTGTGCATATTCTGTTACGGCCAAACCGGCTCCGGCAAGACATACACTATGTCGTCGGCTGATGGTATGATCCCCCGTGCTACGCACATGATTTACGACAACATCAAGCGCCTCAAAGAGAAGTCATGGTCCTACACAATGGAAGGAAGCTTCATCGAGGTGTACAACGAGGAGCTGAATGATCTCCTGGGGGGGGGCTCTGGCTCTGGCAGCGGCAGCGGCAGCGGCAGCGGCAGCACGGGGACAGCACGGGACCAAGACGTGAAGAAGAAGCTGGAGATTCGGCATGACGACGTGCGCAAAACGACCACTGTTGTGGGCTGCAAGTCGGTTCAGCTAGACTCGTCGGAAGAGGTGGAATCTATGCTGCGCCTTGCTCAGAGCAACCGATCGGTTGCTGCCACCAAGGCAAACGAGCGGTCGTCGCGATCCCATTCGATCTTCATGCTCAAGCTAATTGGCCACAACTCTGCAACAGGGCAGCGCTGCGAGGGCACGCTCAACTTGGTGGACTTGGCGGGATCGGAGCGCCTCAAACACAGTGGCGCGGAGGGCGACCGCAAAAAGGAGACGCAGAACATCAACAAGAGCCTGGCGTGTTTGGGGGATGTTATCGAGGCGCTTGGACGCGGCGCTCCTCACGTTCCATACCGCAACTCGAAGCTCACCCACCTCCTACAGTATTCGCTGGGGGGCAACTCCAAGACGTTGATGTTTGTCATGGTCAGTCCACTGGAGACTCACCTGCGGGAGACAATCACCAGCTTGCGTTTCGCCACAAAGGTACGTTTCGCAGCGCGACAAACCGAGATGAGGGCAGGAGGCTGCGCTCACTCACACTTCATACATGTAACGAGTACGAGTAAGACCCGGCTAACAGTACGATTGCCACTAGGTTCACAACACGCATATTGGTACTGCGAAGTCGACCAGCAAAATCGAAAAGACATGAGAGGCCAATCGCAAAATTCAGCTGATGGGTACCATTGGACGGCACTTTTTTTTTGCTCTCAATGGTCATCAGAGAGTACGACTACGACTAGGAGTAATCTACGAGTACGGAGTAAGGGATTTTAGGAGAGCGGCTCTCCGGGCCTCTCTCCGGGCCTGTTTTCAGTGGTGGGGGTGGGTCGCCAAGGTCAGGCGCTTTTGTGGAAGCCACATGGTGTGATTTTCTAGGTGTTATGAGAGGGTTTCGTTTTTTATGATTGACGATGGGGTTACAAGTACGAGTAGTATCCGACAATTTATCTTGTTCTGTTCTTTCTCTGGGGTTCAAGAGTACGAGTACTCGTAGGCATGAGCATGGTACTCGTATGTTCGCCTCGAGTCCCGTGTCTTGTCATAAGCTTGATAACGAACAATGACAATCACCTCAAAGTTTTTGGCAACAGGCATCAGATCAGTAATGATGTACTCGTACTCGTTACTCGTACTCGTAATATTGGATTTTAAAGCACATGGTTGGTTGTCCGTGGGCCAATATGACCAGGCTATCAGCTCGTATAAGCAATGCACAATGCATGATATGTACTCGTAGAAGAGAAAACAGACAATGACAAAGTGACGTGAAGAAGGACAGGGCAAGTTCCGTTTGCTTGCCGAAGAAAGAAGAAAAGGCAAAGCAACAAACACGAACACGGTCTTGGGATTTAGACAATTGCCCCTCGAGGGCAGACGTTGACAGGAGCAATATAGAAGAATGTGTAAATAAAAGCATAAAGGCAATATGAAGATGACAAAGAGCAAATACTCAAAACTCCAAAGCAACCAGCGATGCCAGTGTGTAAACCGATAGACAGGACGTTACAAAAAAGGAGAGGCGAGGGGCGGGCGATAAAGAAGCAGGTTGGCGTGGGTGAGTAGGAGGATGAGATATATCGTGAGAAACGTAGAACAAGTAAAAAAATCTTTTGCTGTCGTGAAAGGATGACTGTGGTTGACCCCGAGGAGATGAGCACTCGACGATAGCCAGCTGGGCCTACGCCATGGACAGTACCACGGCCATGCGCGGGGAGATGTCATCTCAGCCCCGAAAACCCCAAATCAGCACCCAAGCCATTCATCCCCAGCGGGCTCAATGAACTGAGGTCTGGATTTGCTCGCTGCATCTGCTGGCCAGGTACGGCGAAGCTGGGTGTGCGCTGAGATGGTGGACGCAGAATCATGTCATTTAGACTCATGTTGGTATTGCTCGTGTTCATGCCGCTCTTGACGAGACCATTCAATGGGCCGGCAAAGGGCTGGTTTCCAAGGGCGTTGGGAATGTTCTGGGATTGGTCTCTTGTCTGCGCAGCGGTGCTGATGCTTGTAGGTGACGTTAAGCCCATGTTGGTCCGTGATTGCATCGCCATGGGCCCGCCAAAGTTTTGGCCTAGGCCGTGTAGCATCGCCATCGCTTGGTGTGGCTGTGGTGAAAGTTGCTGCATATGTTGCTGCTGGTAATGATGCTGTGACAAGTGCTGGGGTAGCGGCTGTTGCTGGGGAAGCGACTGTGGTGGCTGTTGGCCATGTTTCTGGAGGTGGCTATGAAGTTGCTGCTGAGGCAACTGCTGCAGGAGATGGTGATGATGTTGTGCTTGTTGTGAAGAATGGGTCTGATGAGCTTCTTTCTGGGCATGTTGTTGTTGTTGTTGCTGCTGCTGCTGCTGCTGTTGATGTTGTTGCTGCTGGCTGAGAGGCATACCAGGTACGCTTCCCGAAGAAACTGAAGACGTGCTGCTTCCAACAGGTTGCTGCATCACCATGTCGGAAATGGGAGTAAATTCTCCATTCATATTATGGGAAAAGTCCATGCCTGGTGAGAGAATGGGGGGTGAAGAAACGAATGGCGAGTGAACGTCCTGTATTGACGGGGCAGCGCCGATAGAACTGGGTGGCTCGGCCTTGAACTCGTCCACAGGCATGTATGACGGCTGGGGGACCATACCGGCCGAGCCGAATCCATCAAAAATATCAACTTCGCAACTCGTGGTTTCGACAGGAGCCTGCAGCATCGGGTTGATAAGACCAGGAAGCACTTCGTGGACCTTGGCAAGCAGCAGTGGAGCAAAACGGTGCTCTCCAACCCGGAGGGCAGCTAGGATGCTAGCAATCTGGTGCAGGTGGTCGCGGGGACTGACAGTGAAAGGGTTCCCTGAGGACGGCATCATGGATAGCACGTCTGTCAGGCCACTTGTGATGCTAAGGAGAGACTCGACCTAAAAGTAACGAAACGAAAAGAAAAGGGGTTGTCAGAATGAAGAGAGAAAGAGAGAAAGAGGGGGAAAAAAAGGACGAAGAAACGAGGGATAATGTTGTCTTACCAGGCCAGAATTGATGATCTCGGCTGCGCCCTGGTTGGCAAAAGAAGCCGCCATAGGGACCATCTCATACTGATAAGCAGGCATGTCAGTGCTCGAAGAGCCGCTGTTTCCTTTGGCCATGCTGATCTGCCAGGCCAAGTTCCGGAGCCACTGCTGGTTGCGAGCAACATCGCTCAACTGCGGGTCGGCGCTGGCCAGAGCAGAGAGCACGTCATTCTGCTGCTTTTGCAGAGTGCTGAGGAGGGCGGCACCACAGTCGGCACGGGTGCGGTTCCAAAGATCAACGAATTGGCCATCAAAGGGACGGAAGAGTGCCACGAGGCTGCAAAAGGCCACAAGCTGGCTTGCGTAGGGGTCGTTGGGGTCATCGGTGGGCGTTGGGGGGTTGACTGTCGCCTTGAGCGACAGAGGGCGGTCCTGCTGGAGAGCAAAGGCTCGCTCTGCGGCATAGAACAGCCAATACAGGCGGCGACGGCACACAGCCTCGGCTTGGTCTCCCGTCTGGTATGCGTCTTCACTGGTCATGCCGACGAGGTGGATCATTGTGGTGGCCTCGCGAAGGCCACACCAGGCCTTTGTCTTGAGGTCGAGTGCGTAGTGGCAGGCGAATATGAAATAGCTTGTTGCCAGTGTGTACAAGGTCGGGCTCGACATGTAATCGTAGCCCTTGCGAACGCGAATCGTTTCCTCGAGCAAAAGGGTGGCAGTGATGATAGAGGCCCCCGGGATGTCGGAGCCGTAGGGGTCGGCAGAGGGCACCGACATGCCAGGCTGGAGCATCATGAAAGCGCAGAGCGAGGAGAACATGCAGTAGTTGTCGAGGGTGGAGTCCATGACCATGGCGTCCTGTTCTAGGCGTGGGCGACTCAAGATCGGCATGGAGGGATACATGTTGGTGAAGAAGAAGTCGATGCACGACTTGACCATGTCGTTTGTCAGGAGGCCGGGTGTCGGGGCGAGCGTGGCAGCTGTAGGGTTGGAGATGCCGTTCATGCGGTTCTGGATCTTGGCCGAGAGGCTGGACTGGCGCTGGTTCTCGCGCAGCTCGCTGATGACCTTGGCACGCGAGCCTTTGGGGCCCTTCTTTTGAGGGATCGCATTGTATGTGCAGGACAGTTGGGCTGATGAGCAGTTGCGGCACGGATTGATGCCGTCGCACTTGACCTTGCGGCGATGGCAGGCATCGCAGGCCCGCTTGACGGCGGCGGTGGACATGTTGGTGTGTTGGTGATGGTGGTGTTGGTGGTGGTGAAAAAAAAGAAGAAAAGAGACACAGCGGGTGGCCGAGGCGGGAGGCCCGGCAACGATGGGGTGGCGGAATGGAGATGGAACTCAGAGGGCCCGCAGGTTGTGCGTGGTCTGATCGATGGGGTTCAAAGCAAGAGCGAAAGCTTGAGAGGCACGTTGACGAGAGCCATGTATTTGTAGTTTGCAGTAGCGGACGAGACGTTGTGGTGTCGAGCGTAGGCCCAACGAAGGCGATCGGGCGCGCGCGCACGCGCGCGAGAGAGAGGGAGTGGGCGAGGGGAGCAAAGGCAAAGAAAAAAAAAAAGAAGAAAAAGAGTGCAGCCTGGGTGTGTCGATTGCTGGAGTCTTTAATATTCGCTGTTCTTCAAAGTTGGGATAAAAGGGTCAAGGGAGGCAAGATGGAGCGACGACACAATGAGACACAATGAGACATGGGAGAAGGGCACGATGAAGAAAGGGGAAGCAGAGAGTGATGGAGTCGAGAAAACGACGAAGGATGGAGTACGAGAATGAGAGTATGGGGAAGAAACGGCGGAAGGGAAGAGTCGAAATAAGAGGGGAACGCGATAAAGAGAGGGAAGTATTACGGGAGCAGGCAGAACTCGGCAAAGAGGGCGACCTCTCTCTCTCTCTTTCTGGGTTGGGAGAGAAAAAGGCGAGTCGGACAGGGAAAATGGAAAAAAGGCGGCAGGACAGGCTGGGGAGGGAGAGAGAATCTGGGGGTATTTGGTGGGAGCGAGTCAGTAGGAGGAGCATACGACATACGGCGTACTCGTATGGAGGACGAGTACGAGTACGAGTATGAATGTGGAAGGGGATCGACTAATACGGATGGGGAGGAAGGGTCCGGAAGGCCAGTAGTTATTGGCTGGGGATGGCTGGAGCGGGGCATTACAGACTGGGGATGTTTTGGTGGGTCCAATTTCACGCAAGAAGCTTGCGACGAGGAAGGGAAGGAGCGAGGGGAGGAAGGCCGGCACACGAAAGAAAAGCGTCGACACCTGTGAATGGAGTACTCCGTACGAGTACTCGTAAATAACAATATTACTCGCTTTTTTGCAGGTCCGTCTGCGAAGACTACGAGCACCGGCTGCGTGCTCTGTGCGTGTAACCTCTAAATGCGCAGTAGGCCTCGTATTTGTACAAGTAACGATATACGGAGTAAGCAATCGCAAAGAGTTAAAACGGAGCACCGTTTCTCTCTTTCAGGAAGGGGCACCCCAGCAAGTGCACAATACGGCACATGTACGAGGTACTCTCCTCGCAAAGTACTCGTAGAGGTACAAAGCGAGTACAAGAAGGTGGGGATTGCTAGGAAGATTTGGACCGAGCTAGCAAGGGTCAAGTTCCACTAGCGAGCCGGGGGTAGGGGCAGGTACGAGTACGAGTACTCGTACGGAGTACTCGTAGACTACAGAGTAGTAGCACCGTGCGACAGAGTACGAGTACTCGCACAAATCGAGTGGCGGTACTTTGTACGGAGTAAACTTCGCACCAAGTATTACCCTACTTGTACATACGCACGGTAACAGTGTGCAGGATCGAGCGTCATCCGTCTATTCGTACTCTACGGAGTACACTACCCCAGGCTCACACTAACATTCTCGTAAACGGCTCTAGTCGGCTGCGACCGTAACGTCTCGGACCGATTTCATCTGGGGGAGAAGGCCGAAGGACTACGGAGTACGAGTGTGTCGAACGTGGTGAGATCTCTGAGAACATCAGAAAGAGGCAGGGTGGGCGCAGCGATCATGACGGCATGGCAACTTAGGGCACGGTCAGCCGCACATCGTGATGCTGGCCAATGGTGATGATGGAGCTGGCGGGGGAAGGCAACAGAGGCTTGTCCCTTTGGTTGTCTCGGCCATGTGCCTCAAAAACTACGGAGTATCTTCGCCTTGGCCTCACCTTGGGGCCGCACTTGTCCCGTGGCACGTGCATGCCCGGGACGTCAAACAAGGAATACTCCGTACTACGCCGTACTTTGTATTGATCTGTACTTGTGCTGCCATTGGTCTTTGCAAACATTACTCGTACTCCGTACATACTTTCTTTCGTAGCCCTTTATTGTTCATCATCTCGTACTCGTACTCCCGAAACCATCCTCACTCTGCAGCTGCAAGTCCATAACACCCAGCCCACCCCAATCTCGCGGTTGGCTTCATACGACCATTCGCCGGCCTTCGCGCCGCGTCCGACGATGCCCGGGCTCGTATGTTCCACACGCTTACAGCCCGCAGTTGCTCGCGGCCGTCTGCACTGCCGTGACATCGATCCGTCCAAGATTAACAGCCGCATTGTTCGTCAGATCGTTCATGGCGGTGAGCCCAATGTTGAACCCACTGGCCGCATGGTCGATGGCCAGGACATAGATGCTCTTGCCATTGTAGGAGAGCTGCCAGCAGAGTCCACACTAATTGCATCAAGCCGTCAGCAATGCGCTACAAGGAGGGGGGGGGGGGAGGGGGGGGGATAGGGAGAAAATTGCTCACGTTGGGAGAGTTCCAGCCTGGGATGGTGTCTGAGCCGCCAATGTACGGGAAGTGCGGGACGTTGCCTTGCGTTGTCCAGCCGTATCGTGTGGTGAGGCCATTGGCGCCATCCGAGCAGCTAACAACCGAGAGAGACCGGCTGGCGTCATCGTAGCCTTGATCGTAGGAGACTGGAACAGACAGGGTCAGCATACTCGTAGCCATCAAACAGTATGTCACAGAGGCTTCAAGAGGGGTGTAGAATGCTTGGTCAACGTACGACTGATGGCGCTGGCGGCTGCCGCCATGGCGAGGACAAGAGTCTTGGACAGCATTTTGGTGCGTTTGGGGCGGATGTTGATTCGATGGTGCCTTTGTTATTTAGAAAGGTGGAAGATGCGAGGTCTGATGCCTTTTCAGACTTTTAAGAGGCGGGAGGTCATAGCCGTTTATATAGTGAAGCCCGCCGCGGTGAGATTTTGAGAAGATCAATGCCTTTCGACTCATAACTCCGGATACGTAGAATGTCTGCTTTTTTTTGCTTTTTTTTTTGCCTGTTGTTGTTCATACCCGGGTGCCGAAGCCGAAAGAACCACGACGGAACCAGCGGGCTTCTGGCGACAACGCATGCCTCTCGTATTTTTATTTAAAAAAAGAATTACGAGGTGCAGATCGTAGGTGTACGAAGCACGAGTAGGGAGGTACGAATCAAAACATACGACGTATACGATATATACAATATACGATGTACGATGTACGATGCACGATGCACGATGCACGATGCACACAAAAATAGCACGGGCAAATAATAGGTGAGGTCATGCTCGTATTTGCGTGTCGGCTGTCTTACGTACAGACGTGGCAGACCCGTAATCATCTCAGCGCCAAGTCCTGCTGGAACCAAGCCTGACGAGAGACAAGCAAGTTAAAAGCAAGTTTTGGGGGGGGGGCAGGGGCGGGGAGGGGACAGCGGGTCATCCAGTACTCCGTACTCGTAAAAGACACGAGATGATCAGCAGGCCGCCAACCCCGTGGGCTTCACCGTTGGAATCCAGAACGCGGGCCATACGGAGTACGAGTACGGAGTACGTGCTCGTAAAGCCGTCATGGTCACAAAGACCCTTGCTCGATCGTCTGGCAGGCCGTCCTGACCAGCCCTGTGATCTCGTCGAGTCGGTCAAGGGCAAAGACACTGTAATGGTGGCCAGAGACGTCGAGCACGCGGCTGAACATACCGGGCCGGTAGTTGTCCCACCCCAAATGACGGTCACCACGATAGAGGTCGACATAGACGAGCCCGGTCCCGTTGTTGTCCGGGACCGGCACGTGGTCCTGGCACCGGATCAGCACGGCGGGTGGCAGCGGCGCCGAGGGCAGCGACCACTCGCGCATCATACGAAAGGCTTCGCGGAAACACCATTCCACCGACACTTTTGTGGCCGCCGCTGTCGTGGCGGGCCACTCGATGCGGTGCTCAACCAGCCCCGCGTCAGCCCCGCCCCATCCATTCGCCGGCGGAACCGGGCACACGCTGTCGATCAGCACGAGGCCGAGAACCCGGATGTGCGCATAGGACTGGGCTAGCACGCTGGCCGTCTCGATTGCCAGCGCGCCGCCAAGGGACCAGCCACCGAGGATGACCGGCCCGGATGGCACGGCAGTTGCCACGAGCTTGGCGTAGACAACGCCCATCTGGTGCAGACCACCCTCCCAGGGAAGATGGGTGTTGAAGCGCGGGTTTGCGATGCCCCATAGCTTGCGGCCCAGGTCGTCGAGCAAGTGATAGCTGAAGATGGTGCCGCCGCCGTCGTGGAACAGCACCAAGGGTGCTGCGTTGCGGCTTGCAGACGTGCGCAGGCCATCCTGGATAAGGTTTGGGTTGGTGTCGAACATGGCTGTGCAGGGGGGAGGGCCGGAGGGGGGCGGCAGCCTATTACTCGTATACCGTGGTTGGAGAAGGGGGAGGGGGCAATGTCTGTGAATGCGGAGCTACGAGTAAACGGGGTAGAGAGCGAGCACATGGCACAAACGATTTGCTTATGTAAGGCGTCTGGGAGTTTTTGTTCCTTGTCTGTTTATTACTGACAGCATCATCGATGTACGATACTCCCGTAGAGTCGCATTTTATAATCACCGCCAAGTCCTTCCTCGGCGACTGGGGCACTGTCGGTTATTTACTAACTTTTCGGGGGCTGTTTTCTTTTTTTTTTTTTTTTTTCTTTTTGAAGCGGTCAGGAATTGCAAATTATCCATGCTTCGCCCCCCCCAAAAATCTACACGGCCTCCCAGTCCATGGCATCGACAATAAACCCCCATCCGTCGTCGTCATCCGGGTCCATGTCCATAGCCATCCTGTCCGTCCTGGTTGTGTCGGCGCCCGACCGTTTCTCCTCCTCTGCACGAGAGGCTGCGAACTCACTTGCCACGACATATGCGCGATCGAGTCCCTGATGGATGGATGCAAGGATCGCTGCCAGGTCGTAGTCTACAAGCGGAACCGGCCGGGTTCTCCTCCTGCTGCGCGTCTTTGCACCTGCCGCTGCCGTTCCCGCGGCGTTGTCGTCGCCGTCGCCGTCGCCGCCGCCGTCGTCGTCTTCGTCGTCTGCGTTCTTCCAGTGGTTGCGTAGGTCCTTGGCCCTTGCCAAATGTCGCCGCACATCCCCGACACCCAGGACCGAGTGCAGTGGGTTGTCTTCTCGGTCCAGTGCGGCAAGAACATTCGCGTGGTACCTGTGCTGCTGCGTGTGCGTGGCCCCTTTCCGGCCCGGGGCGGCGGTGCCGTCGCGCAGTATAGTGATCCCGAAGACGCCCTGGAGGTGCACCAATGCACGCTCGCAGAGCATGTAGTAGTCGAAAAAATCAAGCTTGAACATGAGCTCGCTCTCTGCCCTGCGAGCCTCGTCGGTTTCGTGCTCCGACATGGCCTGCCGGTAGCCCACATCCAGAAAGGGGAGCTTCCACTTCATGCGCCGAACGATCTTGGAGTAGCGACTGAGCTCCGCCGCGGCAGAGCCTGCGTCTATCGCTGACTGTCGGGCACACGAGCTGGCGCCATTGCCGGGCATGGTTCTGCCGACTGCATGTGCATGGTTGCGCGCCGTTGGCGCTGGCATGGAGCTTGCCCTGGCATCGCGAGCATCCCCATGGTCCCGAGGTGCCCACCTAGAGCTCTTGAGACCAGCCATGGCGCTGAGTGGTGGTGTGCGAGAATCGAGGCGAATCGAGACGCGAGCGCCCCTGCTGCTCCGTGGCAAGACTCGATGTGGGACATTGCCGTGGAGCTACGCGTAGTACTCGATTTCATAAAAATGTATTAAAATATAGTCCGTATAGTGTTTTGTCGTGTGCTGCCTGGTATGTACACTAAGGTGACCACACCCAGCCACCAAACGATCGATCTTTTGACATTCGCGCGACAGCATCGCCACAAGGAGGTGGTCGTTAAGTGAGTAATACCACGAACATATCAGTCCGTCATCGTGTGTGTTTGTAAGCTCTACATGGGCCTTTTCTAGCCACTAATTACAGCCGCCTTATGTTTTATTCGCCCATTCATTTTTCTAACTTTTTTTCTTGAAAAAAAGTCGGGGCTCCAGGATGGGACACAAATCCCCAGCAGACGACAGAATACGCGGTATAAGAAACCAAAAGGCCAGTGCTGTATTGCATTCCGTCTAAAAGATACTGTCCGATGATAGCCAACCCACCATTTGTCTTTGAGTACCCAACATGCGAGATAAACTGCCACAACATACCCTGCCTAGCCAGATAGCCACAGAGCGAGTTCGCCGCAGCCAAGCCGCCGCATATCAAAACATATACATACAAAAACAAAACAAAAGCAAAAAGAGACACAGATAGTAATAGACAAACGGGAACACAGCGAGGCCGCGAAGCAGAGAAAAAGCCAAGAACAACCAGAAAAACCACACATAGCCGACCAGATCACGCAGGACTGGCTGGGTCGCGACCACTGCCAACACTACTGCCCGAGGCAGATGCCGACCCTAGGCTATCACGGCCATGGGCGAGGCTGAGCCCCGGAGGCCTGCGAATGGTCCCGGGTTGCGACGTGTCATGTGCCGTTGACGAGTTGGCCGGCACGTTGGACGGGCCGCCAAAGGCCCCGCTGGCCGTCCGAGAGGATGCATGGCCCGCCGCAAACGTCGCGCCCGGCATGAAGATATTGTCGTCGTCTGCTGTACTTGACTGCGTAAAACCCGACACATCGCTAAGCATCGATGATGACCGACCGCGCATCCGAGGAATGGATGGCACGGGGCTTCCGTACGACGACTGCGGCACGAACGGAGACATGCCCGGCGTGATGTGCGACGCCGCAGGCGAGTGGCCCACAGACGGCATTGCGGAAACATGAGGCCACAGAGCATTGGCGGGGACAAACAGCGTGCTCGCTGGCGCGTGTGGCGTTGTGGACGGCCAAGCCCCAGGAGTCGATGTCGGCAGACCCGGCACCCCCGGCACCCCCGACACACCACCTGGCACACCACCCGGCACACCACCCGGCACACCACCCGGCACACCACCCGGCATACCATCCGGCACACCACCTGGCACACCCGGCACACCGGGCACACCCGACAGAGCCGACATACCCGGCATACCCGGCATGCCCGCCGTGACCACCGGCACGACTGGCGCTGCCGCGTTCACAGCGTTGATGGCGTACTGGTTCTCATACGGCCGCTCACTGTTGAATGACGACAACAACGAGCGCATAGCTTCGTGTAATGACTCAATGGTCCGGGCCTTATCGTTATTCATGGACTGCAGAGCCGCCAGCCTTTCGCTGTAATATTGCTGCGTCCTAGCAAGCTCATTCTCAAGGCTGACCCGTTCCTGGCGCCGCCGCTCAGCCTCGTCGAGGCCCCGCGTGTTGGCGTCCGTGATCTGCGCTTGCTCGTTCTCCGCCTTGGCGATTCGGGCGGCAATCTTGCTCTTCTTGGCAATGTACGTGGCTTCCTCATCCTTGAGAGAGCGCACCTCCGTGTCAACCAGGTTCTTGAAGCTCTTGAACGACGCCATGGCCCCGTCAAACTGTGCCTTCTCCCTGTCCCACTCGCTCTTCTTGTTCCGGTGCTGCGCCAGAAGCTCGTCGGGAATGCTGCTCTTTTCCTTCAGCTCAAGCTCGACCTTCTTAATGGCTTGCTCTGCCTGTCGCTGCTGAACCGTGTTCTGCGTGATTTTTTGCTTCAGCTTCTCGTCGTTGCCACCGGCGGACTGCACCGAGGCGTTGAGCCGGTCAATGTCCTTCTTCAGACCGTTGATCCGGCGGTTGTTGTCCTTGCGCAGCGTTTTGAATCGAGCCTTTTCCGAGTTCAGCTTTTCCTCCTGCATCGCAATAGATGCCCGGATTGTCGTGGCAGGAGACTCATGCGGCCGTAGCTGGCCAGGTGCTGCCGGGACAGCCTTGGCCGCTGCAACGGCACTGTTGTCATTCTTGGACAGCGCAGCCGCAGTTCGAACACTGGTGCTGAAGAGGACTTTGTTGGTGCGCGTGCTGACAAACTCAATCTCGTAGCTGGATAAAGGGGTGAGGCCGTAAATGTCGCCCGTCCAGCGCGTGCCGGAGCTTGGAGAGGTAGACGATGACGGTGCCGATGACGACGCCGACGACGACGACAACGCAGAGGCGGCCGCAGCCGAGGAGGAAGAAGGTAAAGAGGGACCGCCAGTGTCCGCTTCCACACGAGATCCAATGTCGATCCGCTCCTCGTCCCCTTCGTTGACAACAGGCAGGATGCGAGTAGGCTGCCACCGTGCATTGTTGATGCGGACAAAAAACGGCTTGCTGTTGTCGATGTAGGATGCACTTGATAGCGACGACAACGTACTGTCGTGATTGTGATCCGGGACCGGCGCCGGGGCCTCGTTCGGGAACTCACTGGTGCTAAAGCAAACCTCGTCGTGGCCGACATAGCACAGCCAGATCTGGCCTGGCTGGGAATAGAACGGAGCATTGCCAAGGTTGTCCACATCCGTGGCTTCGGCGCCGGCCGACTCGGACGCCGCCTGCGACAGCTCGTATTCTTTGATCATGACAATCTTGGTACTGGCCAGGGCTGCCCACAAGGGCTGCCGAAGACGCACAAGGGCGCTCTGTTTCTTCTTCTTTCGTATTGCAACGTGCCGGTTGCTGGCACTGGTTGGCGTGGAGATGCTGCCGCTGCTGCCTGCGGACCCAGACCCAGACGCCGGATCTGCGTCTGACGAGCCAAAATTGGGACTCGCACCCAGGCCAACCGTGCCATTGCTGGCATTGCCGACACCGGAAACATTGCTCCTGGCAACGGAAGCATGGTGGCTGTTGCCGGGATCGCTGCTCAAGGCAGGACCGCCCGCAGTAGGATTAGCGCCGTCCTGGTCGCCTATACTTGCCGGAAAACTGGCCTCCATGGGTGTTTCCACCATGTAGGAGCCCTTGCCCGCCTCTGGGTCAACGATGCCGTGCGACGCGGAATCGCGCTTCTCCCGCCGAAGATACCATTCCCGGACGTATCTGACAATGCCTTGCGTGAGTATGTGAATGGCAAAGACATTTCGTAGCCATGAGACACCACCGGAGCGGCGCGAGAATAGTTTCGAATAGGCGTGGAACGTGGACGAATGGTGCTCGGAAAAGATGGGTGGACGATTTGCGGCAAAGAGGGGGGCCAGATGAGGGATGCGCTCGAAGCTGAAGACGTGGTTGACATGAGAGAAAAGGACGACACTGAGACAGACAAAAATGTTGTTGGCAGAGCCCGGGCGCGAACTGTTGCCGTTGCAGCCGCCGCCAAGCGTGAGAGCGATGACGATCTGGGCAAAATCGAGGATAAGCAGTTGCAACGGGCGCCACAGAAATAGCCAGACAAGCAGCAGACAGACATCCATGCAGATTGTCGTCGTAAAGGCCGGGGTGCCGAGGCCGCCCTCGAACATTTCGGTCAGGCTGAGGCCCGAGCTGGTCGTGACGGGTGGCACAAACGTCAGCAGAGTGAAGAGGACGTAGATGATGGACAGGACGACGGGTGACAGCTGCATGAGGATGATGAGGATAGCGATGGTGTCGTATAGGGGGCACGACCGAAGAATGGTAAAGGCGAGGTCGAGAGGGCCGGTATCGCGGTGAACATTGGAGTTTTTGGCGGCATTGACGTCGATGCGACGGTGTGACTCGTCGAACGAGACAGCGAGAGACGCGGAAGGACCTGGGGCAGACGAAGAGGAAGAGGACGAGGGCACCAGGCCCGGGGCTGCAGCGACCACGTCGGTGGCTGGCGCAGGAGAGGAGGCGGAGGCGGAGGCGGAGGCGGAGGCGGAGGTGGGCGCGGCATTGTCGAGGCTGGCAGTGTTGGCGGAAGGGTGGCGGTCGGCAGCAGATGAAACACCGTGGGACCGACGGCCCGGGCCCGAAGACGATGAACCGGTGGGATCGGAGTTTCGGTGACGCTGGGGGGTGTTGCTGCTGCTGTACGTTGCAGAAGGGTATGCCATGATGTCGCCTTCGCGCGTGCAGCCATTAGCAGCGGCAGCGACGGCAGCGGCGGCCAGTAGATGGGGAGGCGACGAAGAAGCGGCACCGGATGCCGCAGACGAGGATGGCGCAGGGACCGCGGAAATGCCGGCAGAGGTGGACGGTCGGGTTACAGCATCGCCACCGAGGGACGGCGAGCCGTTGGCGGACGACTTGTTCTGGTTCCTAGCTATGCGTTTCCCATTGCTTCCGAGGCTGGTGTCGTTGCGGTAGTTGTCGCGGTGGCTGGATGCCGCTCCCGGCTGTCGTTTGGCCGAGGGCGAGGCACGAGGCATACAGGAGAGGCCGACCCAGAAGAGGCGCTCTGAGCCAAAAGAAAAGAGAAAAAAAAAGGATCGATGCACCGACCGACAGATGCGCTATGAGGATATTTTTGATCTTCGGTTTACCCCCCGGGTCCGTGTTGCGCGCCGGTGCCGAGTGAGGGCGAAGAAACGATGGTGATGCTGCCTTTGTCGGATGCGGGTCTGAAAAAAAAATAAGAGAGAAGAGAAGGAGAAGAGAGGGGCAACAGGAGAGAGGCGAGAGGAGAAAGGAGACGGAAGAAAAGGAAGAGAAAAGAGAAAAAGAGAAAAAAAAGTAAAAAAAGAGAAAAAAAAAGCTATCACCAAACACGAAGCGGCAGGGCAGGGCAAAAAGAGTGCAGTATGTAAACAAGGCCGGGATTGCCAAGCCAGAAATTGCGGCTGGCGGCTGTGGCGTAAGCGAGCCGGCAAAAAGAATGAGAATCGGCAGGGCGAGGAGGAGAAGGAGGAGGAGGAGAGACGAGCGCTTCCAGACGGTAAAGGGAGAGAGGGTCGTGAGGGCCGAGTGGAAGGGCAGGAGGATCGAGGATGAGGGACGCCGAGGTATGCGTGCGGCAGGGAACGAGCGAAGGGAAAAATTCAAGGCGGCAAAGTTGGGGTTTGGCGATGTGGCAACCTGGAGAAATGCCCTGTTTGAAAGAATAGTGGGTTCTACCACGGGAGGGACGAAGATACACTACTCCGTAGGTCCCTGCTAGGGGGGGAAGGTTTCGCACAGTGTGCGATTGCGTGCACAAGGGAAAAAGGCCACAAAGAGGGACAGAGGGGAGGTGGGGCAGAAGGGCTGCACTCGTATGGAGTATTCGTACTCCGTACATGAGTGCCACTGTACGAGACCGGAGATGCTGGGTCGGTGGTGGGTGTTTGGGACACTGGTGGCGGAGATGGAAAGGGGGGCCCTAACCATAATAGTGTGGTATTACGGAGTACGAGTAGGTGCTAGGAAGAATCAAGGCCAGTAATACCGAGCCGCACAGTAGCAGGCGCACAGTGGAGCCTGCTGTGTTTTGACAGGTTGGAAAAACAAAACAAGACGGCGACTACGGAGTACGGAATACTCGTGCTGTGTTCTCACTTCAAGCAAATGCACGACATAAGCATTTTGACAGTACGAGGACATTGTACATAGGCCTGGAACGCGCGGGAGCGGCCGCCACACGCACTGCACGGCTTGAACAAAAAAATAGCGTGTGACCATACTTGTAGACGGCAGGCGGTGAGCCCGGATGCATTGGAGCTGGAATGGTGCTGGAAGGGCGCAAGGCAGCACTGCTCTACGTCGTATGGACGCAGACTGCGGGTGCCGCTTTTGCTTGCAAGTGGTGACCGACGAGTGCGGCGCACTACTGTCATCGCAGACATGCGGGCAGAATAATACGAGTAATGACTGAGACAGGCCTTTCTGTCCACTCCACGCCAGCCTAAGCTGACGGCAAGGCAAGCAAGGTCGATCCTTCTCGGCACTTGTCTACAGCACTACCCGTATTCGGTCGTTAGTCAGTAGCCAATCTCTCTCAACTGCCTCTCCCCGTGACTATCGCGTTACATCACATGCATGGCGCCATCCCCGCCGCAGTGAAAGATTCGTAATTCGTAATACTACTTTTCCCACCCTCCCACGGCAACTTTGGAGCAAAATGATCAATCGTCCGGGCCTAACACACCGGGAAATACGGTGCACGAGTACTCGTACGCGCATGCATTTGTTTCTCGACACCTGACAAAGACACTATGTATCTTCTTCTCTTGGGGCAGGCGGCAGGCGGCAGGCGGCAGGCCTGGTGCTATCTATCCTCACCGCCGGTTGGCACTTCCGTTATCCTCGACCGCATCTGCGCGGTCCCAGGTTGCCTTCTCCAGTCGCTCTACAGCCAATGCCAGCTCCTGTATCCGCGTGCGTGCACGCACTACCTCCGCTTGCTGCTGTTTCCAGACCTTGGTCAGCACCTCGCGAACAAAGCCCGGCATTTGAGTCTTGCCCGGGATCCTGTAGTCGTAGAACGACACGTCCTCATAGAAACGAGCCGCAATGCGCCGATGCTTGTGTGACAACACCATTCCGTCCAGCAGCAAAGACGTCGTTTTGGAATCCGATTCGGGCGACACCCGTAGCCGGTGGTATACCGAGATGGTGTCGGGATATGTCATGGGCTGTGGTCGGGGTCATTGTTAGCAAGATGCATTGGGGGGGGTGAAGGGGAGGCAGGGCGGCAAGGTACGTACAAACTTAAAGTCGGTTGTCAGGCTCTTCAAGATCAGCCCGACGGTTTTGGGCTGGATCAGCTCGAGCCACTGCTGGCCGCGGCGCGGGTCAATGTGCGATGCAAAGTACGTCACCCAGTTCATACGCGACGACTCTGCGTATCGCGCGTAGACGACGTTGTTCACATGGGCCTAGACAACAAGTCAACACCTGTCACAGTGGTTGTTTCTCTCGCGTTGATCCCTCCTCCAAAACGCCACCGGGGGAAGTACCTACAAACGAGTCCATTTCTCCCCAAACAACCTTTTGGTCCTCGAGGCCGCGCCGCCCGCCTGTTAGATAGCCATCGCTGCCCGCCGTGAGCTCGCGCCACTCGGTCGCCAGCGCGCGCAGCACAACGCCCGCGTTGGCTACCTGCGTGGGTGAGCAGCCAAAAATAAGGCACTTGCCAATGCGTGTGCGCAGATCGGCAAGCCATCGCGGTGATGGAGGAGGGGGCACAACAGAGGAAGCCGCTGTTGCCGAGCTCATTGGTCGCGTCGACGCCAGGGCGACCGGGCCTGTTCTCTGCGCTGTCCCGGTCCTTGCCACGGCCACCCGGCGGACGCAGCGCAGAGTCGCGCGAGAGAGACGCAGCCCAAGATCTGGCATGTTCATATGCGCGACGTACTCGTACTCTGTAGATGTGCTGATGCCTTTCCTACTCCGTAGACGAGCTGCCCGCTTGGCTGTTATACGGAATAGTCGTGAGGGGCATCCTGTTCCTACTCCGTACGAGTACTCCGTAATAGTGCAACAAACCGCTGTGCATTGGTGGAGACGCCTATCGACACGGTGCCAACCTACAACTTTACCCTCGCAAATGCACATCTAGCCGCGGGCCTTTTACGTCCTACAACCGAGGCATCCACGCACATCTTGCACATCTTGCACATCTTGCACATACGCGCCAGATGACTAGGGAACCCTAGATACTCGTATACGATATACGAGTACTCTATACTGGCCACAGTATCGGTGGTGCTTGTGCGCCCGTCTTGCCTACCCTCCACCCTCCTCTTCCTTCCGGAGCCACGCTTGCAATAGCGATGCCGCCGCCTGTCAATCCGGAATTGCGGCGGCAGGTCATCAACGTCTACAAGGGTGCGCTCGAGTTTCACGCATAGACACTAGATACAGGAGCCTTGAGGATGGTGCTAAAGACATTCCAGAACTGCTCCATCTCGGCAAAGAGTACCCGCAAGGTCAGGACTACTTCCGACGCCGACTGCATGCTGCGTTTTCGGCCAATGCGGGCCTGAGAGATGACGAGGCCATCAAGAACGGCATTGCACGTGCGCAGTTTGTTCAGAAAGGTAAGCACGGCTAGAAACTGCGTTGGACATATTTTTGTGAGGGCCCAACTAACAGAAGCGTACTCGGTAGAAATCGAGGCATTGTATGTTCGCGATGACGACTTGTATTTTAAAAAAGCCTCGACCCGGTAGTAATCCGTGAGAAACCAACTGACCGTGATAGATACTACTTGAAGCGTTACCGTACGCTACGCAAACGCTACGACGGCGCATAGCCCGAGAGTAGAAATGGGCTCTCGCAGCCAAAACTGGACAGATGGTCGGCACCGCGAACAGGCCATGACAGACAGAACACAAAGACTTGATTGATTCAGCAACCTATGTATATATATACAAACATATATAGTGCGTGCATGCATCACGTGCAAACAAAAGGGCCAGAACCAACCGGGTTGAAGAAAGGGTATAAACCGCCCACGAGGCCAGGCAGCCAAGCAAGGGCGAAACAACACCACAGACACAATCAAAGGCGGAAGAAGGACAAAGCACACCCACAGTACAGTACTCCCGTTTCACCGCTTCTCTGCCCACCATGCCCCGACCTCCAGACACTCGCCCCAAAACGTCCCGTTCTCCTTCATCAGGTTGTTCATCATCTTGCCGGACCAGCCGTCCCATTCGTCCTGGCTCTTGCCGCTCACCTCCCGCAGCACGGGCTCCAGACTCTGGATCATCTGCAACACCGTCAACAGCGCGGTCCGCCGCAGTGCGCTCTGCGCGGCCGTCAGCTTCTTCTTGCCGTGCTCGCCATCTGCACCCCCCGCCCCGCCCCCGCCGCCTCCGGGACCCATGGTCTTGGACTTGCCCTTGGACTCGACATAGGTCTTGCCGTCCTTGGTCACTACACCGCCGACGCCCTCGCGCTCCCACCGCATCTCCGACAGCGGCACGGCCAGTCGGCGCATCGATGCGTTGGCCAACAAGTCGACCTCCTGCAGGAAGAAGGCGCTGGCCAGCGCACACGGTGCAAATGGGATGGATCGCGACTCAAAGGCCTTGACGAGCCACCCGTTGTACTCGGTGATGAACTGGTTCTGCGGCGACGACAGCGGTGTTTTGGGCGTGATCACATACGCCCCAGCGTTCGCCGCATTGTTGTACTCGTCCTCTTCCTCACCCGACAACGACCCGGGCGCTGCCGGGTAATGCGGCCGTAGGAGGCGGACAGCATGGTCCGAGTCCCATACCTCGAGCGTGCCACCGGGCTGGAGCAGGCGAATGCACTCGTCGACAATGAGCTGAAACGAATCGGAGCGCACCGTGAGCGACGCGTCCTTGAGCATGATGAGGTCGAATTCTTCCGCCTCAAAGGGCCACGGGTAGCGGCGAATGTCATGCTGCACAAAGCGCCACTTCATGTTGCCCGTGTCCGTGTTGTTGTCTGTGCCTGTGGCTGGGTTCTTTTCAGCATTTGCCCCGGACGTGCTGCTGGATCGGCCCTTGCCGCTGCCGCTGCCGCTGTTCAGTCCCAGGCTCATTGGGGCAATGTCGATGCCGGAGAAGGAGATGCCGCTATGGCCCTTCTGCGTGTAGTACTGGTTGCACATGATGCTCCAAAAGGCAGAGCCGCAGGCGACCTCGAGCACACGCTTCGGGGGCTTGTTGGCAAAGTTGGGCGAGCATACCGGCCCGCCAAAGAGCTGGAACAGGAGCAGCGAGCGCAGTGACTGACGGTGCAGCTCGGGCAGATCGACCGGCAGGGGATACGGCAGCGACTGGTCAGACAGGTAGGTGCGGCCATTGCGCACAATGTACGGCTTTGCCTTTGCGGAAGCAGCTGAGCCCGTCGACAGCAGGGACTGTGACGAGCCGGCGCCCCCCGTCCCTGACCCACTTGCACCACCCGTGCTGCCTGCGCCGTCGCTGGCGCGCAGCTCATTTGCGACAATGGCCCTGGAAGACAGTGCTAGGGCGCCTGACATGGCTGACATTGTAGACGTGCTTTGATTTCGTATATGTTGCGTTGCCTATGCGTTTTGAACGAGCCGCGTAGACGGGCGCATGGCGTTGCTGGTGGTTGGGTTGTTGAAAAGCGCGCGCGCGCGCGCGAGAGAGAGAGGAGAAGAGAGAAGAGCGAGTGAAAGAGAGAGAGAGAGAAAGTATGCTGGAAAAGCTGTGGTCGTTGTGGTCGTCTCCGCACCGAGAGTTCTAGGCCATGCCCGAGGCGACACTCGTGGTCGGTGACGTCTGTGGTGGTCTGTGTGCTTGACTGGTCCCCCGTGCTCCGTTTCCAAGGTTGCAAGAAGCAGCAGCGCAGCGGCGGCTCAAGAGAGAATAAAGAGAATAATAAGGGGCGAAGAGGGGGGGGGGGGGGATCTACTAGCAACGACGCAACCGCATGTGACAATCGCCTCCGTGTGCGGTCGCTGGTCTTTGGTCCTCCGGGTTTCAGAGGGCAGAGTTGCGCTGGACGGCGGCAGCGACAAGAAAGGAAGGAGGGCTGCGTTCAGATAGGAGCAGATAGGAGTCTGGCCAGGCCGTAATAACATAGTAGGCCGAATCCCATTCCCCCCTTCGTCTGTTTTGCTTTGATTTTCCCTCTTACGGAGTAGTTGGTCTTCGGCCTTCTGACAGTCCTTGCTGTCTACGGAGTAGCAGCGCATTGTGTTTTTTTACTCTCTTTTTTTTCTTTCCCAGCACCCAGTCCACTTAAACTCTGCAACCCCCCCTTTTAAATTATGGAGACTAGCGGCCTCTAGCGGCAGCCTCGCCCGCTCCGAGCGCCTTGCGTGCATACTCCGTACTCCGTACACTGTACGAGTGCTGGTAGTGTGATTCTCGATCTGGTTTGGAAGCATATTGGCCCTGTTCCTGCAAGGGCCTGAGCGCATTGCGAATAGGGGGTAGCCGATGTACTCGTAGTGATTTTTGTAACGCCGAGGCGGCGGAGATGACTGACGGACGGAACAGACGTGACTTGTGGCCTCGATGACCAAGAGCGGAAGCTGCGGGGTCACCTTCCCAAACAGAGTCGGGGTGAACCACTGTCGTAGACTTGGTCAAGGCAAACAAAGAAGGCAAAACAATGGAGGATCGTACAAGATATGAAATAAGAATTGGTATTGCAATAGGTACTCGTACTCATGACACAGAGTGTTGTGTACGATCTAGAGTATTACGATCTATGTGAAATGGGCAGACGTCAGTCCGCATAAATACAATATGCAGGTCGTAGTACGAGTGATTGACGTTGCTCCGTGTCTCACTGTGGCCTGCTGTTCTATTACTCGTACAGGGCAAGATGGTAACGTGCAGCAAGAACTGACAGCCAGGTGAAATATCCCCGCTTGATGAGAGGTGGGCGCACACGCGGGGAGGGGGGGGGGGGGGGAGTCCCTGACGTGCTGCCACCTGCACCTGGGCGAACAGTGATTGACTGCCTAAATGGGGAGCCTAAAGTGAGATGGAGCCACTAATAACACCCATGGCTACGGAGTACGAGTACTCGTACATGGAAACTTCCGTGATTCAGTCGATGGCTGCTTTGCTTACTTCGTATGAGCGAGCTCAGTGCATCGCACACATTGGGCTCGTCACTAGATACGAGTATGTCGTGCCTCTTCCTCCTCTCGCACGCGCGTACGGGTACTCATAATCTTCCAATGCCAAATGGAGAGACCTGCGAGTACTCGTAATCGTACTCATAGGCCCCGCAAAGCATCTCGGGCACGTACCTACGAGTACGACTACTTCGTACTCCATACTCCGACTCGTCCTCGTGCTCAGACATGCTTATTTTACCCATAATACCCCCGTACCCTCCGTACGTCCATAACAGAGAGAATTGACGTATTCGCACTACGAGTACTCGTACAGTGCTTGGATGCTTATCTGAAAGGGCTCATTAGTGCACCTTTTATCCATCAGTCGGCTTACTAATAATGATACCAAACATTACGGTGGTTCCAGATAGAACATCCCCCACCTTGATTTCGACACCGGCACGCTGTGTCGTGATAATCGTGATAAGCCCGCCCTCCCCCAAAACGTGCGGCCCAGCATCGGCGGTTGATGGTGCTACTTTCCCCTCCTGTGGCCTGGTGAGGCAATTAGGCGTAATTTTCTGTGCTCCTCCGTGCTGCGCGTACAGTGCATACGCTATACCGAAGCCAAACACACACTGTATGGCGTCCCGCATCATACTCGTATTTTGCACTTCGTTTTCCGTGACCGGTCACATGATACAAACAACCCGCTCTCGCCACGTCCGTTGACTCCACCCTGCCGCTTTGCTCAGCACCCACCAACCTCAACAAGCTGTCGCAAAACTCGTCCGGCGTCGTCTGCACCGCAACGCCATCATCATCGCCGTCCATATCCTTCGCCCGCAGTATCTATCGACTATTATCTACATCCAGAAGGTCTTGGCGAGCATCTTGGTCGCCCTGGTACGTCTATTTCTTGCCTGCCGGTCGACGCTGCGCCGGCCGCGCCCTCCCCTTGCCATCCTCTTCCTTTGACCATCATCTTCATCTGCCTCCCTCAGCTTCCTCTCGCCTCCTGCTGTCCTCCTCCCTTGCTGCATGCGCGCTCTCTCCCTACATGCCCTGCCCTGCCCTTCCTTGCCCTGCCGTACATGCCATTGAGCGCTCTCGTTCTGTCTCCCCCCCCCCCCCTCCCTTCCCCCCCCAAATCCATGATGATGCACTCCCCGCCTCTCATTGTTTGCCCTTCCCTCTCTGCTGGTCTCGCTGTCACTATTGCACTATTGCTCTAGACTCTGGTTGCTGACTTTAGCCTTGTCACTCTCTTGCAGGCCTCTTCATATTTTATCGACAAACTACGTCGTACAAGCCGAAGAAGAAGAAGAAAAAGAAAAAAGAAAAAAACCACACCCCAGCCGTACAGAGAGGAAAAAGTACCTATCGTTGTACGCAGCTGGAGAAGGACGCGAAAACAACCCCAAAAGGTCGTCAGCAGAACCGCGTTGGTTTTCTATTGACGTCTCCTCCTCCCCTCCTCCCCCTCGACCTACCTACACTGAGGAAGCCGTGATCGTGTACTGGACCCCATCACTGTCTGGTCGCACTGTAAGTCACTGTGCTCGACTCGCCCTGTTCACCCCGTTCATGGCCAATTGAGCCTCCCGCAACCTCTACCGTGTGCCCGCGTGCTGTGTCCCTCGATCCCCTCCTCCTCGAACGTTTCGATGCAAGCGGAACCGGCCTCAGGATCCTCTGCAGCACCCCCCTCTCTACCTTCAAGAACACCTACCGCTACGCAGACAAACGACACAACCCGGAACTGCTACCGCCAACCGAGCCACTTTCGTCGTAAACGACACCCCTCCTACTCCGCGCACCACCGCCACCACGACCATCACAATCATCTCCTGCTTTAACGCCAACGATTGATAGCCTTTGTAGCTTCACGCCCCTCGCCTCTCCTTCTCTCCCCTCCCCCCTCCTCCTCACCCCCCCCGCCTACTTCCTCCCCCCCTCTCCCTCCCATCGCCATCATCCATGACAACTAGATGGCCGATGGTTACCGTTACCCGCAACCGGCTGGAAACCTCTACTATCTCCCAAACCATCATCTTGCTAGTGCCGCCGCCACCGCCGCACCACCGCAGCCGCCGCCCGAATCACACCTAAACAACCTACTTGGCCAGTTTCTCACTGAGCCCTTATCGTCGTCCAAGTCCCCCGACTCGGCCTCTCGAGGCCTGTCCAGTTCCGCTCTCGGCAGCATGTACAACCAATCCCATCAACAGGGCCATGCTTCCCGGATCAATGGCAACCCCGCCACGCGCGGGATGCCAGCGATGCTATATAGCTTCCAGCAACCCAACGCCCATCAACACCAGGCTCTGCCGCAGCACCATCACGTTCTCCAGGCCTCCGACCAGGGCGCCCACAGCGCCAACAACCAGGGCCTAGCAGCGCACCACGCGGCCTACACAGGCGGTGTGTTGTCTGCCAACCACTTTGCGAATGGCTTGCAAAACGGCCAGGCCAACTCTCTGCGTGCTGCTCAGCAGGTCACGCCCATGAACGAGCACTGGGCCGAACAACTCCGCCTGCACAAAGAGGCCGATGCTGCAAACCACGCCATGGTGGACAATGGGCAGGCCAACTACTTTGCCAGACTGAAGGCTAGCGAAAACAAAGGCATTGGTGGTCCCTCGCCCGTTATGAACAACTCGACCCTGGCCGATGGCGACACAGAAGACATCCGGCGGCCCTGGTCCATCGAAAAGGCAAACCGCCAGCAAGATTGGCACAACCTGGACCTGAGTGGCCAGGGACTACGCTCACTGTCTACCCAGCTCTTTTCGTACGAGTTTCTTCAGGAGCTCTACGTTTCCTCCAACAAGCTGACCGTGCTGCCGGCTGCCATTGGCTGCCTACGACAGCTGCGTGTTCTCGAGGCCTCTCACAACCAGATTAGCGAGCTGCCGCCAGAGCTAGGCATGTGCACTTTTCTCAAGAGACTCATGCTGTTCAACAACATCATTCGCACACTACCCTGCGAGCTGGGGTCCTTGCACATGCTGGAGGTGCTCGGCATCGAAGGGAACCCGCTGGACCCAGAGCTCAAAAAAGAGATTATGGAAAAGGGAACCAAAGCCCTTATCACGTACCTGAAGGAGCAGTCACCCAGTAAGCCCATGTCCTTTTTTCTGCGTCTTTCTTTTGTGTCCTGTCCATTCAACAAGCTAATTCTCTCCTTCCTTTCTCTAGTCCCCCCGCCACCCAACGACCGCAAGCTCATCACCATCCAAGAAGACGTCTCACCCTCTCTCGAGCGCGTCAAGGTGTTCTCTTGGAACATTCTGGGCGAGAGATACGCAAACACGCAAACGTACGGATACACGCCGACCGCTGCACTTGCTTGGGAGTACCGCAAGGAGAAAATCATTGAAGAGATCCGACGTCGCGACGCCGATTTCCTGTGTCTGCAGGAGATTACTGCCGACGCCCTGCGCGAAACCTTTGGCCCAGAACTCGCCCACGACGACTACAAGTCCATCTACTTCCCTCGCTCAAAGGCGCGCACTATGTCCGAGAAGGACGCAAATAGTGTTGACGGCTGTGCCATCTTTTACAAAGCGAGCAAGTTCATCCTGATCGACAAGCAGCTCATCGACTTTACGGCTGTGGCCATCAACCGCCCAGACATGAAGTCGCAAGATGACATTTTCAACCGCGTCATGCCCAAGGACAACATTGCTATTGTCGGGTTCTTTGAGAGCCGCAAAACCGGAGCCCGTCTGATTGTCGTCAACGCGCATCTTGCCTGGGAAGGCTCGTTGGCCGATGTCAAGATTGTGCAAACCGCCCTGATCATGGATTTTGTTACCAAACAAGCCGAGAAGTACGCGCGCACAGCCGCCCTCAAGGACAAGGAGAAGCGGATGATTGAGGTCCCCGGCGCGGAGAAGGACACGAAACCGGCCGAAGGTGCGCCTTCACAGGAGTACCGCAGCAACACCGACATTCCTCTCTTTATCTGCGGTGACTACAACTCGACGGCCGACAGTGGCGTTACCGAGCTGCTTCGCATGGGCCGCCTCGCCCCCGACCACCCCGAAATCGCAAAGTACCAATACGGCAACTTCACCCGTGACGGTATCGAGCATCCGTTCAGCCTCAAGTCTGCCTACCAACACTTGAACGGCACCCCCGACGAGCTTCCCTTCACCAACTATACCCCGGGCTTCGCCAACGTCATCGACTACATCTGGTACTCGACCAACTCGCTGGAGGTGGTCGAGCTGTTGGGCCCCCCTGACTCTGAATACCTCAAGCGCGTTCCTGGATTCCCCAGCTATCACTTCCCTGCTGATCATCTCCAACTCATGGGTGATTTTGTCATCAAACCGCGGAAGGACAAGAAGGCCGGGGCTTCGTCGTCGTGAGAAGGGCTGGGCAAGCAACGCCGGGGGCACAACACGACTTGAGCGCAAAAAAGAAACCTGAAAGGGAAACACGGGCAACAAAGTACGCTTTGTCTTTTTTTTCTTTCGTTTTCCCTTTTCTTTTTGTGCTTTTGTCCGCCCTTTTTTGTTTACTTTTCCGCCTTGTCGCATGCCTCGCCCGCGTTCTGTCCCGTTTGACTTTCGATACCACGGTTAATGTCTTTTCCACTCTCTCGTTTATTGTTTCAGCGTTTCGGAAACTGGTGTTCAAGGATCTGGGAATATGGAAGTCTACCACTTTCCGTGGCAGTGGCCCATTGCTTGTTGGACTTGGGCTATGATGGCATCGTGGCATGTGTCTATACATGGAGGGCACTCGGGACGGTATCCGGGACGCATCCGGGACGCATCCGGGCCATAAGCTGCGCCCCCTCTCCCCTTCCCTTCCATGCATCAACACTGGCACTGTGCGCCTGCACGTCATGCCGTCCAACAGCGATGGGTCTCGGCCTGTTACCGTCATCTATCGGCGAGCATTAGGGCAGGGTAAATGGGTTTTTATTTGGAGTTCTCAACGTGGTCAACCAGGGGGCTTTTCTTTTTTTTGGTGGTATGTGTGCGGAGGGGCAACGACCAACTCTTCTTTGCTCGCGACTCCGCTCTCGCTTGGTGTGTGGTTCCTGGGGCTCAGGTTCCATGCGACTGCTCCCGGACACGTTCTCCGTGGCCGGCAAGTATTGGGGCTGGACGTCGGCAAGAGGGACCCGAGTGACGGGCTGCAGATGGGGAGGGGGGAAGGAGGAAGCGGAAGAGGCTGCTAGGGCTTTGGCTGTGGCTGCACGACGTTTGGATACAGCGTGTTCGTGGTCGGGCATGTTTGTAATATTATGAGCGCCGGGCGGGTTTTCTATTACGTCTGCTTTCATGTTCTCCATGTCTGTTTGCTTGCTTTGTCTGCGTTGTTTTTTGTTTGCTTTTGTCATTCTCTCCTCTTGTCTGCATTGTTACTCGTTGTTTTCTTCTCTCTTATGTTCTCTTCTGTTCTATTTTCTTCAAGTATCTCTTTTGCGTTTCTTTTTTTCGTTTTATTTTTTCGTTTCTTCTTCTTGGGATAACAAACTTGCTGGCTTCATTCTGTTGCCCTTATTATCTTGACCAACCTTGCTCTGCCCCATGTGCTTTTGTTTCGTAGCCGTCCCGTGTGTATTTGTACGTATTCGTTATTCGTAGGTTGTTTCAGACGTCCTTGTTAATGACTCAAGGGACTCTGAGCCCTGTTGCCGCCGGCCGTGACAACGCCCCGAGATGGGGTAATAACAGGCTTCTAATGGTGGAATTGTTGACGAAACAAGAAGCAAAATAAAGTAAAGCAGTCAGCAGTTAGCATGGCAGGTCGAGCACCTTGTGGTGCAATGGAATAATATGCTTGGTATCTAGATATGTATAGAAACAAAAAAGTAGGATGGAAAGCCGCAAACGATACAAGCAAAGGCAAGAGACAAACACAACCCGCGCAGCGCCCCGAGGCCCTGTTCTTTGCAAGGATCATGCAAACCGTACTTCGTCCAACAGGCCGGCCCTTGCTTGTAGCAGCGCTGCCACCTCGAACAAGAAGGACTGCAGAATGATCGCATTGGTCAGGATATGCGACACGGTGACTGTGGTCTCCTCTTCCTGCTGCTCAGCGGCTTCGGCGGCTCCGGTGAGCGAGGCCAATGCATCCTCATTTTCGAATGGCACGGCCGTGCTGCCACCAATGTCACTCCCGCCTTCCTTGTGCTGGGGCGGTGATGCTTCGTGTCCTGCATCACCTGCATCACCTGCATCTTCTTCCTTTGTGTTGTTGTCTTTCCTCGTTTCCCCTGTTTCCTCCGTTTCCTCCGTCTTCTCCGTCTCCGCCGTCTCCTGCGTCGCCCCCGTCTCCTCCGACTCCTCGTCTGCCTTTCCCTCTGTCGTGTTCACAGCAGCCGCTTTGTTGAAATTGATGGGAATGGGCTTCACCGCAGCACTACTCTCGGCATTCTGTGTCTTGGGAATTCCGACACGACGTGCTAGGATCTGGCGGTCCACGGCTTGGAATGCAGCCATCTGACTTGCCACCAGGCTGTCGTTCCCGTCACAGGACGACACCGACGGATCCCTCCGCTGGCTGCCCGGGGAGTACGAGCGCGCCGTAGATCTGCTCTGCCCTCGCGATGGTGTGCCGGTGCCAGTGCCACCACCAGTCTCCGTCATCACACTTTCCTTGGGCGGCACAGGTGGTCCCCCCCCAGCAGTCTTTGTCGACGTCGGGGTAGCAAATCCATATCCTCCAGACAGGGCACTCGGGTTGCCGACATTGCTCGGCCGACCGGCCCCGCTAAAGGACGTGCCAAAGATCGGTGCGCCAAAAGGTCCTTTGCCAATTTCCTTCCTGCCTCGCGGGCTACCCGATCGGATGGGTGCGTTGAACTCGGACATGAATCTCTGAGCAAAGGTCTCAAACGCCGAGGGTCGCGCTGGCGAGTCGTGCTTGGCGTCATCCACATACGGCTGGTGAGGGCTTGGCGTGCTGGGGGCGGTTCCTGGGGTGCTTTTCTGCAGCACGGGGAGCACCGGCGGCGGAGAGTCAGCTGTTTGAAACGCCTCGCGGCGTTGCTGTAGTAGGTCATCGAACCGGGGAATCGTCTGGCGGAAGGCGGAGACTTGGTCTGCCAGGGTCTGCAAAACAGTGATGAATCTTGGCAGGCTCTCCCAGTTCGGCCGTTTGCGACACTGGTGCATTGTAGACACGTCGTGCTCGTGCTGCTGCTGCTGCTGCTCGTTGTTTGTTGCCACGGCACCCGCTGCCTCAAAGCTGGCGGCATCATCGACCGCGTCGGCAAAGGCATAGCCGTCAGGATGACGCAAAAGCCAGCCCTCCAAAGAAATAAAGCCGCACGTGGCAAGATCCAGAATTGCTTCTGTGATGGAGAGGTTTGAATCGACTGGGTTGATAAAAAAGGTCTCCAGCCGGTCGAGAAGCGTGGCCAGAAGAGGATCGCCAGGCCGGATCGTGTGCATGTGCACGTCGCGCGGCGCACCCGGCAAGCTGTCCGGGATGGACGGCAGCTCGTGGTTATTTGCAGATAGTTTGGGTGCGATGAGCCTGAGCGAGCACGGGTGGCTTTCCAGGCGCACGACCACGTCCCGCAAGATGCCATCGTAGACCTCGTCAAAATTGTCCTGGCCCCCAATCACGCCGGCAGCAGACATAAAAAACTCCAGCTCCTGGCGGTGTGCGCCAATGGTCCGGTGTGTGCTCACGCTCGACACGGGCCCTGTGCGGAGCAGCGTGGTCACGGCATATCGGTGATGCCGCCGCAGGATGGTAGAGACGAGCTGCAGCGTCACGCAGATTGTCTGCTGGCTGTGTGACTTGAGGCAGGCCAGGATCAGGTCGACCAGGTTGAAGAGGGACGGCGTGGCAGCGACTTCGGGCTGAGCTGCCATCATTGTGGCCAGATCCATGGACTTGCGCTTGCGAGCGGCACTGGCGGCATTCTTGGCGATGGGCTTGGTCTCGGTCTCGGTCTCGGTGTTGGTCTTGGTCTCGGCTTGGCTGGTGGTGGTGGGGTCGGGGAGCGCGAGGAGGTAGTGGAGAATCAGGTTGATCATGTCGGGATGGTTGAGCGACTCGAGGATGCGGCGCAGATAGGTCAAGACGGCCACGGACGAGCCGCCGTCAATGTCGGACGACTCGAGGAGCGAGGGGTACAGAATCTGCTGGAGGAAGATGATCTGGAAGTGCTCCAGGAGGGTGGACTTGACCTCGACAGATCGACAGTGGTTCAGGACATCTTGCCAGAAGAGCAGGTGGGAGAGGAAGGTGTCGAGCTGGTTCTGGAAGTCGGGCAAGCACGAGCTGACGACTTCAAAGGCCGGCTGGGGGTGTTCGTAGTCGGAGAGGGCGAGGACGGGGGGCAGGTTGCTGGCCGGGTGGTCGATGACCAGCTTGCGGCTCAGCTGGCTGTAGAGCGCACCCAAGCCGGTGGCCATGAGGGTGCTCAGGTCGCTCTCGACGATCCACTGCTCGAGCGAGGCGGACGATGCCGCGGAGGCCGACTCGATGATGTAGAGCAGGCCGGTGCGGGCAAAGTCGCCGACCTTGCCCTCGGAGTGGATGTAGTCGACCAAGACGTAGAAGAGGGGGAAGTCTTTGCGTTGGGTCTTGCCCTTGAAGCGCTCGTGGCTTTCGGACTCTGTCTCGCGGGGGGCGGCGTCCTGCTGCCCTTGCTGCCCCAGCTGCCCCAGCTGCAGGGCCGGGAGCTGCTGGTGCGGCTTGAACCATGCGGGCAAGATGTCGGGCCGCAGGCGTATTTTGGTGGTGACGTTAAAGGTCAGCTCGACGACTTTGGTCTCGGTGTCGGCATCGAGGCGGATGCTGTTGGGGCCGGTGACGCGGACGAAGAGGTTTGTGAGGCTGGTAGCAAAGGCGTCGTTCTCGGCAAAGACATCGTCCTCGCTCTCGATGAGGATGCCGAAGAAATACACGGCCTCCTTAATGATGTACAGGTTGAAGGACGTTGCGGCAATCTTGCTGATGGGGATGTAGATCTGCTTCTCGGCAGCATAGGCCAGGCAGGTATGGGGTAGTGGGCGGCGGGACTCGTCGAGGAGGATGTTGGTGAGTTCCTGGATGCGTAGCTCGATGGTGTCGGCGGCGCCGGTATCGCGGACGAGGTTGGAGGAGTTGCGCCATGTTTGCTGGGGGGGATTGGAGGTCAGCAGGAGCTGGCAGCAGCTGGGAGGAGGGCACTGGGAAATACTCACCAAGAGCTGTCCGTATTCTTTTTCGAACCGGTGCCGTCGCCGCACAGGGTCCTTTGCATAGTCCTTTCTCGAGAGCTCGGCCGAGAGCGGCGTGTGGCTTAAAAGTCGCGACCACTAGAGGCACGGGATGTTAGTTACTCGTATTGATTGCCGGCTGGGTGTACCCCTCGTGGTGTGCACGCACAAAATCCATGACGGCTTCCGGGTCATCTCGAGAAGCGGGAGAGTTGAAGCTGAAGCTGAAGCTGTTGGTGGCTGCTCATGGCAGGGCGTGATGATAAGGCGTGGTTCGCGGTTCGTGGTTCGTGGTGCGCACGAGGAGGTGGGAGGTGGGCGGTGGGCGGTGAGAGAGAGGATCGTCTGCCGTGGGCCGAGCTGGTAGGCGGTACGTCGTACTCAGTGCTCGTACTCCGTCCTGACGGTCTGGCCCTTGTTCCTCGTACTTATTCGTATGTGCCCGTCCCCCTTTTCGTCCCGGATATCGAACAAGACCCGTGTTTGCATGAAAAGGACTTTGCAGGATGTCTGGTGTTGCAGATCGGGCGGCAAAAGTGGTATGGGCCCCCCTTATTAGTCTGTATCAAAGCCACGGGGCATCTGTCAGTGAAATGGGCTCCAGGACCCGTCTGCAAGCAACTCGTAACAAGTACGGAGTACTCGTATAATACTCCGTACGTCGTATGCTCCGTATTAGCTGCCAACAATAGCGGCCCTATCGTCCACTAGCGAGTACGCCGTAAAAAGCGACCACGGCTCGTCTCACAGATATCCGAGTCGACGGGAGCGTGGCTGGACAGGAGCTGGTAGTCCAATGAATGGGCCTCGACGATTTTCGAGATGCCAACGCTCTTGAGGATGATGCACAAAGACGGAGTGAGACGCGATGTCTCGTTTGGGCCAGGCCGGGCCATGTGACCACGGTTGCTGACTCGGGCACCTTCCTAACTGGATGCACGTCGAGACTCGGCAGGCGCGACAAGTCGAGGGCAGGCGCGACACGCCTGAGAACGTGGCAGAACGTGGCAGAAACGTGTTGGCGAGCCTCTCACGTGAAAGGCATTAGATAATCACGACGACGACAGTTTTTATTAACGGTCTATTGCGAGTACATTTCTGGCATACGAGTACGGAGTACTTCTTGCGACTACAAAGTACGAGTACTCGTACTCCGAACGCACTCGATACGAAGTAGGAGATGGGATAAAACCTAGCTGCAGCAGCAAGGGCCATGATGGTGCCCCGCCTCGAAATCCGCCTTCTGGCACCCCTGTTTCTTCTTCTACTCGTACTCGTACTTTACGTCGTAGTATCTGACTACTCTTGGCCGATTCAGCCTCCCGTATGCAGAGCCAATCGTTAACACGGACATCACGCGTCGTAATAACTGCATGTTTGTATGCAGGCTCGCGTTTGCAGGGCGTTTGCAGGGCGTCTGCAGGGCTTCTGCAAGGCGTTTGCAGGGGAGGCTGACTCGCCCAGAGTTACGAGTACGGACTACTCCCGTCGAACCACCGGCAGGCGAGGACGCCTCGGTCAACACCACTGGCCATGGAGCCACACCTGCCCGCCCTCCATCGCCAAACGTACTCGTAAACGCTGCCTCTCTTCCTATCGTGACTCGTCACACTCGATTTGGGCGTCGTGGCCGAGAGTGAGTCTCCGTGTACGATGCAATGGGCAGGTTTCTGTCTTTCAAGAAAAAGAAGACGGCCCCTGCCGAGGGCGGTCCTGCGTCAGGCCATGTACAAGCATATGAGCCTCGGCCAGTGCCGCCAGCGCCAGGGCCGCCATGCACCGCCGGCCCATTCCAGCAGTACGGGCCGCCGTACCCTCATCCGCACGCGCTACAGCCCAACGAGGGCTTTACGCCGTCGCCGTCGCATCCCGGGCCTTACTGCTATCCACCCAACAACAACATTGTGGTGAACCACTACTACGTCGCAGCCCCTGGAGCTCCCGGTCCCGGCCCCGGCTCGGGCTCTGGCTCTGGCATCCCTGCTGCTCTCGGTAAACTTCGCTTGGGGTCCGTGGTCAACCTAGCGACAGACCTCGTACCGATGAACTTGCCCCATTTCTTCGACAACGGGCCACCGGCGGGTCATGTGTTGTCCGCACCGACACGCGCGGACCAGAGCGCCGCCCTCTATAACCAGCTGTCGCTCAAGTTTGACCGTATCATGACGTCTATCGACAACGATCGGTTCGACGTCCTGGAGGCCGAGCTGCTCTCGTTTTTGCCAGCAGGCGCGTGCACACAAGCCGCCCCGGCTTCGGCTTTGGCTCCGGTCCCGGTTGGCGCCCCGGGTCCGGCCCCGGTTCCGGCCCTGGCAACGGATCCGTACTACGAGGGAAAGCATGCCTCCAGTCTGTTGGCCTCGGTCAAGCCAGGCCACTACTTTGCCAAGGTCGACCTGTATGCAAACTCGAGACTGCCATACGAGCTTCCCCCAGTACACTTGTACGTGACATCTGTCGATGCATCTCTTTCTCTCTGCCTGCCTAACCTAATCTAATCTAATGCCTATCTAGATACCTTGCGTCCTACCGGCTCTTGAGCTTGGCAGCCAGGTTTTCGGATCGTGCCTACGAGCCGCCGCAGTCCTGTGCCGAGAAGCACACACACATCGACGCCGACTGGCGTGCAGGCACAAAGGCCATGGTCATCCAGTCGGTGCCCATGGACGATGCCAACGCCATTGTGTTTGCCATCCGCGGCACCGCCAACTTTATGGACTGGGCCGTCAATCTTGACATTGCCCCGGCATCGCCGGCCGGCTTCTTGGACGACCCTGGCAATCTGTGCCATTCCGGGTTCTTGTCGACGGCCCGCAAAATGGTGCCGCCCGTTGCGCTGCGGCTGCGCCAGCTTCTCGAAGAGGACCCCGGGCGCGCGTCCTACTCGCTGGTCATCACGGGCCACTCGGCCGGTGGCGCGGTCGCCTCGCTGCTGTACGCACACATGCTGGCCACCTCGACGCAGGCCGCGTCCGAGCTGAATCTGCTGACGGGCTGCTTCCGGCGCATGCATTGCATCACCTTTGGGGCGCCGCCGGTGTCGCTGCTGCCGCTGCAAACCCCGCAAACCCCCGAGGGTGGCGGCGGCGGCCGGCTCACCAAGAGCCTGTTCTACAGCTTTGTCAACGAGGGCGATCCGGTTGCGCGGGCCGACAAGGCGTATGTGAAGAGCCTGCTTGATCTGTTTGCAAGTTCGGTCCCCGCAGGAGCAGGAGTAGGAGCAGGAAAAGGCAAGGCGGCAAACAACGACGCTCCCAAGCCAAAGCCAGTATGGAACGTGCCGCCAGCGACTCTGAGCAACGCCGGCCGCATCATTGTGCTGCGGTCGGGCAATCCGCACGGTGGCCGCAAGGGCAAGAAGACGGTCGAGGAGTGGCTGAGCGAGGGCGTCGTGGCACAGTTCACCTCGGACGAGCAGCTGCGGGGGGTGATCTGGGGTGACCCTGTATGCCATGCCATGAAGCTGTATGCCGGCCGCATCGAGGCCTTGGCGATTGCAGCGATGATGGTGGATGTGTGATTTTTTTGATTTTTTTGATTTTTTTTTGGGGGGGGGGATATACGCCCCATGCATAATCGATACCACAGTGCTTTGCATAACGCTCTCGTTTGGTTTGTATAATTTAGAATAGCTAGTTTCTTATTATAACACGAATATAGCTGTATATAAACGAGCAGCTTTGGTTGAAGCCTAAAGCTCAAAATCAGAAGCCAAAGCTCAAAACCCAGAAGCCAAAGCTCAAAACCAGAAACCAAGGTTATGTAAAATGATCGCCTCCATCATGCCCGTCTTCAAGCACTCGTCCGTGGCAGGCTGTTGTACCCGACAATGCCCTCTGCCAGGACCGTTGCCGTAGGGGTTGCCGTGGGGTCTGCCTGTCGTTCTCCGCAGCACATTGTGATTCTGTGCCCGATGATGCCCTGGTTCCCATAGACGTCCTCGCCTACGTGCAGATGCAATGGCTGCGGCAGGCGGACCGGCTGGTTCCGCGCTGACGGGTCGAGGGTGATGCTGCCGAAACTGCCAATGCTGAGAAGGAGAGGGCTGGCCGGCACGGTCACGGACGGCGAGAAGCAGACATGTGTAGCCACCGAGCAGCCATGGTCGGCTGCGTTGAAGAAAGCAACACTGCCGGACACTGGCCCGGACGGTGTTGTTGGGCTCATTATGGCGAGTGCGCCGAAGCGGTGGGTGTAAGCCGACAGGGGGAGCTCAATGCCACACATGTTGGACAAGGGAGGTTTATTGGTGTTGCTGTCGCTAGATTTGTCGTGATGTTTCGTTATGGTAGCAGTATAAGACGATACAAAAAACAAGAAAAGTACAGATAGGGAAATCAAAAATAAATAAATCAAAAATACAGATAGGAAATATCAAAAATAAAAAATAAAAATAACAGTACAGGCAGGGAAATAAAAACCACACAAAAAAAAAAAATACTAGCGGTACTTTCTCCGTCATCACTACATGCCCAACTTCCAACATGGCTTGAGATGGTTTGAGCAAGTTTGCGGTCAAAGACTAACAAACCAACTAGGCACCCAAGCCGCCCTCCATTGCGGCCTTTGCGGCTTCTTTACGAATGGCGCCCTTCCTCCTCCAGAAACATTCCAAAACTGAGATTGTTCTCTTTTTAATTTCTTATTTTTGACTACTCGTCTACTTTTTTCTTCTTTTTCTTTGAATACTCATCATCAACATCTCGCAATGCCGCCGTATACCGACGCCTACACCTTGCCGGCCCTGCCGTATGCCTACGATGTAAGCAGCCCCCCCCCCTGTTGGTATGCCTCCGTGCTGACACCCCCCCCCAGGCCCTGGAGCCAAGTATCTCGGCCCAGATCATGAGGCTGCACCACAAGCGCCACCACCAGGCCTACGTCGTCAACCTCAACAAGGCCCTCCGGTCGTGGGCAGCGGCAAGTGACAGCGGCGATCTCGCCACGCAGGTCGCGCTGCAGGAGGCCATCAGGTTCAACGGTGGCGGCCACATCAACCACTCGCTCTTCTGGCGCAACCTGGCGCCGGCCGGCCAGCCCGCGTCCGAACCCACGGGCACGGCCGCCCCGAAGCTCGTCGAGGCCATTGTGCAGACCTGGGGCAGTCTCGACAACTTTAAAAGGGCGTTTGCGGCGGTTCTCTTGAGCATCAAGGGCAGCGGCTGGGCCTGGCTGGTGCGCGACGCGGCCACCGGCCTCCTGATCATCAACACCAAGGACCAGGACCCGCCCGTCCACAGCGAGATGATGCCGATTCTCGGCGTCGACATGTGGGAGCACGCATACTATCCGCAGTATCTCAACGACAAGGCCGCGTACGTGAACAACATCTGGGCCATCATCAACTGGGAGACGGCCGAGGACCGGTACCTGCGTGACCCGACCGACGCGGCCGAGATGATCCGCGAGGTTGTCTGACGAGGAGCAGCAGCTCGACTTGGTAGCACATATCCAATGTTGCACGAGATGGGTCCGTGCAAAGCAGCGCCGGCTTGGCTCTTTTTTTTTTTCCCTCTTGGCCGTACCTGATGCTGCCTGTTCTAAATCGGACCATGAGTCCCATTGTGCCTTTCACAAGACTCTGTTTGTCTCCGGCTCTGCCTTGGTAGAAATCTCCGAATGGATCCATGGTTCCATGGTTCCATCAGACAAAATGCTCATCTCTTGCTGTTTCAATATTGCACTTTGTAGCCGTCTCGGGCCAATATGAAATAAAAAATTAGGAATACCCCCGACCCGTACCCAGCCTGCATCTACTCGTACCCGGGCATGCTTCCTTTTTGCATTGCATGTCCCCGTGTTTCGTCTATCCGGCCGCCGGCCGCCACAGCCCGCCCACTGCCCAATCGTGGCCTCGGTCGAATATCTCGCCGTCTGTCATCCTGTCACCCTTTGTCCAGCTGCGTTTGCCACTCTCTGCTGACATCGTGACACTGCAGGGTATGCGCAGGGTATGCGGCTGACACAAGGGCACGCCCAGTTAATATACCAAATAATAGCCACCGTCGGTTGGCGTTCGTTCTGTACCCTGCTTTGGCCAGCCGCACCGCCGCGGGCTGCAATCTATCTCTCACGCGTCTGCTCGCGTGCTCGCGTGCTGGCGTGCTGGCGTGCTGTCCCATATCACGCAAAGCCGCTCTTGTCATCCAAGCCCGTCCACATGGCATTGTCCGCCTTTGATACGATCTTTGCCTACGCCCGTCAGCCCGGACGCAACGGGGATGCTGCCCGGTTTTCCCATCTCTGTACACCAGTAATCTAATCTTTGTTTTCAATCCCTGCCAGTCCCGACTTGTTTGTCTTTTTTTTTTTTCTAAAAAAACCAGATTCGTGATCTGTACCACCAGTAAAAAAATACGACAGGCTGCACCGAGAGCCCTGGCATCGGTGCATGACAACTACGAGTACGTCAAGCAAGGTCCGGTTTCTGTTCAGCTAGCACGGCATCGTAACGATAATCAAAGCCTGCAATGATGCAGTGTCACGGGTTGCAACACGTCTGCACCTTGTTCGTATGTGCAGCTGTCAAATGGGCAAGGCTGTTTGCAGGCCGGCCTCTTTTTCTTTTTTTTGAAAAAAAAAAGGTGCCAGAATCAGAGGGATTGAATCCTTGGATTTTGATAGGGATCCCAACGAGCCCGGACAGCATGCAGGTAACCAAAAATACGGAGAGCAGATGTTGCACAGATCAAATTGTCTGACATCTATTTGTCCCGCCCGAGAGCTGCCCCTTCTCGTGGTTTCCACCTGCTTGCAAGTAAGACGCAAACATATGATTGTACGACAGAACCCCCTGCTGCTATATTGATGATGTATTTTTTTACATCTATTGCGTATTTCCATCCTTGCTGTGGCCCGTCCGTGAAGCTCTGCCCCTTGCACGCTTTCACTGGTCATCTACTCGTACTCGATTATCAAAGACACTCAATCCTGCAATGTCCGGCCGCTCGGACACTGACTCACCTGGTTTAAAGATAGATAGCACAGCTCGTCGCGGAGGTCTCAGCCCATGTGGCAAGGTTAAGCTTACTTGCATACGAGTGGTGAGTAAACAGAACACGAGGAGCAGTGGTTCCGGGCAAAACACGAGATAAGTCTAGCCGGCCTTATTTACCAGAGTGTAGGCAGCACGGCTGCCGTTGCCTCCTTTCATTTCAGAGAACCCGTCCGAGGAGTCAGCTTGGTCCTGCAGCAAACACGATGCTGGGTATGTATTCCGAGCATGCATGGTCTACAAATGAGGCGAGGACGGCCACATGGTAGGGGGCCGTCGGCCACGGGAAGAGCGACAGCCGACCGTAGATCTCTTGAAAATAAAAATAAGATAAAATACACAAACCACTTGACAACTCGTACTCGTAGGCTACGGGGTATTACAAGTGCACAAGAGAAGACCAGGGGGGGCAAACAAATGCACGTAAATGAGCTCATATATCCGAGTCATTGTAAATATAGACAGGCCACTGCAAACAAGACGAGATGCAGTGTCACGTACCAATACGGCAGGAGGACAGGCCAAGCAGACAGCGCGGGCGTACAGGACAGCGAGCAGCAAGGGACCGGACACGGGAGGGAAAGAGAAAATAAAAATAAATAAAAATAAAAAATAAACTGAGCTGGGTTGAGGGGGGGCGAAGCGAACGATGCAGAGACAGGGCCGGGGTCGGTGGACCAGAGAAGGCCAAGCCATGGAAAGAGTATCCGAGGAGCGCCATCGAGACGAGACATGGGCAGATGCAGTCAGAGGGGGGGGGGGGGAGAGGGCAAGAGAGAGGGCGAACACACTGTCTCTACCAGAAGAAAAAGAAAAAGAAAAACAGAGCCCAGAAATGGCTATATAAGAAGGGGTGCCGGCCGTCTTTCTCTCGTCAACTTGGAAGAAGCAGCAAGAAGACATCAAGCCGCGACAGCTCAGCTCAGCTCTCCCTTTCTTCCTTTCCCTTCGTTTCCCCTTCGTTTTCCCCTTGCGCCCACCACCCAAAGTCCCTTGCTCTCTCTTGGCCGTCCTTCTCTTCAGAATCGACATCCAGAAAGAAGTCCAAGGCTCTGGCCAACACTCGTTTCCCCCTCGCCCCTTTTTGCACCACCACATTCTTTAAGAATACACACTCGCTATCGTCTCTTCAGACATATCCTTGTTTAGCTTCCCTACAAGATGCCCGCCATGATCAAGACGTTGGCCCTCCTTGGCCTCGGGTGAGTTTTGACTATAATAAACAAGTTGCCAAAATAGGAAACTTCTGACTAACACCTCTTATTAGTGGCTCCCTCGTGGCCGCCCGCCCCAACAACGCCAACGCCAACGCCAAGCGTGTCTACGGCTTCCCGACCATCACCAAGACCGTCACGCTGCCGGGCCAGTGCTCCGCCACCACCAGCTATGTGACCGCCGTCTTGACCGAGACCGTCACGGCCCCGGGCACGTGCGAGGTCACCTGCACGCCCTGCGCCTCGGAGGCCAGCAGCGGCCTCTCCTCGATGCCTCTGACGACGACCCAGACGACCGATGCCGTCACGGCTTCCAGCAGCAGCAGCAGCGGCAGCGGCAGCAGCAGCGGCAGCAGCAGCTTCTACTCGACGCCCATCTACTCGTTCTCGTCTGCCAAGCCGTCGTCGCCTGGTCTCTCCACGGGCGTGTTTCCGAGCTCGGCTCCGTCGCCGGCGCCGTCGTCGGCATCGTCATCGGCCTGGACCAGCCCCGTCTTCAGCTCTGTCCCTGTCCCTGTTTCCAGCCCTGTTTTCAGCTCTGCCTCCGTTCCCGTCCCTGTCCCGGTGTCGAGCCCCTCGAGCTTTACCAACTCGACTGCTTCGACCTCGTACTCGACCCCGATCTACTCGCAGCACACCACGCGTCATCACACAACCCACCCGCACCACACCCGCAGCCACCACTCCCACGGCACGGGTGTGAGCACCGGTCACTCGTTCAGCACCGGTCACTCGTTCAGCACTGGCCACTCCTTTAGCACCGGTCACTCCTTTAGCACCGGCCACTCCTTCAGCACCGGTCACTCCCTCAGCACCGGCATTGTGCCTTCGTCTCCGGTTCCCACATTCCCGTCGACGACCTCGACGACTGATGCCGTCACTGCCCCGAGCAGCAGCTCTGCCTCGTCGGTGCCGTACTCGTCGTACGTCTTCAGCAGCCCTGTCCCCTCTGGCTCGTCGTCGGCCTTCCCCTCGTCTGCCTCGGGTGTCATCTCCAGCTCGGTCGGCGTCAACAGCAGCACCAGCAGCGGTGGCAGTGTCGTCTCCAGCACGGTGTCGTCTCCGGCCTACTCTTCGGCCTTCTACGGGTCCACCACTACTTCTTCGGCTGCTTCGTCGGTTGTCTCCAGCGCCGTGTCGTCTGGCTCTTCCACCGCGTCGACGTCGCCCGTCTTCAGCGTCCCTGTTCCCAGCAGCTCAGCCGTCTTCAGCGTCCCTGTTCCCAGCAGCTCGGCCGTCCCCAGCTCTGTGCCTGTGCCTCCTGTGCCTGTCTCCTCCGCCGAGTCTGCCTCGAGCTTCCCCTACTCGTCTGCCATCTACAGCATGGCCTCCAGCTCGGTTCCCAGCTGGAGTGAGTCGTCGTCGATTGCTTCTTCCTCTGCTGTCCCATCGAGCAGCAGTGTCGCCTCCAGCTCGTCGTCGTACATCTACAGCTCGGCTGCTTCGTCCGGCTCGGTGGTGTCGTCGACCTCCCCCGTGACTGCATCTGCCAGCTCCAGCTTCGGGTTTTCGTCGTCGGCGTCGGTCCCTGTTGTGTCTAGCTCCGTCTACTCGTCGGCCGTGTACGGCGGCAGCAGCAGCAGCAGCACTGCGATCTCGTCGGATACTACGACGCAGGTCACTGTCGAGTCCTCCAGCACCTTGACCATGACCGAGACTCCGAGCTCCTCACCGACCTGGGCACCTTCGTCGTCGACGCCGGTGACCACGCTTACCACCCTGTCCGTCTCCTCGTTCTCGTCGGCCTCGGCCGTGAGCTCGTCGTCGTGCGCGGAGGAAGTGAGCAGCTCTGCTATTGAGTCGACCACTGCTGTTTCGAGCTCTGCCATCCCCAGCTCCTCCGTCTACAGCTCTGCCAACTACACCTCGGCAAGCAGCTCGCCGGTCGTGTCTTCGTTTACGACTTCGCCCGTGACAGCGTCTTCGTCGGTTGCGTCTTCGGTTCCTGTCTCGTCGGTTCCCAGCTCGTCTGCTCTCAGCTCATCTATTCTCAGCTCATCCGAGTCTGCCTTCAGCTCTGTTCCCTACAGCAGCGCCATATACGGCAGCACTTCTTCCTCCTCTTTCTCTTCAGCCTCTCCCTCGTCGTCGGCTGGTGTTTCGTCCGTCGGCACGTCCACCTCGAGCGCATCTCCTGTCGAGTCGACCAGCTCCAGCATTGGCTTCAGCAGCAGTGTTCCCTACAGCAGCGCGGTCTACAGCGTTTCGTCGTCGTCGTCGGCCTCGGAGTCGGTGAGCACGTCTTCTGACTTTAGCGGCACCACCACTAGCGTGATCAGCTCTGCGCAGCCGACGTCGTCTGCTGCTGTCTCTGTCTCGACGTCCAGCGAGTGCGACGAGTCGTCGTCGTCGTCGGCGTCCCTGACTGCCTCGTTCGCATCTGCCACAGAGTCTTCAGAGTCGTATAGCTTCCACGGCTACAGCTCGACGACGACGACGACGGGAACTGCCGACGCCGCGAGCCAGACCTCCTCGGCTGCTTCGTCGGCTGTCCCTGCTTCGTCGTCGTCCGCCCCGGTGAGCAGCTCTGCCTACTGGTCCGGCGGCTACAACTACGGCGACCTGCCGAGCAAGACCACGCTGGCAACGTCGACGACTGCCATTGTCCGTGACGGCTGGGGCTACGGCCAGCACAACGAGCACAAGTCCAAGGGCTCGGACGACAACAAGAAGACGACCCACGGCAACAAGCCCTGGGGCTGGAAGGGCCGTCGCCAGGTGGTCTAAGCCAGCCGCATGTGCTCGATGACCGGCATTGAGAGGACGACCACCAAAAAAGAGACTCGGAACGGGGCAACCTGATAATACAGACACTCACATATGCAACTAAAAGACCAGAGGGGCAGCAAGCCATTTCTGCCTGGAGGGAGATACGGAGTACACCGTACTGCGCGTCACCCCTGATGAGATGGGTTCTTTCTTTTTGTCTTTTTTCACGTGTTTTATCCCGTGTTGCCGTCTCTTTTTTTGCGAGATTGCTACTTACATTCTTTTCTCACTGGTCTCTCATTTTTTTCTTTCTTAATCTTGGTGTACTATGTCTTTGTTCTTTCTCTCTCTCTCTCTTTTTATCTTCTTGTTTTACATTCTTCACACTTCACACTCCTTTAATTTTTTTTTTGTTTTCCTAATTCAAGCCCTCAAAACTTTTTTTTTATCTTTTAGTATTTGCAAGTGATAAAAATGCGTTGCCAGTGTGACAGATATATTTTGTTCATTTCCCGGCAAATGGTTTGGTTTATTCTACGAATACTACGGAGTGGGAAGTACGGAGTACTCGTACTAGGAAAGACGGAACAAATAACAAATGCATACGACGTAAGCATTCGCAATGACATTGCCGGCCGTCGGCAGCCACGACTTACAGAATACGCTGTAGAACGACGCAAGCTTGAGCAGTGGCAAGATCATCAGAATGCAGATTGGATGGACGACCAACATGCAATTTCATGCAATGAGACCCCGGCAATGGAGAACTGGTACGAGGGAGGAGCTGCAGATTGCCTAGAGTGGCTAGGATGCCAAGCCCAGCCACGACGGGAAGGAAAGGGGAACGACTGCCAAGAGCGGGGTCCGACTGATTTGGAGAGAGGGAGGAAGGAGCACTCCGTGCCGTGGCTCCGTGCTGAAAGCTCCGCGCTGGGTGCAACTCCGTAGGTGGTGCTGCTGGGTGGTGGTAGTGGTAGTGGTGGTGCTCCGGGTACGAGGTACTCCGTACGGTGTTTCATTTGGGCGGCAGAACTAAAACACACACCGTTGTTTTTCCATGGCTGTTTCCGTCATTGTTTTTGGGGGCATTCCTACTCGTAAATCTGCCTCGGCCTCGTGGTCTTCTTCGACCGTCGCTGGTCTTGCTTCTTCTTACGGAGTACTACTCCCTACAGACTACAGACAGCTCTCACACAGCAAGCGCATTCACAGATAGCAAGTGCATTCGTAGCAGCGCAAATGTTCACGAGTCCAGGAATGTATGCTCCTATCCCTTAGGTCGAGATGTTAGGTCGAGATACTGCTATTGCCTCAAGTTCCGCTGCGTCGAGCCGCCAGACACACGCCCGGCCACCTCTACGCCTAACTGGCCGGACGTACGACGGTCCGGACGGCACTGTGACGGCCAAAGCCTGCCGGCCCCGGACGTTTGGTGAGGCTGCTTGCGGCCTTGAATCACGTGACTCATCCACCGTGCATCCGTTTCAGGCCTGCCGTTGATCGTCGCCGTGGCGTCTGGGATCACCGCCGACTCTGATACACCTCTGTCTCAGGATAACCTGCATGTCCTGCATCCGGCTTTGTTCTACGACACAGGACTGACGGATTGACTCACCGCTCGTCAATCGTCCCGGCTACCACTGGCATCTCTGCCGCACTGCCTACGAGTAGCATTCCAGACGGCGCACTGTACGCCATTCTTGGTCTGGGCACTACTACGTATTATTGCTTCCTTTCAATCTCGTCTCGTAGCCCAAAATGCTTCATTGCTTATCAAAAACACATACGAGTCCTCGTACTCGTAGATAATCAACCAAAGTATGATACGGAGTACAGAGTATTCGTACGAAAATAGACCAGCCATCGTGCTGTCGCTGAGTGCGTCACCTGCTGACGCACTAGGTAGGCACACGGTGGAGATCGTAATATCATAAATGTCCTCGTTAGCACGATATTCGCTGGACGAGTACTCGTAAGCGCACACCGTACGGATCCCACTCGTACTGTGTACGAGCAATACTAAATATATTGGACAGAGGAGCTCTGCCGGTTTGCCCCCTGACTGGAATGCAGCACGGTTGCGTCGCTGGAACCGGCACGATGCAACGAAAGCAGGAACAGAAGCAGGAATAATACTTGTAGAAGGCGCGACCGGCAAACAACGATCGTCCAAGCCATCAGGGAAGGCGCGACAATCACGGCCGCCCGCAACACGAGAAAACCGGGCAAGAGCGGCCCTGTTGTCACCGAGTGTCACCAGCGTGCCTTCCGCACCGCAGTGCGACTCGTCATCGCCCTTTCCCTTTGGCTTTCCCACTCCTGCCCTTTTTTATTAACAATTTATCCTTCTCCAATTTTCCCTTCTTTCCTTGGTTCTCCTTCGCCATGGGCCCACTAGTCCGGACATGGGATACACACCGTATTGCACTACTCGTAGAATCTCTCCGTATTGCTGGTCCCTCCTCTGCACAGTGTCGCTGGAGGGACCCACTCCGCGTGCTGCGCCTCGCATCAAATCTCCCCGTACTCGTCTGCAAGGGCTCCAATCATTGCCTCCAATTCCGTGCGTTCCTTCTTCTTTTTCTGCTTTTCCACCGATCGCTCGACATTCGTCGTTTTGGTCCTGCCATGACCATGTACTCGTGCGAGTACTCGTAGTGCAGTTACCCAGTAGCCCCTTCCTAATACGCCAATTCAGACTATGCAGACTACTGGCACAGGCACAGCCTTTACGCACACGCCCCCTCTGGCTCTTGTCCACACCCTGTCGGCCCTCCCCCCCCTGTGTATCCGGCGTCTCCTGTCTCTTGTCTCCTCCAGAGACTCCTCAAACGAGTCCCCTTTCAACGGCTTCTCACTCTTTGTCAGTCCTGTCGTCCCACCCCCTGCCTGTCGTTTCCGTTCTCTATCATCTCCACTCCTTCGTCGTAACGACGCTCTCTGCGCTGCTCCTGCCCTCCTTTCCCCTTTCCCTCTTTCCTTTTCACTCGCTCCTGCCTCCTTCCTTCCTTCTTTTTGTTTCCTCCCTTCCCTCCTTCCATTATTCCTATTTCTCTCAACTTCAAAGATCGAATCGAAGCCCAACCTGCATCTTGTGTTGTGTGCTTCCTTTCCCATCTCCTTTTTTAAAGCCTCATTCTCTTTCCATCCTCTCGTTTATTGGAACCGTCTTTATCTCGGGTCTTTTTTGTTATCCTTTTTCTCTTTTCAAGCTACCTTGTCTACCGGCTCGTCTCGGAAACTCCTTTTCACAACTCTTTTGTCGACAATCTTTGCGACTTCCTCTCTCTAACAACTAAACACTTTTTTTTTTTTTTGCTCTACTATCGTTTCGTTACCACCAAAAACCGTTCTACAGTCGTCACAATGGGCTTCAAGTCGCTTCTTGTTGCCTCCCTCATGGCGGGCAGTGTTGCTGCTGCCTCTTCCTCTTCCTCCAGCGTTGAGCACGTCATCATGAAGGTCCGTTTTCTCCCTCTCTGTACATCTCGCGTAATCTATCGTTCTAACTCCTCTACAGGGCCAGAAGCTCTACTACGCCAACGGCACCCAGTTCTTCGTCAAGGGTGTCGCTTACCAGCAGGACGTCGGCACCTCCGGCAGCACCACCAGCGACAAGTACATCGACCCTCTGTCGGACACCACCATCTGCAAGCGCGATGTCCCTCTGCTGAAGGCCCTGCACACCAACGTCATCCGCACGTACGCCATTGACCCCACGGCCGACCACTCTGGCTGCATGGCTCTCCTGCAGGACGCTGGCATCTACGTCATCTCCGATCTGAGCGAGCCCAGCCTGTCCATCAACCGTGACGACCCCGCGTGGAACACGGCTCTCTACACGCGCTACAAGGCCGTTGTCGACGAGCTCGGCCAGTACGACAACGTCATTGGCTTCTTTGCTGGCAACGAAGTCACCAACAACGTCTCCAACACCGATGCCTCTGCTTTCGTCAAGGCTGCTGTCCGCGACGTCAAGCTCTACATCAACCAGACCCAGTCCCGCTGGATGGGTGTTGGCTACGCCGCCAACGACGACAGCGACATCCGTGACAACATGGCCCACTACTTCAACTGCGGCGACCAGGACAGCGCCATCGACTTCTGGGGCTACAACATCTACGAGTGGTGCGGTTCCAACACCTTTACCGGCTCGGGCTACTCGGCCGTTGTCGACTTCTTCAAGAACTTCTCCATCCCCGTCATCTTTGCCGAGTACGGCTGCAACACCCCCAGCGGCGCTGCTGGCCGTATCTGGGAGGAGACCACCGCTCTGTACTCGTCGGACATGACTGATGTCATTGCCGGTGGTATCGTCTACATGTACTTTGAGGAGGACAACGACTACGGTCTGGTCACCGTCTCGGGCTCCACCGCCAAGACCTTGGCCGGCTACAGCCGCCTGTCCACCGTCATTGCCAAGGCCACCCCGACCTCCACGGCCATGAGCGCCTACACGCCCACCAACAGCCCTGCTTCGTGCCCTACGATCGGCTCGTCCTGGAAGGCCGCCGACACCCTGCCCCCCACCCCCAACAACGCCACCTGCGACTGCATGATGGCCTCCCTGTCTTGCGTGCCCGCCAGCGACCTGAAGGCCAGCGACATCAGCGACCTGTTTGGCAGCATCTGCGGTCTTGACTCCAAGGCCTGCGCTGGCATCACTGCTGATACCAGCACTGGTGTCTACGGCGCGTACGTCATGTGCACGCCCGAGCAGCAGCTGGCGTACGCTCTGAACGCTTACTACAAGAACCAGGGCTCTGCCTCCACTGCTTGCGACTGGAATGGTAAGGCGAGCACCACCAAGGCCTCCGCCGTGGCTGCATCCTGCACGTCTCTGCTGGCTGCTGCCAGCTCGTCCAACAGCTACGCCGCCACGGCCACCGCCGCCTCGACTGCTACCGGCACCAAGGGCTCGTCGTCGTCTGGCAGCACCAGCTCTAGCAGCAGCAGCGCCGGCATGCCCGGCCAGTCCCGCAGCGTGCTGACGTTTGGTGAGCTGTCGGTTGCCCTGTACGCCGTCGTGGCCATGGCTGCTGGCGCCGGCATGGTGCTGCTGTAAAGGAATGGAAAGGGATCTCGATAATGTAATGACAATCACGATGTGATTGCATCGGGCCGTGCGATGGTTCTTTTTTTTGTGTTTGACATGTTTTTTTTATTTATATATTACCTTTGCATAAAAGGGGTCTGCTTTTTTTTTTTCCCATTCCATTTATCATTGCCGATTTTTATAGATGAAATTGTCTAGGTGTGTCCCAGAAATATACCAAGACGTGCCTAGACGGAGGTTTTTTTTCCCTTTTTTCTCTTTTTTTTTCTACGACGATTACTGGTCTTCTTCTTTAAGTCGGCCTCATGTTTTACTTCTTAATTGATATTTCTTTTTCTTCTTACATTGCTGTCGTTCATGAGGCCGTGCGATGTACAGAGTACTGATCGTGGAACCGTTTTCCGTTTACGATGTGGCGGTATTCAGCCGTCATCGTCGTCCTGCGCCGTTTGGCAGCAGAGCCTTTGTTTGTATGTCTAACAATGTTGGTCGCCGTCAAGGAAGAGGATGACTCTCTGGGCCGGTATCAAACGGCGCGAAGACGTCATGTATAAAGAGTGCATCACGGAAGATCTTGAGGCAAAGCGAGATCTGCAGTCAGTCAGTATTACTGCTTCTACGGTTTCTTCTTCTACCCTTTCACCACAATGGCATCCGCCCCGGACACGAGGGCCCTCAGTGATGATAACACCGACGACCTCTTCCTAAACTACTATGCAATCCTCAATGTACCATACAATGCCAGTCCCGACGCCATTGAAGATGCCTTCCTGCGCCTTGTGGACGACTCGGACACCTTCCAGAAGAGAAAGCGCATGGTATTCGTCCCCCTCCTCCCGCAACTGCTGCTGCTGCTGCTGCTGCACCACACCACACCAGCACCAGACCGCGCTAACCTGCAGATCTGTGACGCCTTCATGTGCTTGGCCAGCTCGGACGACCGTGCGGCCTACGATGCGTTCTTCGTGCATATGCCCTGCGGGAGCTCAAAGCGCCATTGGCTGGCGTACCGCGACCAGCAAAGGCGGCTGACGTGGGACGACACGGAAAGGGACAACATTGCTCGTCTCCAAGAGCTGCAGCAATTACTTCGTGAAGCGCTCGTCCAAATCACAAAAGAGACCGGCATTGATCCATTTCCCGACTGTCACCGGTCTGTATATATTATCACGGACGGTGCCAGGGCCAATGGTTCTGCTGGCAAGCCGTCGAAGCGCGCGCGAAGACGGCACCGGGCGGCGGGACAGCACGGCAGAGAGGGCAGGAGAGAACGCGAAGAAAGGGCGCAGCCGACCCAGGCGACGGGGGATCCTGGCGGTATTAGCGAGTCCGGCCAGAATGACAACACTTTGTTGGAGGTTGGCGGACAAGCCAGCCTTGCTGAGAGCACGGCTTGTGTCGTTACCGCCGGCCATGTCGACAACGAAGCCGTCCATGATGGCATTGCTGAGTCTGGAGCCAAGCCTGGGGCCACGCCGGGGGCCACGCCGGAGGCTGCTGTTTTTGAAGAAGCACTGCCGGTGCCGGGCAGAAAGGCGCCGAGTCCGCCCGTGGCAGCAGCAAAGAAGCCCCTGCCCCAAACTCTGCCTAGGAAGCCGGTACCCAAGGTAAACACGCCAGCAAGGACAATTTGCCCGTGGAGGCGAATGAAAACATGCTATAGCTGTGCTTATCAAGCCATGATTTCTGACATTGACAAGGAAACAAACCAGAAGCTCACTGGCACCGGCACCGGCACCGGCGCGGGCCCTGGGCGTGAAGCAACAAGACAGCCTACCATGTCGGCAGCAACCCCCCTGAGAAATGCAAGAAATACAAACACTGCTGTCAGAAACAGCCCTGCACCTGCACCTGCACCTGCACTTACAGGCAGACCCAACACCACCACGTCCATGAAAGCCACCAGCCGCACGACGCCGCAGGCAGCCAAGCCGCGGACCTCTACCGCAACTGATATGACGGCTGCGGCAATATCCAGAGCACGGCCTCCTCACCGCCCGGCCGGGACAGTGCCAGTGGACAAGACGCCTGCCTCGAAAAAGACACCGGGCATGCCGGCTGCGGCCGCTACTCAGCCTGCAAGTAGCCGCGTCCGCAACCAAAAGACTGTAAATGGTGCCGCAGTCACACCTCTGCCCCGTGAAAGGGCCAGCAACCCTGCCCGGCGTTCATCAACAACCCTGCAAAACACAGCAGCAGCAGTAGCGCCGTCACAGAAGAAGCACCAGGAGGCTGCTGTCGGCCTCGGCCTCGCAGGTGGCACATCCGCTGCCAGCGTTGACACTGTCGACGAAGCTGGTGCCGCCTCTGCGACGCAGCCGGACAAGCAGCCAGGGCATGCATCGCCAAAGCGGAGATACCTGGCCCACAGCCGCTGGGCCAATCCGATGACATGTGCCAACGGCCGGTCCGAGCACCCAAGGGTCCCCGACAACTGGCCAAGTCTGTCGCGCCCTGGCAAGTGTGCGGCCTGTGGCCGTGCTGCAGCCTCTCGGCCATCCTTGAGCTCGCTCTCTTACTTCTACTGGTGTCGCACTTGTGACACGGCTCTGTGCAGCACGTGCTATGTTGACAAGATTGTTCGAGGCCAGTAGAAAGAAGATCGTCGACAGACAGCATGTGGCGTTTGGAATCGGGTGTTTACATTGTCGTTGAGCACCGCAGACTGCCTAGTTAGCTGAGGTTTCAGGTAGTGTCCTTTTCGTACCTTGGAGGAGAATCTATTCTCGAACATTGTGGCGCATATTTCGACGGAAAGGGGTGCCTGTCAATGCGAAGCAGCTTGCATCCGCCAATCTGCCCTGACTTGGCAATTGCAGAGAAAAAGAAGAATGAGGATGGTGGCAAATGGTGAACGTAAAAAAGGCCACATTTGGTGGCCGTAAAACAGGGTGATTGTGGCTGTGACAAATGTCTATAGATGACCAAACACACCATCCGTTGTGCTGAGGCTGGGACAAGATGGTGTCCAAAAAAAAAAAAATAGGACATGCTCGTCTCCTGTCTCCATCCCCGTTGGCGGCAGGAAGCCAACACATGCCATGTCTTGGCTGGCAGATACTCTTGCCTCTGTGATATTCCTCATCGCCCAAATAATCTCAAAAGGGGTATCCAGACGCATTTAGTCAAAAAGAACCAGAACACACACACAAGAAAAAAAGAGACAAAACAAAAATATAAACACAACAAGACACCGATGCCTTGAGGCCATGTAGCGTGGACCCTTACAGGCCGTTGCTGGCGCAAGAGAAAACGCCACCAACCTGGTCGGCGTTGAAAGCATCAACGATACTCTGGACGCTGGCGTAGGTGCCGGCAGTCAGAAAGAAGACGCCAATGATGATGATAAAGGCATTCAGAATAGCCATTGCGATGGCGCGGATGTTGCCTTGCCTGACGAGGTCCAGGCCGCCGTCGACCTTGCGCATGCGGAAGTAGGCCACGCCCCAAAAAATGAAGCCGAAGAAGCTGTCAAAGAGCGAGGACATGAGGGACAAGACTGCAGGGTATTAGTGCCAATTTATACGACGGCGGTTGTGCACAATGGTATAACTCACGGTCAGAGAAAAAGGGAATGACCTCGGCGATGATGAATGCAAAAATCCAAGTGATGACTGCCATGTTAGGATGCGACACTTTGCATGTGGGTGAACCAAGAACGCCATGTCGAATCAGAGACTCACGCAGAATGCCAGCCCAAACGCCCCAGCCAAGAAGAGTGTGCTCGTTCTTGTGGCGGGGACTCTTGTCGAACAGACGGAAGAAGATGAAGCGGCCGGAGACGGAGGCGTACAAGACACCCAGGAAGATAAGGGTGGGAATCATGAAGGAAAATGACACCTTCTTGTAGAGGGGTTCGAGCGAGCCAAAGGCCGGGGCCGTCATATACTGGTTGCCGACGTAGGCGTAGACGACAGCACCGACGATACTAAAGAGGACGATCTCGGCAATGGTGCAAGCCCATAGGGCCTTGGGAAACTCGCGAGGGTCTCTCATCTCCGCGATGAAACTGGGCAGGGTGATCTGCCCAATAAACGTGTAGCTGATGTTCATGAAGGCGTTGAGGGCGGCGACAAAGGTGGTGCCGGCAACAGGAATGGCAGTGACGATGGGGCTGCCACCGACGGCAGCGGTGCCGTCAGCAGCAGTATAGGACTTGCGGGGATCGTAGCCGGCAGGATGCGCCTGGATGCCGGCAAAGATGGTGGCCAGGAGCACAGAGACAAAGGTGAAGAAGGCGGAGGCCGTGCCAAGCTTGGACAGCATACTAAAGGTGCGAGGCAGCGACGAGAACCAGCAGATGACCATGACGACGATACCAAAGCTGACAGTTCGGCAGGCGATGCCGTCATCGGCAGCCGTCATGGTGTTGAGATACTTGGCGCCAACGAGGACGTGAAGACCCTAGACAGGTTAGTCACCTGGGGAGGAACTAGAAGCTTGTCCTTCTTGGCGATGCTGCCGTGGCTGCGTACCTGGATGAACTATCAGAGGGAAAGGTTAGCGAATAAGCTTTTTGACAAGACCAGACCGGGTAGATCTCAAGAACAAAGGGAAGAAAAAAAACAAAAAAACGCACGGTATTGTTTAAAAGGAACATGATGGAAGTTGCCCACCATGCCCACTTCTTGTTCCAAAAGAGCATCTGGCCAATGTCGCAGACATCACGGACTTCGGGGTGGCGCAGACAAAACTCCCAGAGGACGAGCGAGGTATACAGGACAAAGGCGGCGACAACGACCGTGAGGATAAGGCCGGGGACGAGGCCGAGCACGCTGTAGGACCAGGGGAAGCTCATCATGGCGAGACAGATGTACTCGGAGAAGAGAAGGGCGGCGGTTTTCTGCCAGCTGCAGGTGCGGTACTGGATGGCGCAACCATCCTCCTGGGCGATCTGCTTCTCGAGAATGGCGGCACTGCTGTCTTCGCTGTCGGACTCGGCAGCGATGCTGGTGATGACGGGACCGATACGGGGTCCGATGTGAATATTGCCGCCACCCCACCAGGTGGCCTTGCCGGTCGAGGCCTCGGTGTCGAGAACGGCAGCTTTGCTGCTACCGGACTTTTCGTTCCTTGAGAGATCGGACATGGTGAAGACCTCAATGGTATGGAGAAAGAGGGTAACGTTGTCGCGTAAAATGCGGCAGACGAGTTCTTTCTATATCGTGGACAGAGGATATTAGTAAGGATAGAGGAGTAATAAGAGGGAATGCGAGGTAGGAAAGGACGAACAATGGAACGAGTAGTGGGAGACACCAGTATAAGAGAGAGAAACAGGAAGAGGAAAAAACGAGAATAGGACAAAGGGTAAAAATGAATAAGACGTGATCAAGAGTGGGAGATGTTGGTAGTGAAATCAAGACAGGGCGACGAAAGGAGAACAAAAGGTACATGTCAGTAGCCGGTGCCCACTGGAAGCAGGAAAGGCATACGGAGTAGAGGAATGAAAGAAGAGCAGAAAAGACCATAACTTGTTGGCGTTGGTACATGGCCCGGGCTCTCGATCGAGTAGTGATGAACAGAGCTATTGCCAAGTGTGTAAGTTGGCCCCACTGCCAGTAAAACGACATCAAGATGGTGTGTGCCGTGGAGAGTGTACCGAGTAGTCCATGTGCAGACGAGTCTGACGGCGAATAAAGCTCACTCAGACAACATCCGACAGGTGAGACACGAGGTTAGATGGAGAGAGGGGGATACAGCAGGGTTGGAATGCAGAAACCGCTTGGGATGGCTTCGCAGTGCTAGGGCAGCTCGATGGATGGGTGTGGGTGTGATTGTATTGCGCGAAGGACCAGGGCTGCCCGATAATGAAGACCGGGGAGGGGAGGGGAGGGGTGTGGGATGACAGGCTGTTCTCATGTTGCTGTCGTATTGTAGAGATAAGCTCCTCTGTGGCTGCTGCAGTTGAGACTGTTATCAAAGATGGACGTCGGCCGCCATGATAAAGGGTGTGGTCTGGGGTACGATGTGTTTTGATGTTGCGGCTATGAGGGTGAAATCTGACTATGGCACGGTAGTGGTGATGCTTTTTGGATGGATGCGCATTGTTATTGTTATCCAATTTTTGGGACTGCTTTGGTCACACGTCAAGTGGCATCGCAGTCGTGCCTTCCTGGAAAATTTACGTCGATGCGCTCCTTCTTTACTGCCTCGACATTGCAGGAGCATTCCTTCCGTATGTGGTATTTAGGCTGTGGTCTCTGGGCAAAAGAAGAAAGAGCACCTTGGCATAGATTCGCAAAAAGGCAACAACAAAACCAGGCAGATTCTACAGTGTACGTATGCTCAATACGAGAGGAATTCAAAGATGAACCATCCTGAACAGACCGAGACAAATGATCTGTGTGCTGTGCGGCCACAGACTGAGCTGAGTTGGTCCGGCATTGGGATATTTGTGTAATCTTGACATGTTTGCACTATTAACTCGCAGTGACCAAGACAAGTATCTCAATGTACTGCTCACTCTGGCTTGGTATGGCAGTACTTGTAGGTACTTGTCTACAGCCCGAATGACGTCAAAAGGCTTTCCCGGTACTCTGCAAGGGTGATGGGCTGCGGGGGTGATTGGCGGCCAGCGCCACTAGTACGGAGTAGAGAATGTTCTCTAGTAGACGTAAAGAACGCGCCGGCTGCTAACGTCTTACCGGTATGCGATGGCGCCATTGCATAGTTTTCAGCAAGAGCCCGACGGTTGTTCTTTCCTATGGGGAAATGGTATTGGCCATGTTGCAGTCGCTCCTTCCCAAGGGTCTCGGTGAAGCCGGCTGACCGATTACGACAGACCAACTGCCCTTTTGGTCGATCCAGCCAGACCTTCCATAGTCCGTTATGTGCTGTTGACACTGGATATTCGATGCCAATAAACGGCATTATGGTACTCCGTACAACAGCCATTGATGTCTCACACAAGGTGACAGTCTACCGGCCCGAAAACGTGGAGTCCGAGCAAATACTTGCAGAACTTGGTATAATTCGGTTCGTGCTTGCTGTCCTTTTTTTGCCAAGTTGGGCCAAAAACGAAGTTGTGTAAAAAAGTAAAAAAGAAGGAAAAGAAGAATGAATGAATGAATGAAAGAAAGAAAACTAAAAATGATCAGCACACCGGAGGCGACCGAGGCAGACGGGCGGCTGCCGGTTGAATAACAAACGAAAATCGCGTTGAAGTTTGTCAACATACGGAGGAATACTTAAGTATCTCCGAACCTCAGACTGGCAGTTGGGCGGATCAAATTACGGGGCGGAATGGAGAAATGCGCTGTGAAATCTCAAATAATGCAAATGGGAAAGACTCTGGGAAAAAGCATGGCTGGCGACTAACAGTACAGCCACAGTCCCGAGAGGTGGTGGTGCCGTGTAACAGCCAATCAAAGGACTTAGATCACATGACACTATGTATTACATAATCCTGGCCACTGAGATCGTGTAAGAGTGCCCGTACTTCAACCTACAATTGCAAACCGTCAACACCTATTACCTGGCTATATACGCCATAGTCTCATGAAACTGAAAGAAACGATTGCTTAGAATGGTTGATCCCTCGTTGTTCGTGGTCGGGACGGTACCCGTGCGAGGCAGACTGACTGCATGCCTGTCAGTGGCTCAGCAGGGCACTTTCCCAATGTAGAACCCACATGAAGCTCCAGCTGGCTGCCTGCTCCGCCTCCCGACGACCTCTCATAATAGCGGCCGCATTGCCTCGACCTGGGCGCTTATATTTGCGTTCTCCGCTCCCATTGTCTTGCATGCCACTTGAGCTCATTCTCATAAACTACAATGCCGTTCATTGCCAACACGCCCGAGTCTCTCGCCCGCCGCTCTGATTCCAAAAATCCGGCTACGACATGCCGGGGAATCACGGCTGGCGGCCGGCCATGTCGGCGACCCATTCCGGCCGGCAACGGCAATCTGCAGCCTCACAATGGAGGCGGCGCCCGGCATAGTGCCGCAAACAGTGCCGCTCAAAGGCACGGCCTCCGCGTCGACGACCCCCGCGACGAGGGCCTCTACTGCTGGCAGCACAAGGACCAGGCCGCCAGCGTCTCTGCACAGTCCAGCCCGGGTCGGCCGGCCGCCCCGCATGGGTCTGTGTTGCAGGAGCGGACGAGCCTCGACACGCTGGCCGATCGGCTGAACCTGCTCAGCGTGAACTCGGGCCGCGCAAAGCCCGACAACAAGGCACACCAAGCGCCGGCCGAGTGGTCGCAACCCCGGCCACGGCCACGGCCACGGCCCAAGCCAAAGCAGACCCAGTCGCTCTTCTGTTGCTTTACTGTCCCGATCGAGGAGAAGGACGACATGCCTTCGACCCCCGTGCGCCCCAGACCGCGCCCTGCTCAGCCCACGCGGCCGACCACGGCATCTCCCGCGTCGCCTACTCCTGCATCAGCAGGGCGAAAACCCCACCACAACAGCAACGGCGAGAAGACGTCTCGCAGACCGTCGGCCGCGTCCAACACGTCGCAGACCGCACGCTACCTCTCGCTGATTCCGGCGTCGACGTCGCCCCAGACGGCATCGGCGCTCATGGCCGAGCTGGCCAAGCCCATCTCACAGGGAGACGAGGCGGGCTACATCTACATGTTCTGGGTGACGCCGGGCGCGTCCTCCCAGGCAGGCGCAGGCACCAAGCCGCCGCCGGCAGAGGCTGCGCGCGCACTGTTGTCGCCTCCGCGGCCGGCGGGCCAGCGCCGCGCCAGCGATGTCATTGCGTCGTTTGCCGACCAGCAGGCAAGCAAGACGCTGCTGCTCAAGATTGGGCGTGCCAACAATGTGCAGCGGCGCCTCAACGAGTGGACGCGGCAGTGCGGCGACACCCTGACGCTGATCCGGTTCTACCCATACGTGCCGTCGTCGTCATCGGGCGCGCACGACGAGCCGCGCAAGATCCCGCATTCGCACAAGGTGGAACGGCTGGTGCATCTCGAGCTGGCCGGGGCGGGACTGCGGGCCAAGCCGGGCCGCGAGAAGTGCGGGTGTGGGCGGGAGCACCGTGAGTGGTTCGAGGTGGACGCAACACGGGCCGCCGTGGCAGCAGTGGACGAGGTGATCCGGCGATGGTCTGACTGGGATGAGGGTCTGTAGGTTTGTAGGGCACCACGATTTACGACATGTCATGCATTGGGCAACGGCGTCATTTTGGGTTGATTTCACGATGGGCATTTCATAGACATCTAACGAGTGATTTTTATAACGGGTATTATTATCAGTTGTGCCGTGAACGGTACCGTGCGGCGCACTAATAGACGGTGATGTAGGACAGAGTCAACGCGTCTCGGCGTTTGCTCGTGTTCAAATTCACTCCATCTTGGTGAACACATAATTACCTGTCTCGTCTCAATATAAAATCTGCTTATCATCTTCTCATTTTCTCATCTCACTCTCTTGACCGTTTTTTAAACAGTCGTCTCTCAATATACCACGCAACACAGAGATCATGGCGACGCCTACAAACAATACCCTACCGACATCGACACCCGCCGCACGTTATGCCCGCTCACGCACCGAGTGGGTGCCGCGCCTACAGGCCATATGTGACCGATACGACGACAGCATGCGTGGCCACTATGAATGGCTGGCGCAGCAGGTGGTCCAGTTCCAGACGGACAAGGCCGCCCTCGTCGATGCCCTGCGGCGAGAGGGGATGTACTCGGAGGATCGTTTATCGCAGCAGGAAGGATGGGATGCAGATGCACACTCCGTCGTTGATGGCCTGCTGCCTACCAGTCTGAAGCAGCTGCTTGCTCTCGTCATGATTGGGCACGAGCCCGCCGAACACCAAGAGCCCGCGGCGGCGCCATCGACGGAGATCACCACCTCGGTCTCGTGTACGAATCCCTTTCTCGTGGCAGCCAACAAGCTGGGGCACAGGAAAGACCAGTCCGCCGTCAAGGCCAAGACAAAGGCCCAGGCCAAGGCACCGCTGACGCAGGTGCGGGTGCCTGGTTCCGGTGGTGGGCAGCGCAAAATGGCATCCTTTTTTGCCGTCAAAGAAGAGGTGCGCCGCCCGCAGCTCAGGCCGCCTTCGCCGACCATCCACGCTTGGGAAGTCGATGCCGCCGAGTACGTCTTTGAGTACGCTCCGTTTGGGCCGGGCTGGTTTGTCCTGCGCTGCCCACGCGGCGTGTACCTGCCCGCCGTGTCGTTTGAGGTCCATCCGCTCGGCGAACGCGGCCAGGGCCAGGGCCTGGGCCTGGCCCATTTCAACGACCGCGCCTGCAAGTACCACAAACACACGACCTACACGGAAGAGGAGATGATGGTGGCGTATGCGCGGCGCGTCGTGGACGCCGGCGGCGACGACGTCACGGCGCAGTGGGCCGCCGAGTCCAACGAGCACCTGGCCGAGACGGTCATGCGGCGGGCCGACAAGCTGGCGAAGCGGCGGCAGAGATGCAAGGTGAAAGTGGAAAGCGATGTGCTGACTGCCAGAGAGGAGGCTCTCTTGGAGAGGATCCCGATAAGCACTGACAACGCTGGCAAGGCCTACAAGGCAAAGGTCCGGACTGGCAGCAAAAGAAGCATGCGGCGGTGTCCGGAAAGCAAAGGGACAACGGCTCCAAGCCTGTATGTGGCTCTGACGACGACGACAGCTTCGAAGACTTTAGCTATGAAAGCAATGGCATGTCTAGCGATAGCAGTGAAGAGGAGTGGGTGTAGATAATGGGGGCTTTACTGATGCAGGTGCTGCAGAGCACAAAATGTATATAAATAACACAACCGCTACTAATCTATAATCTAAGAAATAACACAACCGCTACTAATCTATAATCTATGAGAACACCTCGCTTGATCCCGCTCGGCGACCAGCACCTTGACCTTCGCAAAGATGATGCCGCCCGCGTCGGCCTGCTGCTCGCGGATGGCCTGGCCTAGCGCTTGGCCAAAGATGTATGCCGGGTGCATGTCTGTCCACCCGAGCCCGTCGAGATCAAAGACTTCTGTATACACCATGCCGGTGCCGTAAACTTTTGTCGGTGGTGGTGGTGGTGGTGGTGGTGGTGGTGTGTCTTTGGATATCGTGGTTGCCACTGCTGACGAGACGTGCTTGTTGAGCCCGTCGTAGAGTGGTCCCTTTTTTTTGGTCCAGTCTTTTTTTGCCTCTTCTGCTGCTGCTCCGCAGCCGATGCACGCGCCGCTGCTGCAATAGTCCACGAGATACAACGCCTCGAGGGCACACGCCATGGTCGATGCGAGCATGTGTATCTCCTCATGGAAGATGGGGTTGTCCAGGACGCGGACGAGCGCGTTGGTCTGGCCGGCATCCAGGGCTATGTACCGTGCAGTCCGGATGGTCTCTGCCAGCTCGGGGCTCCACTGGTAGTCCAGCAGTCCCGTCTCTGTGTAGCCGTCGGCCAGGTTGGTAGACGAGGGCCCAGGCGATATTTGCGCAGTCTCTGTTTGGGAAGGCCGAGTCTTTTTGGGGCAGCTTATAGTCGGGTCGAGCCGGAGGTGCAGCACGTCCGCGCTATTGTCGTACTGGATGTGGCGGTCCGGGCCCGGCAGGTAGACAGAGTTGGTCGCCGAGCCAGCAGCCGGCCGTCCTGGAGACGCAACCTTGCGAGCATCGACGCACGACGCCGCCAGGGACATCTTCCAGCGGTACATGGACGGATCGTGCTTCTCCGACGAGGCATCGAAGAAGACGGTGTTCTTGAAGTATAACGTGTTTCTCGGCTGGCGGCGTCGTCTATCTTGCTCGTTCGTCTGAACGCAATGTCTGCCCGCTCAGCGGCGTCGGACGTCGTCGTTCTGGCCCCCGGTGGCTCGGGCATACACAGATCAAAGACATGCATCGACGGCGAGACGTTGGCAGCCTCCCAGATGCTAAGCCGCAGCTCAGGGGGTAAGGATGAAAAATTAAGGGAATGCATCCATTGCAGTGATTGTTGGCAATTTGACTTTTAGGAAGCATACTTGATTGAGGTGACGATGGATTGAAAGACCATGATATTGAAGTGATGACTGTTTCAAAAGACAATGAAAAGTAGGAGGAAGCGAGTAGGTTGAGGCATGGTGAAGGTGATATATAAGACGAGGATATCGTATACCATTACATTTTGCCGTTGACGCAGTTCTATCATTCAGTGAAGAACAGTACCACTCGAGAACATTGGCCACTCTGCGGGAAGAAAATGAAGATACTTTGCAGTGAGAAGTAAGCGGAAGTTGAAACGATATTGGAGGAAATCTCACTCTCTCAATCTTCTAGACCATGATAGACCCAGACCATTCAATTCCATGTGTGATGAGCAACCAGCCTCGTTGTTTATTCAATAAAAGAGTGCGCCGACTTGAATTCTATGAAACAAATCAGAGGCCGAATAACTTCAACTGCCAGCTAATATCAGACACCGGGACCGCCATGAATATGACGGAAAACGACAGAGAAAATCAGACCAACGCCCGACATCGAGTGACAAGAAAGACAGCTGCCCTACGAGACCTTTCTGGTGACATCCCGGGCTGACGTCTTGGCATATCCCCTTGCTGTGAGCAAGACAGATCGTACAGGTACTCCGTACGCTCGGAGTTGGCGAGCCGCGCTGAGGCAGACCGTTGTCATACTGGACAGCCACCGCCCTACCATTCATTGTAGCCAGGTTGACGGACGGTCCACGTGGTAGAGGTGCAACAACCTGCTCAGAAAATAGCCAACCGGCCTGCTTACGGTCTATTCGCGGCAAGCCAGCAGACGTCTCGATGTCTGTGAATATGCATGCTTATGTCAGCATCCCAAATAGGAAAATTACGACTACAATAACCAAAAGATATCAAACAAGACATGTCGTTTTTGAAATATGAAATAAGACACTGGTATCTAGAAGGCTGAAGACTCGAGAAATCATAAACAAAAGTAAAAGTGCAAGCGCAAAAGTGCAAACAGACACACCCCGGCTACTGCTGCAGCCCTGGCACCGCGCCGCGCCCCGTCGTCTGCTTCAGCACACTGTCCACCGTGGCCTTGAGCGTGGGCTGCCGCGGGAGCACCAGGGCGGCAATCCCGTCGGCCTGGCTGCCCGCCTCCATGCGCCAGTGGGCCTCGGCGGCCAGCAGCGGCGCCGCCGTCTGCGCGTACGCCTCCGTGCCAAACATGCCGGCCAGCGCGTCGCGGATGGCGCGCCACCGCCGCAGAATCACCGACGCATCAAACACGCGGCCGTCGATAGCGGGCGTGCGGTGGATCCAAAAGGCCAGCACAAACAGCTCGCCCGCGGCGCCCGTGGTGCTGTCGGGCGGCATCTCGATCTGCATGGACATGAGCCCGTCCGTCTCCTCGGCGGCCTTGACCGTGGCCAGGTCGACCACGACGTTGTACGTCTCTTTCCGGTTGAACAGGAACAGGCACGCGCGCGGCAGGTAGTGGCCGTTGACCAGCAGCGGCTGCTGGTGGCACAGGAACAGCGAGCCCTCGATCTGCGGGTCCGGCTTGACCCAGTTGCCCGCCGCGTCCATGGCATAGAACACGGCCGACACCGCCACGTCCTCGATCGTCTCGATCGACGGCTCGTAGCGCCGCAGCGTGCGCAGGTTGTAGTCGGGGATGGTCACATGGTGCGGGTCAAAGTCGGCCGGCGGCACCGGCAAGTTGTTGTTGTGGTTGTGGCCGGGCGCCTGCTGCTGCGACGCCTGTCGCCGGTGGCCGTGGCCGGCGCCGCCGCTCGGCTGCTGCTGGTGCTTAACCTTGCGCGGCGTCTGGCGGCTCATGGTGGGGTTGTTGTTGTTGGACTGGAGGTTGTAGTTGTGCGCCGTCGACGTCGCTGTCGTCGTCGCAGTTAGGCTGGCGGGCGCTGCAAGAGCTGCGTTCGCCTACGACATAGTACGAGCAATAAAGCGGGGAGCTGTGACTACGTAACATGCTTATCTTATCGAACACTGTCCCCGCACACTGTGTGTTTCAGACTACAAGTGCAGCAAGGGCAGCACAAATGCAGCAGCAACCAGCTGTGAGAGCACAGTGTACGCTCCGTGTATATAGACTCGGCGTGCTTAGTAACACGCGTGTCTCGGGGCCCAGGGCTCACACAGCTCCCGATCACCGTCGTCATCCATGAAACATTGATACGTCGGCCGGTATATCTCAATCTGACACGTCCCGCCTTTTTTTTATCTTTTCTTTCGTCTCCAAGAGCCTCTTACACCATCTCCACATCATAACCCAACCGCATAGCCCAGCAGCCGCCCGACAGCAAAAGCTCACCGGGTGACGGACACCGACGCCGACGACAGGGCGCAGCCACATCCAACCCGAGCTGGAACAGACTCTCCTCTTTTTATACCCGCCGGCGTCGCCTTCCCACACGCAAGGGGACACCTGTCGACATGCGCTCCAACTAGCCGATCACCTTTGTGCTGTCTATAACCCTCGCCTTGCCTCGGTCTATGCGATCATGTCTGAAGCATCACCTCCGGCGCAGCCGTCCCAGACGGTAGACCCTGATGATGCTGCCGCCGCCGCCACCGTCACGCCCCATTCCCTCCATAGCGCCGTGTATGCTCGCCGCGCAGAGTATGTCCGCCCACATCGCGTCCGCGTCAAGGTCGGCACGTGGAACGTCGCCGCCTGCCCGGGCACCGACCAAGACGTCGCTTCATGGTTTGTCGACGGCAAGGGCATCGACCGCCGTCTGGCCAGTGTCGCGGGTGGCCGCCATGGGGCTCTCGAGCGGGATGTCTCCAATGCCGACGATGAAGAGACAACTACAGCAGCAGCGGCGGCGGCACAAAGCGAGACAGTGCGCGTCGTCGGAAACGACAAAGTCGGGCTCTACGTCCTCGGCCTGCAAGAGGTCGTCGACCTCAAGCTGGCCAGCCAGTACATGAGCCGCGTGTATGCGGCCGACCCCGCGGCGGCCGTCATTGACAAGTGGCAGGCCAACATCGAGGCCGCCCTGCCGGCGGGCTACCAGCTCATCGCCTCCGAGCACATGTCGGGCCTGCTGCTGCTCGTCTACGCATCGCCCGAGATGGCGGCCCTGGTCAGCCACACGAGCACGTCGGCCGTCGGCACCGGCCTGCTGGGCATGCTCGGCAACAAGGGCGCCGTCTCGGCCAGCATCGTGCTCGGCGAGGCCACGCGCATGGTCTTTGTCAACAGCCACCTGTCCAGCGGCAGCGAGCCCGCGCATGCCGAGCGCCGGTGCTGGGACGTGGGCCAGATCGAGAGCCGCACCCAGTTTGCGCCCTACATCCACCCGGGCGTGCCGCGGCGGGGGGCAGCCGACACCGGCACCGACACCACCGAGGTCCCCCCTCCTCCTGACAAGATTGACGATGCCGACTTTGCCTTTTGGTTTGGCGATCTCAACTTCCGGCTCGAGGGCCTGCCGGGCGACGACATCCGCCGCATCCTGACGCTGCACACCCGTGGCGAGTACGACCTGAGCCGTCCGTGGGGGGGCGCCGCTGGGGAGGGGCATGCCGGCAGTGACGACGACAACGGCGGCGACAGCAGGCATCGCGGCACAGACGACGACCCCTTGGCGGGTGAAGAGGCGGTCATCCTCAAGAGCCCTGCCAGCACGGCTGCTTCTTCTGAAAACAACAACAACCGTGCCAGCTGGGCATCTGCCACGACAGCAACTCGAACGTCAATGGACACGGTGGGCACAGTGGGCACGGTCGATACCGCGGCGACGGCATTGACGGACGCGGACGCGGACGCGGACGACGACAACTCGGACGTGCAAGGTGCCGGTGCCGTGGATCGTATGAAGGAACTGCCGCCCCTACCACCGCGGCCGGACGGGCTTCACCACGACGATCGCCACGACGACGACGACAACGACGACGACAACGACGACGATGGTTTCGAGCCGCTGCCGGACCCCGACGACTTTGTGCCGGATGCATCCGAGGACCCGGCGTCGCTGCAGGCCACGCTGGACTCGCTGCTGCCGCACGACCAGCTGCGCCGCATGATCAAGGAGCGGCGGGCCTTTGTCGAGGGCTGGCGCGAGGGCCGCATCACGTTCCTGCCCTCGTACAAGTACGACATTGGCACGGTCGGGCTGTTTGACTCGAGCGAGAAGCAGCGCGCGCCCAGCTGGTGCGACCGCATCCTGTTCCGCACGCGCCACGACAAGGCGAAGCACGACCAGCGCATGCGGGACGAGGCCGAGGCGCGGCGGCGCGACGAGGAGATGAAGGCGCGCGGCCTCGACCGGGCGGGCGACGACGACGACGACATCTTGTTCGAGTACCAGCCGGACGAGTCCGAGTTTCCACATCACGTGACTGGCGGGTCGTCGGCATCAGGGGGTGGTGGTAGTTTTGAGTACGACGAGGACGGGGATGCGGCAGACAGTTCGGCGGCGGCCGGTCCTGCTGCCGCGTATGAGCCATACGACGAAGACGAGGACGACAATGCAGCCGCAGGGGCCGACACAGGCGATGGCATCCACCAAGACCTGTACACGTCGCACCAGCGCATCCAGTCGTCGGACCACAAGCCGGTGGTGTCGCTGTTCACGGTGGACTTTGAGGCGGCCGTGCCGGAGCTCAAGGCCGTGGTGGTGGCCGAGGTGGCCAAGCAGCTGGACCGGTCGGAGAACGAGAGCCGGCCGGGCATCACCATTGTGGTGGACCGGCGGACGCGGGACGCGACGGAGGCGGAGGCGGAGGCGGACGATGATGCCGCGGCCGTGGACCTGGGCGCGCTGACGTTCTTGCAACGGGCCACGGCGTCGCTGACGATTGCCAACACGGGCCGCGTGCCGGCCGTGTTTTCGTTTGTCGAGAAGCCGTCGACGGAGGACCTCGGGGCCAGTGGCTCGCTGGTGCACGCGCCGTCGTATGTGTGGCTGAAGACGGCTTTTGAGGAAGAAGACGGCGGGCCCAGCAAGCATGATTCTGATGATAATGACAAAGGCAAAGGGACAAACACAGACGCAAACGAGGTCGTGCTGTTCCCCGGCGAGACGGTCACCGCTCTGCTGGAGGCCGTGGTGGACGACATTGCGTTTGCGCGGCGGCTCAACGAGGGCACGAGCGCGCTCGACGAGGTGCTGGTGCTGCGGGTCATGGACGGCCGCGACCACTTTGTGCCGGTGCACGCGACGTGGTCGGCCACGTGCATTGGCCGGTCGGTCGAGGAGCTGGTGCGCGTGCCGGACGGCGGCATCCGCAAGTTCCTCCAGCGCGGGTCCATCCCCTACGAGCTCGACGTCAAGCACGCGGCGCCCAAGGAGCTGTTCAAGCTGACCGAGGCCATGGAGAACCTGACGGACCGGGCCATTGCCGACGAGCAGATGCTGGACGACTACAAGATCCCGAGCACGGACGCGGCGCCCGGGTGGCCGTTTGAGAACACCACCACCAGCCTGTCGTCGTCGTCACCACTCATCCAGAGCCATATTGTGGCTGTCATCGACGCGCTGGACACCGACCGGCCCGTGGCGGACGCGTTTGCGCCCGAGGTGCTGTCCCTGGTGCGGCTGGAGATTGTCAGCCATGTGCTGCTGCTGTTCCTGCGCGCCCTGGCCGACGGCGTCGTCACCATCCCGCTGTGGTCGCGCATCAGCCAGACCCCGCTGGCCGCCACGCCGAGCAGCAGCAATTACTTTATGGCAGCGGCCGCCGCCGCCGCGTCGCCCGCGTTCAAGGATGCCGTCGAGGCGGACCGCAACGCCGTGCTGGACGTGCTGTCGTCGGCGCCGCACCACAACATCCTCTTTGTCTTCTTGACGGCCACGCTGGCGCGCATGGTGGGCGAGCTGTCGCCGCTGAGCCTGGGCGACGTGGACGCGCTGCGGGCGCTCAGCCGCACCACCAACAGCTCGGGCATGACGTCGCCGGTGGCCGCGTCGGGCGGCTTTGCGGCGGCGCTGGGCGGCCTTGGCCGCGCGTTCCGCAAGACGTCCATCTCCTCTTCCGGCGACGGTGGCGGCGCCTCAGCAGCAGTGGGAAGCGGCATAAGTACAGCATCGACAGCAGCCCTGGCGGCGCTCGAGAAACGCATAGCCCGCGAGCGGCGGTATGCCGAGATCTTTGGCAGCGTGCTGTGCCGGGCGTCGCCGTCGCTGACCAGCAAGGACAAGGACCGCAAGGCGCAGGAGGCCAAGCAGCGCGCAGTCGTGGAGCTGTTTCTTCGCCGGCCACGCGACGAGCTGCTGTAGGGGGGGGGATGAGGAGATGGCGATATGTCGAGGGTCGGTGATACCTAGATGGTCAGCCTTGGACAGAAGATGAATTATTTTCTCTTTTTTTTATTCCCTCTGGCTGTATTGTTTTTTTTTTCTTGTCTTTTTGTCTTTTGTCTTTTGTCTTTGTCTTTCTTGTTACCTGGAGCCGGACCAGCACCGGCTAGACATGATACCTTTATAAGGACTGCATAAAGGACCACGGACGAGCGTGAGGACGGTGTCGACGTGGTCGAAGTGTGAGCTCGACGAGGGTGGTAGGAACGGCAGCTGCATCGCATGCCGTGCCATGTGCCCCCAACAATGGACCGTCACGAGGACTCTGGCTAGGCTTCCTATATGACTAATGAACTGCAAATGATAAACCGCCTTGCCACTTTATCGTTTTCTTTTTTTTTTGTGAGGGTGCCCATCGGGCCATCGGTTCCTGTGAGTGCACCTTAATAACAGCACTTTCTCCGTCCATCCACCTCAATAACAGCACTTTCACCTTAACAACACTTCCAACTTGACCACCACCAATAAGGTTCTGCTTCGAGTGTCAGCCTGCATACTCGTTAGATCCTGATAACATAAAACAATGGAGACACGAGGGGGAAGACCACTTGATTGGATCAAGGCATCACAACTCAACCCGGTCGACTGTCCACGAACCTTTTACTTTTCTTGACATTTAAGTCCAGCAGGAAGAAGGATAGGACCGGCCAAATATGTAGAGTCATTGCAATATGAGAATTGAAATGAAGTCTGTTTCCGTCTTTTTTTTTCTCTTTCTTCTCTCTTTTCTTTTCTCTTTTCTCTTTTCTCTTTTCTCTTTTCTCTTTTCTCTTTTCTTTTTTTTCTCTCTTCTCTTTCCTTTTCTCTTTTCTTTCCTCTCCTCTTTTCTCCTTTCTCTTCCTCTTCCTCTTCCTCTTCTCTTTTTTCTCTTCTCTTTTTTCTCTTCTCTTTTTTCTCTTCTCTTTTTTCTCTTCTCTTCCCTCTCTTCTCTTCCCTCTTGTTTTTTCTCTTTTTTTCTTCTTGTCTTCCCTTCAATATCTCTTGTCCCCTCTGGTTGCTCTTCCTCTGTTCTGCTTTCCCCCAAGACCCTTCTACCATATCAGCCTATTCCAAGACTTTTTGTTCTCTTTGGCAACGCTTTTTTACCAATTGGCTCCCCGCGTGTCCATGCCATCGCCAGTTCTGCTCCTTGACTTGTCTTGGAAATAGCTGCTTCTTCTCAACTCCCATTTCTTGTCATCCCTCTGGTTTCATCTTTTTGGTCTTGACCAAGCACCCTTCCTGATCTTTTTGGAAAGAAAGTTTGGAAAGAAAGTGTCTTGCAATGTCTGGCTTCAAGAAAGGTGGCCGCCCGGGTCAAGCCCCAAACAACGAAAACGGCCGTCAGTCTCACGAAAACCCGCCTCGACAACACCCCCCCTTCACAGGCCCCCTCTCTGAGCAGACGTTTGGCCTCAGTCCCCCGCCGGACGACCCCCCAGCCCCGAGCCAGTATGTTTCCCTCTTGGCAGTCCAGCATGGTCTCGAAGCCGAATCAATGCACCTGGACCTGCAGCCAGCCCAGACCGAGGCATCGACGCCCGAGACGGACCACGGCCTCGACGACCTCGACCTCGACCTCGACCTTGACTTCGACTACCTTGACGACAAGGAGAATGTGCACCCAGACCATGATGCAGGAATATCTGTCAGTCACGGTCAGCACGACATTTCTTTCAGCCAGCCCGACCCGCGCTCTCCCACCGTCATCAACGTGAACAAGCGAAGACACTCGGTCGCCTTCAATGTCCACGGCAGCAGTGACGAAGAGAATGACACGGACCGGCATGTCGACAAGGGCAAGGGCCGGGCCACGAGTGTAGAAGAGTACACGGGACAAGTGCGGCGGCCGCTGAGTGTCATCAGCCTTTCGAGAAGTGCTGTCAGTTGTGAGAGTGTCGACAGTGTTGACAGTGATCCGCGCACCAGCACTCACAAAGACAAAGGCAAAGAAAAGGCCCGTGAACTGTCGCCCTTGCACCCCAAGGGCAACGAGAGCTTTGCAGATCACTTTTACCTGTCGGGTGCTCTCGAGCACCTTGGGTCAATCGGCCTCGCCCGCACACGGCAGCCCGAGCCTGCTCCCAAGCCTGCTCCCCAGCCAAAGCCCCGGTCCTTCCGCGATGAAGTCTTTGCAGTCGGCGACGTCGGCATGGACGCCTTCGCCGTTGAGCGCCAGCCTGTCCGCTACTCGGCCGGCGAGCCCTCTGGCTATAACACTGGCAGCTCCTCTTCGCGAAGCAGAAGCCCGGTCTGCACGTCGGGCAGTGGCCCCTCGGCTGGCCATGCGGCAGGTGGCTACCAAACGACGTACCCCCTTGGTACTCGTGTGGTTCCACGGCGTCCTGCCCCCCTGGTTTTCCCGTTCATTTTCCCGCCTCGCTGTCGGCTTCCTGGGAACCCTTCAAGCCCCGGGCTACCTGCGGCCACCGTCCCTCCTGATGATGACGATGATCATGAAGAAGAAGAAGTTGATGATGATGATGATGATGATGAGAGCCCACTATCCCCTCCCGCGTCCCCTCCAGCCACAGCCACCGCTGATGATATGCTTGAACATAGAACCATGGAGCTGACCACCATCTATGTATCTCTCCGGCACAACCACCCTCCCCGGCTTGGCGACAGTCCCCAGATGCCCATCATCATCGACGACGACGACGACAGCTGTCCGGAGACGGAGCAAGACATGGTCGATGACAGTACATCATACCATGATGCAATGATAATGGATCCGGACACCACGGCCTTTGACCAGATTCTTGCAGGCGGCTTGGACACCGACAACGCAACTGCCGACACCGAGCGCCTGCTGACACCCCTCGAGATTGCCATCGAGCAGGCCCGGGCCCGTATCTTGCGCAATGCACCCGAGCAAAGCAGTCCTCTTCGTCTGTATGTCATCAATGCGTCTCCGGAAGCGGAACCGTGAGCTGCTGTCTGCCTGGATGTGTTAACCCATCTCGACGGCTATTTGAGCTTTGATGAGTCGAATGTTGTTTTTCTTTCGTATGTTTTCTTTCGTCAAGTGAGTATCCTTATGCCCCTTTTGTTAGAGAGATTTATATGTATTTCTGGCCATTTCTTTTGTTTACGTCCGGATGACAAACGACTGTCCATGTCTTGTTTGGTTTGCTTGGTTCAGTCAGTGCTTGACTCACTGCAAACGCTAGGAACTTTATGGATAGGCCTCATAAATGAATGAATATCATAACGCGGTGGCATCAATGAAAGCTGAGAAAAAGGTTATCCGTGCTACAAAAAGGGGTATTCAAGAAAGTCAATACAAGCGTGCTGTTGGCGGGGTTGCTGATTATGTAAATGATTAGTAATATTTGTTTACTTTGCGGCTCTTCAGAATCCAATCAAAGCGAGCGCCAGCGCACCCATCACGTTTTATCCTTTTGCCTCAGCGTTGGGCGGCAGCAGACCACAACACAGCCGGCAAATCAAAGACGAGTGAACGGGCTGAACCGCATCCCCGCATTATTCTGGTACGTTTTTGGTGAGAGGCGTTGGTGCCAAAGGGCCCAGAAGGTGGAATATGGGGTACAGTACTGTTTCTTTCTGCTGCTTTTATTTCTTTTTAATTATCTATTTCGTTGTTGAAGACAATGATTGTTTTTCTTCAATCTTCAGCTGTTTTTTATTTGGTTTCTTTATTCGTGTATTGAATGCAATTTTATGTAATAACTGCCAAAAATAACTAGGAATATTTATGAATAGTCAACCTACGAAAGACAAAAAAAAAAAAAAAAAAAAAAACAGACAACAAACGCTGACACCATACTACAGCCATATTACCCTATTCGGATGCCTTCTCTAAAAGACCGGCTGGACGGCATCTTGGCCCAGCATCGCCAGTTTCTCGTCCAGGCCCAGGCGTGCATCGACAAGGACTCTGCCGACGCCGACAAGGCCCAGCTCTCAGACCTTTTGGTGCGCCTGTCCACAAAGGTCAAAGCCCATATCCTATGGCTGGACGGTGCTGGCAAAGACAGCAACAAAAAAGACGAGCACGATGCCGTCAGCTGGGGGCCCATCACAGCAGCACGCAAGTCCATCAGGAAGGGCTCCCAGATCCAGCTGATTGTGACCGGGCCGTCACCAGGGGACACCCTGACAATCAAGCTTGACAAGAAGACGGACGACATTGATAAGCTGGTGAGACTTGCGATGGCTATTATTGTTGGCATTTCCATCCTGTTGTCCTGTTGATACTGATAATGCCCTCTAGGAAGCACATGTGCAGCAGCTCGACAAGTTGGTGAGCCAGCCGATCCCGCATGGACAAAACAACGCGCGAATTGCTAACAACGCAGAGCAAAACACTCGCTCGGGCCGTCGAGCAGGAGAAAGCCATCCTGGCCCTGCGCAACGACGGCGGCGGCCGCGATGCGTCCGGCGACGAACAGAAACGCATCGCCCTGCTCAAGCGCTACAACGACGTCCGCGATGTCGCGCAGCAGCTCATCGGCATCATTGCCGAGAACGACCAGGTCCCCGTCCGGTCGCTCTACCAGGACAGTCGCTTTGGCGTAGATGCCGACGACTGACCATTGCGAGACGCGCGACACCGTCGCGCATTATGTAATCAATGCACGCATCAAACATCCAACGACTTTTTGCCTCTACTAATATATCACTGCGTCTTTGCTTGATTGATTGAATTGTTTTTTATTTTTGTTTTGATTTGGAAAATAATGCCTTTCCACGCGCCCGCCCAGATTCTAAAAATAACAGAGAACAAAACGAAAAAAAAAGAGTAAAAACACAATAGGTTGGTCTCCGAGAGAAAAAGAAGAAGAAAAGAAAAGTCCCAAAACAAGAAGAGAGGATATAAACAGCCCCGGCACAGGGTTGGCGAAGAAAACCAACAGACAGTAGAAGCAGCAGCGGACAACAATAGAATAGGAAGAGAACAAAGGGGGGAAACAGTGTCAAGGACAGACGGCAGACGGAAGACAAAAGACAAGAAACAGCCCGAGAGAGCCAAGGAGTAGTAGTAAAAGACAAGAGTGAGTCTCGCCTTCTTTCTTCTCTTCTCCTCGAGCCTTCTCTTCCAGACTGCTAAGCATCTTCATCTGAACCCGCCGTCAAACGCCTTTTTGTCACCGTTTGGTTTTCCCCGGTTTTGTTAAACTGTTCCATATTGTATCCGAGCCATAAAAACTGTTGTTCGTGTGTCTTCCCCAAAACCTGCAAAGTTTTTTTTTGTTGTTGCCTTTCATTTTGGTCATTGCTCTTCCCAAATGTGCTTCCCTTTTTTTCATTCTTCCCTTGCAGTATTCTTTTTTTTTCTTTCCCATCCACACAATACATTTCATCCCCGGGGTCTCTTTGTGGCCCAACCGGGATGGCCCAAGTCCACGCAAGACACCGGGGAAAAAACATAAAAGGTCAACTCACCGACAAGGCATGCCACCCCTTCTTCTGGATGGTGGGGATGTAAATGCCTCGGCAGAGATGTTGGCCACACTGCAAAAAAATAAAAAGAAAAAAGAAATCTAGTAGCCGAACGACTCGAGGGCCTGGACCGTCTTGGTGTCGACCTTGGCGTTCTTCTTGGCCTCGGACAGTTGCCGCGCGGCAACCTTCTTGCGCTCGTAGTAGGCAGCGCCCTTTGCTTTTCTCCGCTCCTCGAGTCTGTTTGTGTTAGCCATGGACGTACAGAGATATTAAGAGAAAGGAAAACATACCTGGCGACAACATCCTGGTACTTCCAGCCAACCTCGTGGCTCAACCGGCCAACCGTGCAGTACTTGCGGCCGGGCTGCAGTCTCAGGACGCGCAGGGCCTGGGGAACGACCATCTTCTTCTGCTTGTCGTACGGGGGAGGGACACCCTCAAAGACCTTGAGGCGCTCCAGGGCAGCGGCACCGCGGGCCGTCTTGTGGGGAATCATGCCGCGCACAGCCTTGTACAGGATGCGCGAGGGGGCGCGGAAGTGGAAGGGACCACCACGGGTAGGGTTGTAGCGGGTCATCTTGCGGAGGTAAGAGTGGTACTTGACTATAGAGCGGTCAGTCTTGTGCGATCTTGGTCGTGGTGTGGAAAGACAGTAACATACGCTTAGCGCGGAAGAACTCTCCGGAGATGTTCAGGGCCTCGCAGCGCACAACGACAATCTTCTGGCCGTTGAGCAGCTGCTTGGCGATGATGCTGGCCAGACGGCCCAGCAGATGGCCCTTGCCATCAATGACGACCTAGTACGACGTGGTTAGCAATCCGCTGCCGATAGTGCACTGTGTCCCCCTCCCAAGCCCTTCCACATAGTGTCTGTCCAGTGTCGTGCCACAACTGCTGCTTGCTCTGCCCATGGAATGCGGTGGAAATGGCGACGGTGTTCTCTTCGTTCGTGTTTAGTAGTTGACGTGTTTTGTGGTAGGTGCTTGGTGTGCACATAATCGTGCGCAAGAGGTCGTTTGTCGCCAATGCGTTGCCATGTCTAAATGGCCGACATGGTGTGTCGTAGGGTCGGCGTCGTCTTGGTGCAGTGCATTGTGCAGTGCGGTCCCGATGCCTCCTTTTTTGGAGTCGAGTTGTTCGCCAATGCCCGGCGCACTTGCGCGCCTCCAAGGCAGCCATTGTTGGAAACCGTGTCGTCCTCCGAGACGAAGAAGAGGGTACTATGCGGCGTGGTGCGATCGTGGCCGCATCGTTGTCGGCCGAGAAAATAAGAAGGCCATGTCGCCAGCCAAGAGCAAGCAAGCAAGCGGGCAGACAAGACACCTATCTCTTCCCAATCCCCGAGCCATCCCATCCACATCATGATGCATCGTCAAAACTTACAACAGTCTCGAAGCTCGACATCTTTTGTTATTATTTTTTTTCCGGTGGTCGGCCGCAGTGAAGCGGGCGGGTTTGTTGTCGTGACGGGTCGGGTCGGGGGGGTATCGAGAACGACAAGAATGAAGCAAAGAGAAAAGGAGATCCGGGTATGGGCGGTCTTCTTTTCTGATTGTCGACTGTGCTTCGTTGGGGGAGTATTGGGGGATTTTTTTTTCTCCTTTGGTTGCTGCTGGGTTAGTTTGGCTTTTTCCCTTCCGTCCGTTGGACTTGTTCGATGTGTGGGAATTTGGTGGAAAAGGGTTTTGATGGATTCATGCTAGAAAAGAACTGAGGGCGAAGGGGGGGGGGGAGGGCAGGGCCGGGGGGGGACAGAGGCACAGAGCGGAGTGTGGCCAGGGCAGAGAGAAAAAAAAAGTATCCACAAGCCACGCACAATATTACGGGCAGAGAAAGGGCTCGAAAAAAATTCTCTCTGCTGGCCAGCGGTTGCTTACAGTGAGTGAGGACCTTCTGAGGCGGGTGGCCCCACCCAATAGAGGGGAGGAAAAAATGGAAACAGCCCCCCCCCAAAATCTGACTCGGTGGCTAGGGCAGGTTTAGTAAGAGTGCTTTTTTGACAGAGAGGGGCAACTGCGATAAGCCATACGTCGTTAGGGCCGGTCAACAGTCACATGACTCGATAAAGATCAATCACGTGTGGCGCAAATCTCCACTGAAGATTCTCGACGTCACCCTCCCCCATATCGATTGCACGTCGGCGCCTTCTGTTCAGACGAGTACGAGTACTGCGATAGGCCAGAGATCGCAAGTGACAAAAGGCGGATAACATTCGAGAAGACGCAATGCAAATGCAACTATATGAGATGACAAAGACCGGGAAAACACTGACATCCAAACCAAAGGTAAAGATGATGGATAAAAAGATATACAAAAACAAAGAGGAAGGATATTAAAGAGGACGGTAAGTAGCAGCGAGAAGGAGAAATGCAAAATAGAACGATAAAACAGCATACCCGCACGGTCTGTGTCTACACGACTACACGACCTTGGCCACGGAGTCCAACAGCCGAAGCTTCTCCTGCACCTCGTTGACCAGCGCCTTGCGCCTTGCGCGGACTGCGTCGTCGCCACCCGTGTCCACCTCGTCGAGCTTCAGCAGAACGTGCTGGAGGACCGTCTCCGAGATCTTCTTGTAGTTATCATTACGCGTCTTGCTGTCGGACGGCGGCCGTGCCAGGAACTCGTCGCACAAGGGCAGCAGATTGTCCTTGTAGTGCTGCGCAATCGTGTCGAGTTTCTCCATGGGGCTGCCGACCAGCTTCTTCGGCGGTGCCAGGTGAGCAATGTTGGAAAGGTTGACCGCCGCGCCACCAGCACCGCCCGGCGCCTCGGAATGGGCGCGGCTTGGTGGGCCTCCCCTTCTATCGGCGCGGCCACGACCCGGCACCTCGAGGTTGCCCATCGACGCCGATGGCCCGCCAGCATTCATGGGGCTGCGCGGCCGGTTGTACGCGCTGCTCCGGTAATCACGCGGCGGCGCGGTGGCCGGACGCAACCATGCAATGTCCGGCTCGTCGCCGGGCAGCGAGATCGAAAGCTCGCTGTTGTTCTTGACGCCGTAGCGGCAAATGGGCTGGTCGTCGTCATCCAGCAGCTTGCCCTTGTACCGCAGGCGGACGTTGACCGTCTCGTCTTCGTCCAGCCTGTACATGGTCTCGACGCGTTCGCGCACATCTCTGACGTGCAGCTTGCCGTCGCCAATAGAGTAGGCAGGGAAGTATTCCTTCCTGATCTCGTTGCCACGGCGCAACAGCAGCACGTCATCGCGCGGAATGCCCGTGAGCTCGTCGTCGTCAGCATTGGCGTAGCCGGCACCCGGGACTGAGCGGAAGTCGGAGTCGCCGGCTGCGGACGAGGGACGGCTGTGGCCATAGTGGCTCGCGTTGTTGTGGCGCAGGTCGTCCGCCGTAATGTAGTCATAGTCGCTGTCGGTGACCTCGGGTACGCTTGCCCGACCAAAGGGTGTATTGGACCAGCGGGGAAGCCGCATATCGCCGGTCTCTTGCTGCTGGGAGTTGTTGTTCTTGTTGTTTGTGTTGTTCTTATTGCCTTTGCTATTCTTCTTGTTCTTGCTCTTGTTCTTGCTCTTGTTGGCAACGGTGTCCTCTTTCTGTACAGACGGTGGCGGCGGCGGCGGCGACGGCGCTGCAGCTACTGTATCTTGTTGTTCGGTGTCCTTCTTTGATTTCTTGGCCTTGCGCTTTTTGTTCTTCGAGGCCTTGGCGGCGGCGGTGTCTACGGTGGCAGAGGCGGCGGAGGTTGATTCGTCCGCGCTTACAGTCGTTCCGTTCTTCCGACCGGCAAGGGTGCGAGCACCGGCTCCGAGGATAGCTGCACCGGCTACGGCGCTGTAGAGGGCAGTAGGTGGGATGCCAGTGGCTGACTCGATGTACGAGGTTGAGTTGGCGAGGGCCGCAGAAACAGTGTCGACAGACGTGTCAAGATAGGTCTGGAGGGTGGGTGGTAATAGCGGCGGTAGCTTTGGCAAAAGAGCTGTGAGGTTGGCTATGTTGGCAAATGGGGCACCCAAAGACGCCGCGGCTGCTGATCCGGACGCCACTTTGACGACTGTGCAATGTCCTAGGATAGGACAGGAACAGGGAAAAGGGAGGGGGGAAGGAAACGGAAGGGAAGCGAAGCGAAGGGAAGGGAAGGGAAGCGAGGGCGAGGGCGGGACGAAAGGCAGAGGAAAAGGCGGAGACGCCGGTAGGAGAAAGGCTACTCGTACGCCTGGAAGACAGTCGAAGCAGACGCGAGCAGGCGACAGGCGACAAGCGGGCAGGCGGCAGAAGAGGGCTGATGACGGAAGACCAGTGGGTGGTGGTTGGCGTAGAGAGGGGGGGGCGTGTGAGAGTGCAACACGAGGAGAGAGTGTGTACGACGTAAGGCGTGTGTGCTGTTGCGCGGCGCAAGTCGTAAGAGGAGGGGAGGGGCGTGAGAACCGGGCGTTATTTAATGCCTTTTTTTATTAAAAAAATTAAAGCTGCATGTACGAGTACTCGTGCTCTGTAGTTGTGGTGTGGTGTGGTGTGGTGTGGCGCAGGTAAGGAAAGGCCGGCGTGCGTTGGGCTGGAAAACAGTGGTAATCGGAATCCGCATGCGCAAAAGGTGCGAGATGGGAAAGGGGGGAGTTGGGAAGGAGCGTCGCGCAACAAGGAAGCTGCCAGACCGATCAAGAAAGTACGGAACGGTGTCGTACTGTGTGTCGCGCAGAGGGTACAAGTACGAGTACTCGTAGTATTGGCGGTGATGGCCGATGCGAGTATCGACGGGTGTCGATGAGAGGCTGTTGGAGAGATCAGGCGAACGCAGAGCCAATGCAGGTGTGTCGACGCGAACTCCTGGCGGCTCATGTGAACTCGTATCCACTTTTCTACGGCGGAGTACGAGTACTGAAGTTGTGTCTTTTGGTCTTTTTGGGGCGCGCTGGCGGACCGTTGAGGCGACGGTATGCCACAGCTGGAGTATTTCTGAAACTGCGCAAAACGGAGTACGAGTACTCGTGGAGCGAGTCGCAGTATGGAGTCGAGTGTTGGACTAATGGCAGAGATTAGTAATACCGACGAGCACAAAGACGATCGGGCGGGCTGTCGAGCAGCGCTGGCAGCTGAGACAGAGATATAGTAATGCCTCGAGTTGTTGGCTTCGAGATAGACATTGCTTCGTGAATGAGATAACTCGAGGTGAGAACTGACTGACAAAGCAATGGCTAGGTCTGTTCAAGTTGTTTCAAGTCGAGATGTAGACTCGTTTTCTGGATATGAACTTTCATATGCCCGGCCGGTATATCACTTGATGACGGCGTCTCAAGTCTCGGCGCTGTGTGCGGAAGGCGCAGCCGCGTGCCAATGCCACAGTCGATGACGGACCCAGTGTCGGCCAACACGGATACACGTGCACCAGGGTGGCCGTCATTCGTGGCAGTCACTGGCGGCATAATCGGGCCTTCAGCCTCGCCTAGATTGACTAGTGGACCTGTTGTCCTCTGGTGCTGTATTTGTAGCCACGGCAGCAGTTGGCATCGCGGCGACGTCTCGAAAATTATTGTGAATCTCACAAGATTCTCCGTAAAACTGCAAAATAGATCAGAGTAATGGCTTTCATGGTTTGAGAGACAAACTAGCACCATGGATGAGTGTTTATGCGATTGCTGCTGCCACCGCCAGAATCTATTACGTCGTACTCTGCTCCTTTTGCACAGCCTTGGAATTCTCCCGTCTTCAGTGCTTTACTCAACAGCATTGAACGCTTTGCTGTACCTTCCAAAACAGTAGTCGCTGTTGACAAATCAGCCTCTCCCAGTCAGGCTCTAGCTGCTCGAAACAACGCAAACGCGGCTCGCTCTTGCTACCCTGTTTTCTACCCCGTAAGTCTCGGTCCCAGTTTCTTCAGTAATCAGCAGTATTCCACATAAGATAGACGAAAAGAGAGTTAGACCGCCGCAAAAAGTTCTACGACGAACGCCGCAGCTTCCTTGCCCCGGTCCCGAGTGCCGGTCGGTCTTGCCAATTCCACTCTGTCGCCTCCTGCTTGCTGCTGCTCCTTCCCGAAGCACGCTATTTGCCGTAATATTCTATTCCTTTCTTGGCAGTGTCCTGGATTATCCTAGATTATCAATCCACCAGGACTTGCCCTTTCCCTCGTCTCGTACGCTGCCCACCCAACCGTGCCTACTCCGTGCCCTCCCAAACACACGTCCCCCCAATGCCTGCCAAAGCCGCGCCCGCGCTCCTCCGTCCGCTGCGGACTTTTACGAGTAGTAGTCTCTTGGCCGCTACTACTCGCACAGCCAACCCATTCTGCCATCCCCCCCAGCACAGCAGCAGCCCCTCTTTTTGCCCCCCATTGCGTCAGATCGCGCGTACATATATTATCTCGACCTCTCCTTCTCCGTCTGCATCTTCGTCTTTCCCACCCTCCTCCTCCTCCTCCTCTACTCTTCGTACACGCCGCCCTCTTGCCCGCCGTCCCATGTCCTTCTTCAGCCGCATTTTCCCTTCCTTCTTTTCTTCGTCGTCCTCATCCACAGACAAAATGGCTGCCGCTGCCAAGGCCCAGAAGCTCATCGACGAGAACCCTGCCGTCGTGTTCAGCAAGTCGTACTGCCCCTACTGCCGCGCGACCAAGCGCACCCTCGACGGCCTCGGTGCCAAGTACGCCCTTGTCGAGCTTGACCAGGAGGGTATGTTTCCTTGCTATGTTATATATATATGTGTGTCTTTGTAGTACTAACCAAAATCAGAGGATGGCAGCGACATCCAGGAGGCCCTGCAGAAGATCTCGGGCCAGCGCACCGTGCCCAACATCTTCATCGGCAAGCAGCACATTGGCGGCAACTCGGACCTCGAGGAGCACCTGCACAAGGATCTGAAGAACCTGCTCAAGGCTTCGGGCTCCTTGGCATAGGGAGACGACCAAAGCCGCGACAGCGACAGCGACCAGCCGACGAGTTTGCACATCCATGACAAATCCAAGATCTAGATAGCGATGAATTGACTATTACGATTGGAAGCGAAGACGGCCTGGCAGGTGCCGCTGCTGCGGTTCACAAGCTGAGACTGAATGATGTGAAAGTTAAATGGTTAAACTTTTTACATGTACTTTTAGGCCGCGACTATGATACAGTACTCCGTAGAACAGAAAGGAGGCGTGACAACGTTATATCTTAATACAAAGCGATATATATACAGTAGAGGAAGCAAAGTCGAGAAGAAGAAAACTAGACCACCTGTGCGGCGACTGTGCCAATGGGCCGCTCGACAAACTCAATGACGCCATCCACAATGCTCTTCCGGGTCTCCTCGCTGGCCACCTTGCGGCCGCCCAGGTAGTTGAGCCACAGCGCGCGCGACACGCGCTCGTCGGCCACGGAGCCCAGCACCTGGCGGCCGGTCGAGCGGCCGTCGTCAAAGACAATGCGCAGCGAGCCGTCGGCGTCGCGCAGGATCAGCAGCTCCTTCTGCTTCGGCGCCTTGCCGCGGTTGAACGCGCGGCGGAACTCCTTGACGGACTCGCCAAAGTCGGGGGCTGCTGCGGCGGCAGCTGTACCCACGGACTGAGCCTTCTCGTCGTGCTCCAGGACGCGCGGCGCCTTGGCCTGGATGGCGCGGACAAAGCCGTCGCGCAGGTGGGGGAAGTCGGTGTCGCGCACGGGCACGATGCGGAACAGCGACCGTGCGGGCACGCCGTCGGCCAGCAGCTCGTTCCACAGGGCCTCGCCCGCGGCCGGGTCGAGCAGGGACGCGCGCAGGTCGTCCTTCTCCGAGGGCACGAGCGCCGTGGCAATGGGGTTGACGCGCTTGACCAGGCGGTTCTGCAGCGCGGCAATGTCGGCCGTGGCAATGTAGAAGCCGACCACGTAGACCTGGATGCCGATGAAGGTGACGGTGCGCGTGCCCAGGCCGACCAGGGTGTACTCGTTCTGGGTGGCGGCCGCCGATGGCACGACAATGGTCGCTTCTGCCTTGTCCTCTTTATTTTTCTCTTTGCCGTCCAGGTCGTCGAGCACCAGCGTGCGCGGGAATGCCGGCACATAGCTGTTGCCGGTCGGGACGATCTCGCGGCCGTTTTCGTCGTGGACCACGACCTTGCGGCCCTTGTCGATGGAAGAGGTTGATGAGGAGGCGGCGGCTGTGCCGGTGGCGTCGGCCTTGATGACGGGGACGGGGTTGTCGAGCCGCAGCTTGATCTGCCAGGCCGTGTAGCACGAGGCAATGAAGCCGGCCGTGGCGCCGCAGTAGAGGAAGATGCGGCGGCGGCGTTCGTAGTCGTGGCGCTCGCGGGCAAGGCGCGTGACGTTGAGCGTGTCGTACGGGTGGGCGTCGTTGCGGGGTGGGCGCAGGAATGTGCGGGCGCCGGCCGGTGGTGGCGGTGCTGCTGCTGCTGCTGTCGTCGCCCGCGCTGCCGCTGCTGCTGCTGCTCTTCTCTGTGTCTTCAACAATGGCGTTCTCGCTGCCGACGAGAAGCTGCGGGCGGAGAGTGGCGGCAGCCCTCGTGGGCGGATGGCGGCTCGGGAGAGCATCGTTGCGGGCTTCTGGGTAGGAAGTGCAATTGGTGCAATTCGGGTGTCGTGGCCGGGAATGGCAAAATGTCGTGATACCAGTGCAGAATGCTTCGTTTTGCGAAAAGTGGACTGACACTGCGGCGTGTACGAGTACAGTGTGCAGTTGCATATCAGGATTAGTCAGCATGAAATGCGGAGCTTTCTAGGTGGGGGAGAGACGTCATTTGGAGAACGCTATTTTTGGGGTTCGTTTTTTCGAGGGACTTTTATTTACGGGATCACGGGAGGATGTTGGTTTGAAAACGACCTGCACTTTCAAACTCTATCTATTTTTATTTATATGTGCAGTATTTATTTTAGATAATTCATATATTCGATTCAGCTCGATGCAGACTTTTTACGTGATTACAATCAGTCAAATATAGATATTATGCACATCTCAAATCATGCAGAATAACTCTGAATAATTCAGAATAATACAGAATAAAAATACATCTACATCACAACAATACCTACAGCTGTCACCGACCATTTTTACGCAAACAAAAGTCCTGCATAACGCCATCCGAGTACTCGTACTCGTACGTCCAAAGGTTGTGTTGTGCATGTCTGCAAGCCGCGTCATGAGGCTGGCACGCACGACTTGCAAGGAGGATGAGGTGAAGACGAGAAGACCATGCAGCTGCTGCAGCCAGTGACCACAGCAGGATCGTGTGACCGGGAGACGCATGCGGTGATAAGTATTGGCGTGTAACGAGTACGAGTGACTAGTCCTGCGGCCCGCGAATGAGGCGCTGTGTCTTCGTCTCGTCTGGAGGATCACGTTGCCGCCACTTGACAAACGGGCTGTAAGCGATTCTGCGGTGTCCATCTGCAGTGTGCTACAGAGTAATATGCCAGACGTACTCGTAGACGTAAGCTAATGTTGTGCTCCATTGCCGCTTGTGCTGCTGTGCACCGTTGCCAGCAAGATCCCACGAGAATAGACGCCACAACAAGCACATATTGCAGGGAGGGTCAGACAATATAAAATAGAGAATACGATAGAGTAGAGAATAGAAAAAAAACGGATTCAAATATAAACTGACCTCACTCATGCAGTCTGTCCTACGAATATCATCTGGACAGAGCCGCAGGCCGGCCGGACAAGGTACGGGGCGGTGGATACGATAGCGAGCAATCCCACCACTTTGTACGTCTTATGCACCGCGCAGGGGACGGGCCCCATAATCGGCCGTCGGTGAAAACAAGCTATCGTCTATCACACGTGCGATTCTCAAAAAAAAAAAAAAAGAAAAAAGGAAAGATGACTCCTTCGCCGCGCTGGCGTAGTGGAGTGGTTTGCGCCGCCGGCTATGTCATATTCCTTTCGGGTCAAGGGCAAAAAGGTCCACGCGCCGGCCCATAGTGGAGCGGCCGCTCAGCTACGTCGTACGTCGTAAAGTGCTGCCGATGTGTGAAGGGGGATGCGGTGTTGATTTGATCCAACGTTGTTTGGCAGGGACAGCGGGCAGCAAGAAGCAAGACGAACAGCAGCAACACAGAGACTTTCGTCGAGACATCTTCGAACAACCCCCCCCCCCCCCCCCCAACATGCCTCCCAAAGGTGGCCGTGTGGTGAAGCAAGTGCAGACGGCGGTGCGGCGGAGCAGCCGGAACCGGGACTTGGCGGTGCGGCTGCAGAGGCAGCAGAGCGCGTCCGAGGATGAGGTACAGGCGCGCCACAAGTCGGAGGACGACCGGTCGATGGTGGATGACGGCGAGGAGCAGCAGCAGCAGCAGCAGCACGACAACGTGGTGCGCAACGAGAGGAACCGCGACGCCATTGCAAAGCTGTCCAACGTGCCGCTGTCGCAGGAGCAGCAGACGCTGCGGGACCGCGTGCTGCAGTTCTGCCGCGACGGCCTGCGGGCGTACGCCACGACGCAGCGGCCGTCGGTGTTTGTGATCCAGGGCGACGCCGGCACGGGCAAGAGCGTGGTGCTCAACGCGCTCTTCAACGAGCTGCAGCGCCAGGCGCGTGTGACGGAATCTGGCGAGGAGGCGGGAACAAAGGACAGTGGCAGCTCGCTGGCCGGGACGGAAAACTACCTGGTGGTCAACCACCCGGAGATGCTCAAGCTGTACCACCGCATCTCGGCGCAGTTCCCCTTTATCCGCAAGACCGACCTGGAGCGGCCGACGTCGCTGATCAACCGGCTGCAGAAGGAGAAGCGGCCGCGCGGGCGCAGCAGCAGCAGCAGCAGCGGTGCCGACGATGCGACGGCCGACGTGATCCTCGTGGACGAGGCGCATCTGCTGCTGTCCAAGAAGAACGCGTACAAGCGCTTCTTTGGCGACAACCAGCTGGAGGAGCTGCTGAAGCTGGGCAAGGTGCTGGTGATTGTGTTTGACGGCAAGCAGTCGCTGCGCTTCGACGCGTATTGGGACGACGCCAAGCTGGAGGAGTTCCTGGGGTCGGTGGCCGGGGGCGGGGGCGCGGCCGGGGGCGCGGCCGCCCTGACGGTGGAGCGCTACCAGCTGGGCCAGCAGTTCCGCGTGGCGGCGGCGCCCGACATGCAGCGCTGGATCCAGGCGCTGTCGGTCGAGCGCACGATCCTGCCGCGGCCGCGCACGGACGCCGACCGGCGGGCGGCGGGCGACGCGGACGCGTTCGACTTCCGCATCTACGACGACGCCGGCGAGCTGTACCGCGCGCTGATGCAGCGCAACACGGAGCAGGGCGGCGGCTGCCGGCTGCTGTCGACGTACGACTGGCCGTACCGGCTGCCCAAGCCGGGTCAGGGCGGCGCCGCGCAAAAGGTGTGGTACGTGGACTGCGGCAGCAGCTTCCGCATCCCCTGGGACAAGTACCTGCCGCAGATCCGCGAGCCGTGGTCCGAGCAGCCCGACAGCTACCGCTACTGCGGCAGCGTCTACACCATCCAGGGCTTCGACCTGACCTACGCCGGTGTCATCCTGGGGCCCAGCATCGGCTACGACGCCGCCACCGACCGCGTCGTCGTGCACACCGAGCGCTACGAGGACCACGCCGCGTTCATGGGCCGCAAGAACGACGAGTCGGCGCGCGCCGACAAGGAGCGCATTGTGCTCAACTCGGTCAACGTGCTGCTGACGCGCGGCGTGCGCGGGCTGTATTTGTATGCGTACGACCCAGCGCTGCGGAAGCGGTTGTTGGCGTGTTGATTTTTTGTTTCTTCTTGTTCTTTTCTTTTCTTTTTTTCTCTTTTTTTGTCTTTACTTTTGTGATAGATGACGAAATAGACTTGATCACCCACGAGATGCAAAAATAGAATAAAATCATAAGCGCCCAACATCCAGCTTAGATGCAGTCCTACAGTGCCGCAGCGAATGGGAGGCAGAAGCACACCCCAGCAAAGAGGGACGATGGAACCGCGGGGAGGGTCCATGGATGTGACGAGACGGTTAGCTTGATTTCTTGCGCTTGCCGGGCGGTGGTTGCTGTGGCGAGACTGCGCATCGGTCGCCTGAGACACTCGCTCTGGACGCCCAAGACAAGGCTGAAGAGGCCCCACCGCCAATACCCTTTAGCACCCTTTGCACCTGCCAACAGCCCCTAGCAGGCCGCTGTGCAACCGCCGAAGCACCCGTAAGTCCTAGCCCATGTACGAGTACTCTGTACTCGTACTACCTGTACTTGTAGTGGCATTAGCAGCACTGCTAGGTTGGGCCACATCTCCACCTCTGGCCATACTCGCCGTATTGGCCCTCGTCTCCTCCCTTTGCCATCGCTGCCCTGCTCGTATTACATGCACGACCACTCGCTGCTTCTGGTCATCTGCCCATTATCTCTGGCTCGTCTGCCAACTCGTACTTTTCAGGCCATTATCGACTTGATTCTGCTGTTCATTTTATTTTATTTTCATTTCCTTGACTTCTTGCCTTTTTTTGCTTCTCCTGTCCCTGGCCTCCTTCTTGCTTGCTACTCCGTACGAGTACATTACAGTTGGTCAAAGGCACTAAACTAGCTTCCTTCCTTCCGCCCAACGCCACGCCACCCCCCGTAAATACTCACTGAATGACCCTTGCTTACCAACGCAGACTCGACCCGTTGTTCCATAATCTTCCGCTGCCCTTGACGTCTCATTATGTACCCAGCGCACTGCGACGCCGCGGCCAATCTCAAACGCTGACCTCCCTCCCGCTTTGGCTGATCCCGTCTTTTCATTCTTGGGGTTGCTTTTCCTTGTTCCAGTCTTTTCAGTCTCTCCAGTCTTTCCACATCCAGTCTTGACTTGTTCTGATTCCTCTGCATCCAGCCTATCATTCTCCTTTCCTCCCTCCTCCCTCCTCCCTTTGTTCGCCACCAGCCAGCATCGTTGCCGTCATCAACATCAACATCATCATCATCGTCACCGGCTGCTGGCTTCTGGCTTCTCCCTTGGTTCCGCCATCACTCCCTCGCCATCACTCCCTCGACACCACTCCTCGACACCACTCCTCGACACCACTCCTCGACACCACTCCTCGACACCACTCCTCGACACCACTCCCGACAACCACCGCATTCCTTAGACACGCCACCGCCCTCCCTACCTGTGCTGGATGCCTCGCGTCATCCGCCGCTTCTCGCCCACGGTGCCTCTTTCTGCCTCGCACCCTGTTACAAAAAGGCCCTAAACGTACAGAGTAAACAAACCTCAAACCTCAAACCAACTCAAACCAACCCAAACAAAACCCAAACACCACCAATTATGGATTCGCAGCCTCCAGGGGACGACCGGTCCCCGACCGCCGCCTCCCCTCCACAGACCCCGAACCCAACCAGCCACCGACAACAGGCTCCGTCGCTGGATGTCATCGCCACCCCGGCACAGGCATCGGAACCCGCCCCTCTGCAGGCCGAGGGCACGGACTCTGGCGCCGCCGCCGCCGCCGACGCCGCCGCCGACGCCGCCGCCGGCATGACACAGGAATCCCGCTCCTCCTCGTCCACCAACTCGCCGCTCCCCTTTGACAATGCCGGCTCCGACTTCTTCATCGTCGGCAACGACTCCGACTCCTCGCTCGGCGTGCCCACCCTCGAAGGTGTTCATCTTGATAACACTACCACCGACGGCGAGCCCAACGCGACCGACGCCGGAAACGAACAACAACAACAACAAGAAGAAGAAGACTGCATAGTCCCGCCCATCAACCGCTTGCCCAACGAGATCCTCATGGTCATCTTCTCGCGCCTCAGCTCCCACGCCGACCTGCTACACTGCATACTGACCTGCAAGCGATGGGCCCGCAACTCAGTCGACCTGCTGTGGCACCGCCCGGCCTGCACCAACTGGCCACGCCACAAGTCCGTCTGCCAGACCTTGACCATGCACGACCAGTACTTCCCCTACAAGGAGTTCATCAAGCGCCTCAACCTGGCCTCCATTGCCGACCAGGTCAACGACGGCAGCGTCATGGCCCTGGCCGTCTGCAACCGCATCGAGCGCCTGACCCTGACAAACTGCAAGCAGCTGACCGACAACGGCCTCATGGCCCTTGTCCAGAACAGCAGCCACCTCCTCGCCCTGGACATTAGCTTTGCCAGCCAGATCACCGAGGCCACCGTCTTCTCCATTGCCCAGTTCTGCAAGCGTCTGCAGGGTCTTAACATCACCGGCTGCACCAAGATCTCCAACGAGGGCATGATCGCCCTGGCCAAGAACTGCAAGTACATCAAGCGCATCAAGCTCAACGAGTGCACCCAGATCACAGACGACACCGTCGAGGCCCTGGCCTCGTACTGTCCCAACATTCTCGAGATCGACCTGCAAAACTGCCGCCTCGTCACCAGCGCCCCCATCAGCGACCTGCTGGTCAAGGGCCAGGCCCTGCGCGAGCTGCGCCTGACGTGCTGCGAGCTCATCGACGACAGCGCCTTTTTGCGTCTTCCCGAGGGGCGCATCTACGAGCACCTGCGCATCCTGGACCTGACGTCCTGCGTCAACCTCACCGATGCCGCCGTCGAGCGCATCATCAAGGTGGCGCCCCGTCTGCGCAACCTGGTGCTGGCCAAGTGCCGCCTCATTACCGATGCGGCCGTTCACTCCATCTCCCGCCTGGGCAAAAACCTGCACTACCTGCATCTGGGCCACTGCCTCAACATCACCGACGACGCCGTGAAGCGCCTCGTCCACTGCTGCAACCGCATCCGCTACATCGACCTGGGCTGCTGCACGAACCTGACCGACGACTCCGTCACCCGCCTCGCCACGCTGCCCAAGCTGAAGCGCATCGGCCTGGTCAAGTGCAGCAACATCACCGACGAAAGCGTCAATGCCTTGGCGCGGGCAAACCAGCGCCGTGGCCAGCGCCGCGAGCTCTTTGGCAGCGGCGGCGGCAGCGGTGGCGGCATGGACGCAGACGGCAACATCGCCATGGATGGTGGGATAGGGGCCAATGTGGCCGCCAATGGGGTCGGCGGCAGCAGCAGTCTGGAACGCGTTCACCTCAGCTACTGCTCGCATCTGACCATCAAGAGCATCATTCGTCTTTTGAATGCGTGCAATCGGTTAACGCATCTCAGTCTGACGGGTGTCTCGGCGTTTTTGCGCGACGACCTTTCACGCTTCTGTCGGAGTCCACCACCTGAATTCACCGCCCATCAGAGAGAGATGTTTTGTGTATTCTCAGGCGAGGGTGTGGCCAACCTTCGCAGGCGCCTCAACGAACACCCGGACTTTGAGGAGTACCGCGACCGGCCGGCCCCGGTCTACGCGGACACGCAGAACAGCGGCCTTCCCTACGGAGCAGCCCACATGCTGCCCACCGGCATTGCTCTGCCAAGCTTGTACCATCCGCATCTGCCTACGCATCTGCCTCCACACTCACACCCACTCCCACTCTCACACCCCATGGTACACGGAGCCGGCGGGGTCGGCGGCCACCAGTCCATGGGGCCGCACCCTTTCGCCACGGTGGCAGGCGCTCACAACAACTACCTGCCAGCAGCAGCAGCACCCTCACCCTATAACCAGTCTCACCAGACCATGGTGCCTGATCAGCGGACCCATTTGCAGCTCATTGAGGAGCAGCAACAGCAGCAGCAGCAGCAGCAGCAGCAACAGCAGCTACAACAGCAGCAGCAGCAACAACAGCAACTACAGCAAGCAGCTCTGCTGCCCGGGTGGCCTACACAACTGCCGAGAGCCGTCCACCAAGAACACTTGGCGCATTTGGTGCAGCAGCAGGCCCTGCTGCTGCAGCAGCACCATGGACAGCACCCGCCACAGCAGCCGGCACGTCTTCTGCCCCGTGTTGTCGGCACCCACCTTGACGCAGACGGCGAGGTTGTCAATGAATACGAACACGACCTGTACTATGCCAACAACAACAGCAGCAGCAGCAACCACCACCACCATGCCGGCGACATGCTTGTGGATGCCACGGTCGTCGGCCCCAGTGCAGCAGGCGCCAACAGCTACCATCACAGTCAAAATACGGTACCACCGGTTCCGCCACCAGCCCCGCAGGCACCCATCGGAGTTACGCCCCCCGTCGTGCTGGCATCGACGCCAACGCCGACACCGACGCCCGGCAGCAACGCTGCGTTTGGCTGGCAAAGTGTCATGGTGGACCTGGAGCCTGCTGTCGACGGCCCGCACGCGGAACCAGTGAACCTGCCGATTATGCGGCAGTCCGCGTCAACTCCCTCTTCCTCTGGGGGGCCTGCCGCGGCGTCGACGGCGAGTGCGGCGCCCATGGCGCAACCGGCAACAGGGGCCAGCACGGCGTCAATGTTGGGCGCCGCTGGCCCGAGTGACGCGGAAGCAGCTTAGGTCGCCCAGGTCGCCCAGGTCGAGTACCAAGAGTGGTACCGTGCTCTATACCGTACTTTATTTGGGGGTTACGGGAGTACCAGCTACCCGTACTCGTTTACTGGCAACGGGTATTGTTACTGGATGGACGAGAGAGGAAGACGGTCGTGATGGGCTCGGTTGGTTTACAGGTCTGTTGTTTTTCACCATGAGGTTTGACCCGCACTGGTTACTGGCAGCGCCTCCCCTATTCTATTGCATTGCTGCGTCCTGTTGGATTGCACACACTGTGCCATTTGATTTTATGCTTTTATTATCTTACATACCCTGTTGTGCTTCTGAGTCATGTCCCCATATCGCTACGTCTATTATTAGTGTCGGTTTATTGAAAAGTATATATTAGTTATGAGGTACTCCGCATAAAGTGTATTTGTTAATGTTCAGTAAAGACAAGACGGCGATTTCTCTGCCAAGCCGCATGTCCCTGTCTTGCACATCATAAACATGCCTGGTGCGTACTTTCTCCAACAAATACCATCTCTTGTAGTATAGTGGTCAGTATACGGGCTTGTCACGCCCGGGACCCGGGTTCAATTCCCGGCGAGAGAGAATTTTTTTTTGTCTGGCTGGGGTTTATGCTATTTTTTGTTTCTATATCTGGCTGTCTTTTTGGTCCTTTTCTTGCCATCTTTTTTTACCGATGATACTTCTAATAATCAGATCCTCTTCTCCTCTGTATCAGCATCAATTCTGATCACAATAGTCTCCTTCGATGCTGTACTGCGTGCTGCTCATGGAGCAATGACATACGGAGTACTCCCACTCGCTGAGTCATGTGACTACCCACAGCCTTATTTTCTTGCCCTTATCCCACAAAAGCGGGGCCACGAAAAAAAGCGACCCAGCAAAATCGGAAAACTAACTAACATGGGGAATTTTTGGCTTGAGAATTATCACCACTTTCTTTCTCTTCTTTTCTCAACCCATCGTCATCACTTTGCCGCAGCGCCAGCTCGAGTCGTGACCGCTATACTACCACCAAGTTTTTCAAATTTTCCCACCTACAACCACCAACATGTCTTTCCAGAAGGGCGACAAGGACTTTGCTGAGCAGCCCAAGGCTCACAAGATCCGCATCACGCTGACCAGCCGCAACGTCAAGGCGCTGGAGCGCGTCTCGACCGAGCTGATTGAGCGTGCCAAGTCCAAGGACCTGCCGGTCAAGGGCCCCGTGCGCCTGCCCACCAAGAACCTCAAGATCACGACGCGCAAGACCCCTTGCGGTGAGGGTTCCAAGACCTGGGACATGTTTGAGCTGCGCATCCACAAGCGCCTCATCGACCTGCACGCCCCGACCGAGGTTGTCAAGTCTGTGATTGTCAACAGTAGGTTTATCTTTTGTGTCCCATTGCTTTACGTATAGTTGCTAACACCATCAGTCGAGGCCGGTGTCGAGGTCGAGGTCACCATTGCTGCGTAAAGCAGCTTCGTCTTAACGAGGTGAAAACGACGGGACATGATTTTTTTTCTTTCTATATTCTGGGATCAAAAAGGACTGGGTAGTCCGAAGGAGGACACACAAGGGAAAAAAAAAGTGTATTGTTTTATCTTCAAAAAAGGAAGACCGCCGTTTTGATACCACCACTCGACAGACGCCACGACCAAAAACACAAAACAAAAAACAACTCCCGGGCAAAGGAAACAAGAAAGGCGCAAAGAAACCGGGAAAGGAATCAAGGGGGGGGGGCATTCGCTTGTCTTCTCTTCTGTCCGTTGCCACACTCTAATCTATCGTCTTTGCTCGGGTTGAGAATGAAGAATAAAATGGGAAACCAATTACTCAAAAAGCTTCATGTGATCTTGTGATATGTCGTTGCTTTATGCTGTTCTGCTGTCAAAGCTGTCGGTCGCATAAAATACGAGCTTGATAAGCAATCTGAAAATGGGCACCCCAAAGCGATCGATCGTATTTAAATCGGGATCCCCCCTAATAATATGTCGTCGACCACCTCCGCCGTGGCAGCCGCGTGACGCTGGGTCTTGCGACGGGACGACGCATGTGGGACTAATCAAGCAAGAGGCACGGTTGCCCTGCGCAAAGCGAAATGGCGTGGCTCCCCTTCCAATGTGGAAGCCTTGCACCTGCGCCCAGCTTCCACATCAAAAGATTTAATATCGTGTCGCCCCAACTCAGTAACTCAGTTAACTTCCAATCCCCTAACTTACGTCATACGTCATGGCCCCTCCACCGACGACGACGACCGACCCGGAGAAGAACCCCCCGCTGCCGCCCCGGCCTGCGCGGCAGACGCCCGAGTTTGCGCCGCCGCCCACGAGGCCAGTCGATGATAGTGAGGATGACGACGACAACGACCTGTCCTCCTTTGCCGACACCTTTGCCAACGTCCGCGAGCGCCTGCACCAGCTGAGCCTCAAGGTCGGCGCGCCCATCAACAAGCTCACCAACAAGCTGGGCTCCGAGGCCTTCTGGCCGGCCTCGATGGAGCTCGAGTGCGACAAGGCCGCCCGCATTCTGACGTCTTTTTGTCGTAGGTTTTTTTTTCTTTTCCTTTCTCAGAAAAAATCTATACTAACAGCAAAGACGACGGCTTCTATACCAGCGCAGACCAGGACCTAGCCAACAACAACAAGAGCGCCACCGCCGGCCCCGAGGGCGACCCGGCCCCCGCCCTCGTCACCATCCCGCCCGCCGCCATCCGCCAGGCCGCCGGCCTCGCCATCTTCACAACGTTCCGCACGGGCCTCAACATCTCCGGCGCCGGCGGCTCGGGCGTCGTCGTCGCGCGCCTGCCCGACGGCGGCTGGTCGCCGCCCTCGGGCTTTGTCGTGCACACCCTGGGCGCCGGCCTGCTCGTGGGGTTCGACATTTACGACTGCGTGTGCGTCCTGCGCACGCGCGCCGCCGTCAACGCGTTTACGCAGCCGCGCGTGTCGCTCGGCGGCGAGATCGGCCTGGTGGCCGGGCCCGTCGGCGCCGGCGGTAGCGTCGAGGCGGCCGTGCCCGTGACCGAGCTGGCCAAGTCGGCCAAGTCGGCCAAGTCGGCCAGCGCCGCTGCTACTGCCGCCGCCGCCGCCACGACGCCCGTGTGGAGCTACATGAAGAGCCGCGGCCTCTATGCCGGCGTGCAGGCCGACGGCACTGTCGTCCTCGCCCGGCCCGACGCCAACGCCGACTTTTATGGCAAAAAGGGCATCACCGTCGCGCAGATCCTCGCGGGCCGCGTGCCCCTGCCGCAGGGCGACAAGCCCTGGACGCGCGGCACGCACAACCTGATGGAGGCGCTCAAGGAGGCCGAGGGCCGCACCGACGTCGACAGTGCCGCACTGGCCGCGGTGAACGCGGGGTGGACCCCCGGCGATCTGGCCATGGACGACGAGCGCGAGAAGGAGACGAACGAGGCAGCCGCCACGGCCCGTGCTGGTGCCCATAAGGCTTAATCAATAGTTGGTGTTAATATGTTCACTGTCAACAAGGCAAAGAGGCAACTTTTACCGCTCCAAAATAAAGATAATAATTCATGCCGGAACCCTACCAGAACCAAATAAATACAAGAACAAAACATAAAAGGCAGCAGTAACAACCAGTGCGCGCTTGACCAGAGAGAAGAAGAAACTACATGCTGTGTGAAAATGATATAAATAACGAAAGATGAAAAATGAAAAATGAAAATGAAAGTGAAAAATGGAAAAAAAAAATGCAAATGCAAATGCTGCCGTATCCCATATCCCCTAGAAAGACCCATCATCACAGAACGTCTGTTTGTGGTTTCGTACTGCCTCCTGTGAAGCCTCAGTGCACACAAGCAAAAAGGAACGACCAAGAGGCGTATTCAGATGAGCAGAGGTTAATCCGCGCTTTTTTTTCTGTTGTGTTGTCGCAAGCAATGCCAACGAGACGCATAATATGTATCATGCAGCATTCTGCACCTTCGCAGGGCCCTTGTCTGCATCCTCGCCGATGACACGGTCGACCCATTGCATATAGTCCTTGTCGTTGCACAACCGCTCCATCGCCGTCACGGGCAGTGTGATCAGCAGCTCGTGCACGGGCGAGTCGTCGCGCGCCGGCAGGATCAGGGCGCCGGCCATGTTCCACACATCCTGCATGCGGCGAAGCACGTCCGGGCGCGCGCACGTCATGCCCGGCGCCTCGGGCTGCACGCCGGGAATCGTCCAGTACGTCTCGGCGCCAAAGAACCGCCACGTGTTGAAGCCCAGATCCTGCGGCGTGCGCGGGTCGAACTCCAGCCCGATCCGGCGCGGGTCCGAGATCCGGCTGAACATCTCCGTGCGCGCACGCACAAAGTCCTCGTCCACGCTCGCAATGGTCTCCTCGATCTTGTACACCAGCTGCGAAAGCGTCTCCAGGTCGCCCTCGCCCTCGCCCGTGTTGCCGCCGCCGCCGCCGCCGTCGCGGCCCAGAAGAATGCTCGTGTCCTGCGGGTGGCACTTGATCTCCGTCACCGCAACCGCCGTGGCGTTCCCATAATACGCCGCGTTGTCCTCCTTGAGCGCACGGCTGGTCCAGTTGACCATGGTCTGCAGCCGCGCCACGTCGTCGGTACCGGGCGTGTAGGGGTAGTGCTGGTTCTCCACCGGCTCCGACAGCCGTGCTTTGACAATGCCGCGGAAGGTCAGCCCAGCGATGCACGTGTACTTGGATGGCTTGCGCGTGGCGTGCAGCGAATCCTTGCTGGAGTTGCTCTCACTGCTTAAGTAGCAGGCCTGGCCGTTGGTGTGCCGACACTTTCTCCGAGGACCCGCATTGACGTCTTCATCCAAGTACCCATTCGGGAACTCGGCACCCACAAATGGTCGATGGGGAAATCCGTTTGCCGCGTCGGCGCTGTTCCCGGTCCGCTCGCACGGGGCCCATCCGGAGATGATCTCACGCAGCTCATCCAGGCGTGAGTTTTTGAAAACAAAGATTTTGCCGATGCGTTCAATCTCGTCCATAGGTCGGCCGCCGGGTCGCAGCCGCGGCTGGGTCGGTCCAGTAATATCGGGAAGGACGGCATACTCGGGCGTCTTCTTGATGAGGGGAGCAAGCTCCAAGTTGTCCGGCGTGCACGGGTTGGTGTCGTTGGCAAAAGGAGCGTTGAGGCGTTTGTTCAACGGCACGTCAATGGCCTGTCCGCAGGTCTGTGCCGCCAAACACTCGAGAAAGATCCGAAGGCAATTGCCATCCGCAAAGGCATGGCAAAAGTACGTGCCCAGAATGAGACCACCGGGCACCAGATACGCCTTGATCACGGAGACAGGGACCGGGGGCAGGCCCTCGCCCATGGGGCACGGGTGGTTGAAGTGCTGACCGACAAAGGCACCCGGTGGAAACCCGGCCTGCTTGAGCTCGTCGTAGGAGCCATACGGAAACTTGTCGGTGATGTCCTCGACGTAGAGAGGGATCTCGTTGGGGTCCGGGTGCAGCCACAAAATGCCGCCCTCCCGGGTCTCGATCGAACCCGCAAAGATGGGATGCTGTTGTGCGAGGCGGGCAAGACTGTCCTTGAGGTGGCTCACGGCGTCGTCCAGGCGGGCGTTGTCAAAGGGAAAACACAAACATACGCGGATGTAGCCCCTCATAGCGGCTTGGTCCCAGGCGGACAGTTTGATGGGCTCAAAGGCGGCACCGGAAGCCGGTTGGCCATTGATGGCTGGCCGGTCACTCGGCATGGCGGTGGCGTCGACTGTGCTGTCCTGTGTTGGTGACTCTAGCTTCCCGGCAAGGCGAAGGTAAAAGTTCCTGAGGGATGTGAGGCCCGGTGATGTCAGCGTCGATGCAGGTCGTCGGCGCGGGTTGCTGTCTGGGTTGATCCATAGAAGTGACGGAGCGACGCGGAGAAGAAAGCTGATGCTAGGAAGCAGTCCCGTCCAGCCACGCAAACTTTCGTAACCTGCTTTGGTGGCAGATGGCTGATAGAGATGGGTAGTAGGCTGCGAGTTGGTGCTGTTGCCTTCGACGGCTGGCTGCGAGCCCAGGCAGTCTGGGAAGGTTCGGAGAGGCTTCATGGTGAAGACGTCTTGTGTCCAGTAGTCTTGATGAAAAGTTGAGGGTTTGTGTAAGAGTGAAATGATGGGATAGTGAGGTGTGGGTAGGTAGAGTAAAGGGGAAGTGAAAGGGAGGAGTGAGGAGAGTGAGATGGAAGACAGGGAGAAGTGAGCAGTCTCCAACTTTATACAACAGACGGGGATATACAAGACAGATGGGGATATACAACCAGGAAAAGTCTCCAGACGCAGGACCGACAATCCAAGTCGACGAATCAGAATCAGGTGCTGTAGGTCAACAGCTCAAATAAGACAGATCAAATAAGAAGAAAGCAAAGAGGCAGAGAACCACACGGAAGGCAGAAGATACAAGGCTTATCGATATTGACTGGAAAGGATGCAAAAGCTGTGAGACGACGGGGGACGTGGACGAGTTTCCGGCCCAACGTATGTCTAATCCGTGTATTGGGTGGTTTTTTTGTTTTTGTTTTTTGTTCTCATGCAGGACTGAGACAGGTAAGGAGTGTGAGCTGAAAGCAGAGGTGATGTATGTATGTCTGCACTCGTCGAGTAGGCCTCCGTCATGCACCTGTTCTTGCTCTCTAGCTTTGTGTGGGTGAAGAGGACAAGGGTGTTTGTGAGTTGGCGGCTGCGTCAAGATGCATGTCGTTACCCCGACATGCACGAGCAATGCATAGACAACAAGGTGTCTTGAGGTGTTTGGCACGAGAGTAGCTGAGATGGCGGCTGGCCAGCTGGTGAAGTCAATACCGTATAAGAGGGTGAGGGTGAGGGTGAGGGTGAGGGTGGGAAGACCGGTGACGGTACGACTCTGGGCGAAAAGAGCACGCCGTGTGTAAGTCCAAGGCAAAGAAAAGGTGGCGAGGGAAAATGCCGAATTAGGTTACAAGATCAGCCCCAACGGTCAGTAGAGGGTGTGGGAGGGTGCGGAAGGGTGTGTGGAAGCAAGATGTCGGCGGTGATGGTTGGTGGGCGAGGGTGTGATGAGACCAAGAGGGGACGCCGAGAGGAGAATGACGGAGCGAGGCGGATGTGAGTTTTGATTTGCGAGGAGTGTGATGACGGCCCGGGAGATCGTCTCTTTGCGAGAGAGGAGAAGCTTGCCCAAGAGGAGAGCAAGCGTTGGGCCAAGAGAAGATGGGTGGAGGAGGAAGAACGAGAAACAAGGCTGTAGGTCAGACCTGCGTTAGCCAAGGTCTGTTCGAGGTATTTGTAGGAGTAGGAGTGTAGGAGTAGGTAGGATGTGACATGGGATGACGCCGGTTTCTGCCTGTGGAAGAAGGGATAATAATAAACGAGGAGCATGAAAGTGAGAGGCAAAAAGAGGCTGCAGGGGAGGGGGGTGGGGTGGCAGGGCGATGAGAAGAGAGAGATGAATGACAAAACGACAAGGACGAGGCAATGGACACAAGAGAAGGAGACAGACGAGCTAAATGCAACAATGTCCAGTCCCCAGCAAAGAGGAGAATGGGGGAGAAGGAAGAAGGGGAAGGGGGGGGGGGGGGGGTAAGTGAGTAAATCGAGGCAGAGCTGGCCGATTGAATGCCCAAAAAAGAAACTAAACAACAACGACAGAACGACAGAACGACAAAAAACGACAAAAAAGCAAGCAAGATCCAACCTCGTAGTACGAGTACAGAGCTGGCCTTGCTCCAGAAAAGCTAAAAAGTAAAAGCTGTGTCCACGATCGGTAGTACTCCGTAGGTGCTGCAAGCTCCAGCCCAACAGGTGCTTGCGTGCTGCTGCGTGACTTTTTCTTGTTACGTGCACCACAGCTGGCGGCGTGGAGTCTTCCGTGCTAGCCATATTAATCCGGAGCTCTAAGGCCTTGCTTGGTCCCTTCATGCCCTAGGCACCTCCCCGTCGAGTCGACAGATCATATTGCGTCTTGGTCGGTCTGTCGTGGGCGAGTCGTCATGCCTCTTTCGTCTGGTATTTGCCTATTCTGGACTCGATTGTTTTGGTGTATGATTGTACCGTTGTCCTGCTCTCCTGAATGCTGGTTTTTGTGTTTGACATTCCGGGTTTCTCGAGGGGAAGGGGAGGGGGGTTAAACATGCCTGCTCGCGCACAATAATCAAAGATGACAGACAAGACGCACGACATGGATGGGCGCAAACCGAAAAGTGATGGAAAAGCAAATGCAGAGTGGGACGGCCCCGTGTAAGTGCGTGTGCTGTGTGTGCGTGTGTGTGTGTGTGTGTGTGTGCATGCGTCGAATAATGTCTAGACATACACACATTAGTAAAAGAATATGCAATATAGCGTCACATTTTCTGTTTCCGTGTCCCGTGTCTCGTTACTTTGCCCAGCCCTCAGCAGTATCGTGGACCAGCCCACCGGGAAGACCAGGGAAAACCAGTGCACAATGTATATTTACTTGCCTGACGGATAGCAAGTTCCGGCAAAAGGATGCGCGATGGGGAGAGGGGCCGGTCGTGGTAGGGCACCAGGGGTCGAGTACGAGTACTCGTACTAACCGTGTTTGCGTTGTGTGGCACGAAGACTTCGGGAGTATCTCAATCATCTCGCAAGGAGAGATTGCGGAGTCAGCGAGACTTGCTGGGGCAAAAGGGGCGTGCGGTATCGACAGGAGGCTTGCAAGATCAGTTACTCGTATTCCGTACGTCGTAGGAACAGCCAGCCGGGCAATGCCATGCTTCCATGCTGAACCGGGCAGCACGATGCAACCCAGGGGGGGGGGGGGAAGGGTGGTCCGCCCAGTCAGCGGTTCTCCGTACTTGTACGAGTTACTCCGTAGATTGACTCCAGGGATACTCGTACAAAGAAAGCGCTATTGCTCATGGCAAAGTGGTAAGAAATCAGCAGGACAGAGCTGAGCAAATCCGGGAGCGGATACTCCAGGGGCGGCGGCTCGGACGGCGATGCAAAGACGGTCCTAGCTGCAGAGGATCGATGCTGGGCGGAGACGAGTGGATTGTGAATTTCATCCTTCTTTTTTTCCCTTTTTTCTTAGTGAGATGCAATGGAGCTTGGGCCAGCAGACAAAATATGAGTATTTCGTACTAAGCAAGTACTCGTACTCGTGATATTAAGACGGCAAGCAGATGAGGCCACTGCCCATTGAGACGTACTCTTCTCGACGGGTGCAGCCGGCACCACCCTCGTGCAGCCGTGTACGACGTCGGCGGCAGCAGTGACGTGCCAGGGTTGGAGTGCGTCGTATTTGCTGGAGAGGAAGAAAATTGTGTTGGACGTCTCAGGTGCTGGGAATGGGGACGGGGAGGGGTGTCGGCTAGGCGGCGTACAACGTACTCGACACAAAAGCAAAGGGGGGGCGTGTACCTAGAAGAAAGAGGAGCCCGGGCTGGGGCTGGTTGACGATTTGACATTGGTCTTTGATTATTATTTCAATTTGGCCGCGCTTTGGCCAACGGAAGCAGAACGGGTGCGGCCCGCTCCAATCAGGGGCCACGGCGACAAAGGCGGATGGGGCGAGGGGGAGAATAATAAGAGATGAAGAGACGGGGAGGTATGGAGGCAGGAAGGGAAAGCAAAGGAAATGAACACCGAAGGAAAACAAGACAGCCTGAACATGGGAAATGGAGACAAGTGGGAGACGAATGGAAGACGAGACAGGGAGCAACTTGTACGGGGTACAGAGTAAGGAGTTTGAGTATGGGTAGTCGTAGGATTATGGAGTTCGTGTATGTACTCCGTACGAGTGAGTGCCCGTATGTCGTACTCGTGGACAAAGGTGGGCGAGGGTGGAGAGAGAGAAGATCCAGGGGGGCAGACGAGGGAGAAGCTGAAGATGTGATAGAAAAGTGATCAGGTTGGGGAAGGGAAGGAAAGAGGAGGGCATCGCGAGAAGATGCTGGGCAAGGACAGGGGTGGGGACAGAGGCGACGGACCTAGTCTAGATCAGTGCAATGTCGAATCGGCAATAGAAAAAAAGGAAGGAACAAGGAAGGAGCAAGGAAGGAACAAGGAAAAAAAAAGGAAGAAACAGGAAGGAACAAGCAGAAAAAGAAAGGAACAGGAAGGGACAGGCGGCAAAAGAAAGAAACAGGAAGGACACGAAAAGGGAAAGAAGATAGTTAGCCCAACGCGAACGGAAGGAGTGAGCGGCGATGCCTTTGCAAAGCTGATGATGGTTCGCAGTACTCGTTCGTCGTACGGAGTACAGCTGCCCGATTGCAGCGGCAGATGTGGTCGAAAGGGGGAAAGGGCAGAGTCAGCATCGAGGAAGGAGCGAGCCAGCATTGCACGGCCAGAGCCGGCAGGAGCGTGCCGCAGAGAGCCATCGCAAGCATGACAGCAGGAAGGAAGGAAGGAGGTTGGACGATGAAATGAGTACGAGTATACGAGCATTACTTGTTTGGATGAATAAAGGACGTCGTAATGCTGAAAGTGTCCATGAGTGTCCATGTAAGGCGTCGTGCAACACCTGTCAGGGACATGCACCTTCCTGTTCTGTCGTGCTGCACCTAATATCACCCGTCTTGGCCACGTCGACGCCGGCCTTCCATTTGCTACGATACTTGCTACATCTCGTGCATCGACGTTGTTTTTGCGAGTACCACCACAGCATCAACCTCACTTTTCCCACGCCTCTCCTCCACGATCACACACGTCCTCGTCCTCGCACTTTTTGGTGTCCCATCCTTTGCTCTCCTCCCCACGCACGACATCCACCCTCGGATCCGCTGTGTCCGGTGCTCCCCACCCACCCGTTACGAGTACAGGCCTCCTACGTGGGCCGGTGCGCTGCTGATGCTGATGCTGATGCACTGCTGTTGCTATCGCATTGTAGCGAGTGGATGCGTTGCTGCTTGTTCATCCGGTCTCTCACACGCACTCAACATGCATGGATGGATGCACGCGCACCCGCCCCAGCCTCACCCGGCTCCTACGAGTACGTACGAGTACGATACGATGCTATTTGTGGCCAAAGAGGGGAGAGGGATTTTTCCCGCTTCGTCTGTCTACGGAAGAGCGGCTGTCTCCTGGTCCGTATTTTCTGGAGTAAAAAAGGTAAAGAAAAAAAGCAAGGGTGGGCGGCGCCAGGACGCAGATCCCCCGTCAGCAGCCAAGGCAAAGAAATACGATCAAGTGAGAATGAAAAATTACGAATTAACGAGTACGTACTCCGTACTCATGAGGTCAGACCGGACTTTGAATCAGTCATATATCACTGGGTTTACCCGGCCAAAAGTGGAATGGGGCCGGATCAGCCGCCCGGTCAATACGGAGTACGGAGTACGAGTGCGAGTACTCGTACGCATTACGATACACGGTTTGTACGAGCAGGTGGTCTGCCAATACCGGCTCAGACGAAGGAGGGCTCCCACGGAGCGGTGCTAGCCTGCCGATGCGCAGGGCTGGCTGGTCAGGGCTGGTCAGGGCTGGTCAGGGCTGGTCACAAGAGGGAGGCTAAGAATAGTGTGCCCCGAGGATGCGGCCTCTGCGCAGGTAGGTCACAGCCACCCCGGTCGCCTTGTTTCCATCTACGACGCACGGAGTACGACTTTTCAACCGGCGTGCGTCAGATCAGACTACGGAGTGAGAGAGGGAGTTCTTGTACGAGTACTTGCACTTGTACGAGTACTCCGTACTCCATACATGGGAAACGGGAAGCGGACAAGGCAGGGCAGGGGTGGGAGGGAGGTACGGAGTACGGAGTAGGCATGGGCCACAGAAACAAAATGCGACGTTGTGCTGTGGGTGAGCGAGGGAGGGGGGAGGGGGGGAGGGAGAGAAGAATCTGCGCCAGGCCTGTGGTGCACCCGTTTTTACCGCCACCCGTTTGCTTTTGCCTTTCGCCTTTAACCTTTTGCCTCTTTCCCTTTGCCCTTCTGCACAACAACTGCACATAATCCGGCGTGCAGCATGCCACTCACATCGGTCTGGGGGCGGGGCTGGACGAATGGAAACGACAGAGAGAGGGTGAGACACTGACGAGAAGCAGAAAAGGGACGAACTGGACTTGGCACCAGGCACTGGCTGTCGTTGGATGGTGGATGGGTGGATGGAGTACGGAGTACGACGTACTCGCATGGGGCCTCTGCATTCCGTCAAAAAGCTCCTGGCTTCGCCTCGCACGGTTGAGCGTTCCGATATCCGTGGTGGTACCATGGCCTGGTCTCGCCGACAAGGGTGCCACACCAAGACAGGCGGATGTCTTAGGCCGTGGGAGAGGAGAGAAAGAGAGATAGACGGTGAGGCCTGTCGGTAGCAGCTGGTCGGTAGTCAAGGTGCCATCACTCTCAACCTGCTGGCAAGGCAAGGCGGCGCAAAAGTCGACGACGGTACATACGACACTACGACTACGAGTACCTCGTACACACCCATCCCACACCCATCCATCCACCCACCCTGCATGCACGTCGACCGACTTTCGCTGGCTGCATACGACTGTGGCCTGGAAACGCCCCTTGCCTGGTTCTTGGCCCCCTCACGCCTCCCCTTTGCTCCATTGGGAAGCACTGCCCCGGCCCAAAAGGTGAAAAGGCGCAAAGGCGCAATCCTTTCTTGATCAGACCGTTCTGCATCGGGTGGCATGGAAGCGGCCGGGAGGGGGGGGAGGGAGGAAGGGAGGAGCCTGAGGAGCATACGGAGTAGCACAGCGAAATCGTGGCATGGCATCCCGGCACCGGCCGCGTTTTCTTTCCTTTATGGTGGAGCGGCAGACGGCCCGGCTACGATGTGGTATTTGAGGATGGATGAGGACAAGGTGGTATTGGGTGTCTTTTGGCTTTTTGATTTTTTGATTTTTTTTATTTTTTCTTCTTCTTCATCTTCTTCATCTTGTCTTCCATTGTCTTTTTACTTTGTCTTGATTCACCTTTCATCTTTCTTTCTTTTAGGTTATTTTTTACCTTTTCTTTTCTTTTCTTTTTCTTCCTTTTTCCTTTCCTCTCCCTTCCTCTCTCTTATCACCTTACGTATGTCTCAACGTGTGTCTTTATCTCCCAATATCGTCTGCATCTCCCAATTGGCTCAGCTCAGACCAGACGATGCAGTATGCATGTCTTTCTTTTTTTTCTTCCTTTTTTTTTCTTCCTTTTTTTTTTCTTCCTTTTTTCTTCCTTTTTTCTTCCTTTTTCCCTTTTGCGGCGCGGGCTGCTGGCCGGTTCCGGGCATATTTGCCGCCGTTGGCCAGACGCGATCCAGATGACGCGGGTGTTTTCGTTTATGCTTGGTTATGGAGTACGCGTAGAGACAACGGGAAGATATAACGGAGTAGCTATTTAGCTATTGGAGTACTTCTACTCTGTAGAAAATGGAGTAATAGAAGACCGGAGTTGAAAGCGGCCGGAGACGCAGGAGAACAAGAAACAGAACCAGTAAAAAAGGGTTGAGAACAGCCAAACTCTGTAGAAAATCAAACGGTGCAGAGTAATAAAGTGACAAACAGAAAGAAAAAAAGACAAAAAAAGTAAATATAGTACGGAGTAAATAGCAGTGGATCAGTGGGCCGACTCCGAAGAAAGGAGGCAAAAGTGACAAGAAGAAGTGATGGAAAAAGGCACTGCATATGGCCCTGTCAGATAAAGTCAGAAAAAAGAAAAAGGAAAGAAAAAATAAAAGAAGGAAAAGAAAAGAAGACGGGGAAAAATAGAGACTGAAAAGTCCGAATAAATTCTAGGATGCTCGGCTGCGGTAACTTTGTTTGGCCATGGCAGCAGGACAGGGAGGGTAGGGAAAGAAACGACAGAAACGACAGAAGAGAAAGAAAAGAAAGCAAGAAAAAGAAAGAAGAAAGAAGACAGAAGAAAGAAAAAAAAAGTACGACAAAAAAACGACAAAACTCCACTTATCGCATGTCACATATCACATACGCACCCTTCTATTCAACGGTTTCCTCCTCCTCCCAAGTGAGACCCAAGCAGGCTTGGCCATCCCTCCGTCATGCTCTTCCTCCAAAACACGGTCAACTGAGTCGATGCCGCACGCTTGAGAGATCGACACAGCAAAGAAAAGGGTGGGCAGCCAAACGGGGGGGGGGGGGGGGAGCAAGAATGTCGGTGGGCTTTTTTTTTCTTTTTTCTTTTTTCTTTTTTCTTTTTTCTTTTTTTCTTTTTTTTCGTTTGTTTTGGGGCTTGTTGAGAGAGACCGCCGTGATCAAGACGGGACAAGATCGGCGGGCAGCAAGCCGTTCAGCCACTTTACGAGTACATAGGCAAGTCTGGTGACGGAAAGGCGGCTCTTGGTAGCTGTTCAAGCTTCTATTCGTAGTTTTGCGAATATAGTCTAAAATAGTCAAGAATACGATAGTTTGTGATCGCATGATGCCAGCCTGGCAGTGAGGGAGCTGAGCTGATGCGAGAAGGGGGCAAGCGAAGGAAGGAAAAAGGAAAAGGAGGTGATGCACTCACACAATAATAGAAAAAAGAAAGCATGTTCCTTTTTTTTTTTTTTCAGCTGGGGGACACGGCGGTGGGAAATAGGGGTATATGCTCCTCTTTTATTTATTTTATTTTACAATTTTATTTGCAATTTTGTGTCTTCTGATTCTCCCCATCACATTTCATTCCTTCTTTCTAGATTGATCATATGCCGAATCACAGTTTGTGCCCAGCTGATCTGCTTTAGCCGCTGTCGTTGGTTGATCGTGCACGATGAGGGATGAGGGATGAGGGATGCGCGGGAAGAGATAGATAGTATGATATGGAATATGGAATATATAGATCGGATATAATGATCAAGCCAAACACCTCGAATGCCAGTTTTCCCAGAGGAGACGATAGATGGATAGAATACATGGACTTTTCAGTGAGAAAAGAATAAGAGAAAGAAAGAGTAGAAAAGTAGAGAAGGAGAGAAAAAGAAAAAGAAAAAAGAGAAGAGAAAAGAGAAAAGAGAAAAGAGAAAAGAGAAAGAGGAGAAAGAAGAGAAAGAAAAGGAAATAAAAAGAAAAAAGTAGGTAGAAAGAAAAGAACCAAATGCAACCAAATAAACTCATAAACGAAAAAGAGAATAATAAGAAGAATAATGATATGTCAGAAGAGAAAAGAAGAAAGTAATAGAGAAAAGAAATAGAGAAAGGAATAGAGAAAATATAAGGAAGAGAAAAGAAAGAAAGAAAAAAAGAAAAAGGAAACAGAACTGGGGTATCCAAGAGCAAAGTCAACAAAGTAAAGAAACAAGACCGGCCGGTAGTATCAACAACAACAACAACAACAACAACAACAACAACCCCCGCTTCAGATCATGCCGCCCGGCAGGTCCATCCGCTGCTGCTGCATCAGCCGCGCGTGCATCCCGCTCGCCTCCGATGCCCGCTCCCGCAGACGCGGCCGCCGGTCGTCCGCATCGCCGCCACCGCCACTACGGTTGCCCGTCAGGTTGCTCGTGCTCGCCGACGACGTCAGCGTCGGAATCGTCAGCGCCGACATGGTGTCCATCTCGTCGCCGACCGTGTCCGTCTTGGTCCGCCGCAGCCCGCTCAGCATGCCGCGCGACCCGGACTGCTTGCGCAGCGGGTTGATCGGCGGCAGCGGCGGCACAAACGCGCCGTTGCCCGACCCCGACGGGCCTGACTGTCCCGACGGACCCGACGGTGCCGCGCGCGAGCTGCTGCGCGACCGCGCCGACGACGAGGTACCGCTTCCGCCGTTGGCCAAACTCATCGTCGGCACGCGGCTCGTGCTCATGACAAACGTCGGCTCCGAGATCTCGTTCTTGCGCACCGACCGCTTCATGGAGTCGTTGAGCGTGGCCGGCGGCGCGGGGGCGCTGTAGCCGGAGGTGCCATTCGGGCGCTGCTGCTGGTGCTGGTGCGGCATCATGCGCGATGTGCCGTTGGGCGTCGAGGCGCCCGACCGGTCGTTGTTGTTGTTGCCGGGAAGGCCTGTGCTGCCGCTGAGCGGCGACACAGGCAGCGGCGACGTCGCGCCAGGGTAACCGTTGTTGTTGTTGTTGCTGCTGCCGCCCATGGCCGTCTGCACGCTGATGTTGGGGTAGCCCGGCGGCGCGAACTGCGGCGACCGGTTGGGCCGCGTCGGCGGCATGCCCCCGGGGCGGCCCGACGTCGCGGGACTGATGGGACTCAGATGGCTGTGGCTGTGGTTGCTCGGGTTGGGGCCGAGCCCGCTCGTGGTGATGGCGGCAATGGGGCTGTTGGGCTGCGAGCGCTCGTTGTAGCGGGCCTGGTCCTTGACCCGGGCCAGGCGCGGCGGCGTGTGGCGGCCGCCGTTGTTGTGGCCATTGCTGCTGCTGGCTTCGGAGCCGCTGCGGTCACGCGACTCCATGCTGGCGTCACGCTGCATCGGCTGCTGCGGCTTGGCCGACGCCGTTGGCCGGCGTTGTCTGGGTGGCGACCGCGAGTGTGCCGGGCTCGACGGCAGGGACACGGGCGGCGTGGCTGCCGACTGCTGCTGCTCGGCATCGCCGTGCTTGGCCTGCAGCGCCAGCTCCTTGCGCTTCTGCAGCTGGCGGCGAGCATTGCGGAAGGCCAGCAGACCGGGGTGCACGGGCCCGTCGGCGGCTGTAGTAGTCGTGTTGTCATCTGTAGACTTGCGGGACTCGTTGTCATCCACTGTATCGTCCACATCGGTGGACGTCCGCGACGCAGACGGATGGGATGTCGGTGCCACAGGCGGGTGCGACGGCGAGCGCATGGGCGGCATGCTAAAGGGCACGTCGCGGCCGCGCTCAAACAGCGTGCCGCGGCTGGTCCGCGTGCGCAGCATGCCGACGGGGCTGGCCTTGGCCGGTGTCGACGAGGCAGATGCAGAAGCCTCGCTCAAGGGTGGCAGCGGCGGCGGCACGGGCATCGGGCCGTCGTGGGCGGCCAGCTGCGGCGAGTTGGCGCGGCTGCTGTCGGCCGACGCCACATGCGTGGTCAGGCGCTTCTGCACGCGCCGGCGCGCATTGGCCAGCTGGCTGGCAAAGTCGTCGTCGTCGTTGTTGGTGTCCTTGTCCTTGTCGTTGTCCGTGTTGTACGCGCTGGACCGCTGCGACTCGGCAATGCTGGTCACGTGACTGCGCGACGACACGGAGCGCAGCGACGGCGCGCGCCACGTGGTGGACTCGCCGGCGGGGGCCGGCACGGGAGGTGGTGCCGACGCAGGCACGGGCGGGGGTGCTACTCTAGGTGTCGGCGGTGCCTCGTTGTTGTCGTTGTTGATGCTGCTAGCGGCGCTGCCACCAAAGTTAAACCCGAGCGAGTTAGCGTGCATGGGAATGGTGCTGGCAGAGTTGTTGTTGCTGCTGTTGTCATCGTAGTGCGACATGCGGCTGTAGACCGACGACGCCACACTCGTCGACCGCAGGTGCTGCAGGACCATGCCGCTGAGGCCACCACCGGGGCCCAGCGTCGGCGAGTCGACGGGTTCCTGGGCCGACGACGAAGTGGGTGCCGTCGTCGTCATGGCAAACGTCTCGGTGCTGTCGGGCTTGGGGGTGGCGGCGGCAGCGTCGTCGTCCCGGTTGCTGCGGAACGCCGGGTGGTCGGCATCGGACGGACGCTCGAGGATGACCGGGACGGGTGAGACCGTCGGCGGCTCGCTGTTGTCGCCGTAGTTGCTTTCGTCGTCGTCGTCGTCGTCGCCGTCAAACAGGAATGAGCTCTGCATCTTGGACGAGTCGCGGTTCGATGCTGTGGCTGTGACAGTCGCCGTGGCTGTCGCCGCCGCCGCAGCAGCAGGCACCGACGCGTTCGAGTCCGCACGCGTCCGCTCGGTCGGCGTCTCGCGGCCCTGCTGCAGCTGCAGCTGGCGCTGCGCAAAGCGCGACTCGTCGTAGGGCAGCGTGGGCTTGTGGAAGACGCCCATGGCCGTGGCCTTGCCGACGTCGTTGGGCTGGATGGCAATGACGGGCGACGTCGCGCCAGCCACATCGCCACCACCGCCGCTGAGCCGGCTACCAGCGTCGCTCATGGGCGGGCTCAGGGGCGGGCTGGTCGGGCCGCCGCGGCTGGTCAGGCTGCCAGCAATGCTGCTCGTGGCCGATGCCTTGCGGTTGAGGCCGAGGCCGATGGCGTTGCGGCCGGCCAGGCTGGACAGGCCCGACAGGCCCTCGGCGCTGCCCTTGGCGCTGATGGTGCCACTGCCACTCATAGGCGGGCTCATGGAGCGCAGGTTGGTCGAGCTGGAGCGGGCCATGGCCTGGCGGCGCTCGAGGCGCTCGAGCGTGGACGTGACGGTGCCCATGGCGGGCGAGCTGGAGGCGCTGTTGTTTTCTTTAAAACCAAAGCTGGGCGTGGGCGACGACGAGGCGGACGCATTCAAATCAGGCGTCATGGAGCGCAGCATGCGCTTGCCGGACAGCGTGTCCATGCGCGACAGGGCCGAGTTCTGCTGCTCGTGCAGGTCCTGCGTGAGGCCCTGCTCGTACAGCCGGCGGATGCGTGTTGTCGTATTGTTGCGCTCGGGGGCACTGGTCTCTGGCTTACTGCTGTCGGATGCCGACGTCTGCCACTCCTTGGCGAGCGACGACACCAGCCCGCCCGGCTGCGACACCACCGACGTGGCGGCCGTCGAGTTGCGCGCGCCGCCCGACGACGTGGTCGACGACGTCTCGCGGCGCAGGTTAAAGTCAATGGGCGACGGTGACTCGGAGCGTGTTGTCTCGTTGTTGTTGGTTGTGTCATCGTCGTTCTCCTCCTCTTCCTCCCGCTGCTTCTTCTCTTGGCGCAGCTTCTGGAACGCCGACAGCGCCACGTCGTCGTCGTACAGCGCGCGGCCGCCCATGCCGCCGTCGGCCAGGCTCTTGGACGACGAGGCGGCGCCGGCCGGGATGCGGTAGATCTTTTGGCGCCCACCAAACATGACGTTGCCGTCGGTCGGCCGCGTGCGGTTCATGATGCTGCCGCCGCCGCTGCCCTCACCGCCGAGCGAGTCGGTCTCGGACCCAAACGAGTGCGTGCGCAGCAGCAGCGCGGGAGGCGGGCGCATGCCGCGCAGCGACTCGACCTCGGCAATGTCGCCCAGGCCGCGGAACGCGCTGTTGAACTCGCCTGCCATGTTCATACGGGATTGACGTTTGGCGGACGAGCTCGAGTCACCACCCCCAAACAGCACGCTGTCATCCAGGGCCTTGCCAATCTTGGTGCTGGGGTCGTCCTGCTCGCGCAGCATGGAGAAGCGCGCCGACAGGCCGGTCATGAGCAGGCTCGTGCGGAAGTCGTCGGTGGCCGGCAGCGCATTGGCCAGGTCAATCTCCGTCTCCTTGACCTCCTCGGGCGCCTTTTTGTTGCGGCGGAAGCCCATAAACGAGTGGCCCTCTTCGGTGGAAGGGCGCGTGCTGTTGCTGGTGGAGGGGGGCGCTGCAGGAGCTGCTGACAGTGCCGCAGCGGCAGCCGCAACCGCCTCCTCCTTGTTCTTCTTCTTGTTGCGGAAGCGGTTCATGGTGGTGGATTATGGGGTGTTGTTTGGTTGTCTTGTTTAAAGAAATAGGGACAGCCGTAGGGGGGAGACAGCCCGGGAAGATCAAGTGGCACAGTCGCGGAAGGCCATAGACGGGTTGCTGTGTTTATTGTAGATTGGAGCTGCGTCGAGTCGATGGTTGGTGAGCTGAAAACTAGGTTGTGATGCTGCTATTCAAGCAGACGCAAACGTAAGGACAGGGTATATCAAGCAAAAGCGAGAAAAGGGAAAGAAAAGGCACAGAGGGAAGAATAGACAATTTTGATTGCCTGTTTCATAGAAGCGAACCCTGGCCAGAGTTGAAACCCGTACGGGCAGAGACAGAGCCTGACTGGTAGGAAAGGCAAGTCGAGGAGAGCCAAGGCCGTGTGGAATAAGAAAAGGGATCAGGAGGGCAAAGGAAAGTGAGATTGACGAAAGATAGATGGGCAAAAGGGAATAAGGAAATAAGAAATGGGCACAGAAGAGGAATGCAAGACTCGTGGAGGAACTGGGCAGGCAGGACTGAAGAAACAAGAAAAAAAAGAAACAAGAAAAGAAACAAAAGGTCAAATCAAAAGGGCTGGAGGCAAGACAGGCGATCAACGAGACAAGACAAGAGACTTTGCCCGCACAAGGTACGAGCAGGTGAGACTTGAAAGGGATCTTCCCGGCAGCGTGGAAAGGGGCAGCCAACGAGGACAGGTGAAGCGAGGTAGAAGAGGGGATGGGGGAGAGCATGGGGCATAGAGCATAGAGCATACCTGGAATGTGGCAACGGTAAAAGGGCCTGTCCAGCGTCGATAGCCAATGGGGAGGGGAGTGGGCAGAAGAGCAGAGGAGCGAGCGGCTGGGTTGAGGCGACGATCAATCCAGCATTGAAACGGGGATGGTGTATCTATCGTGTTGTAATGTATGCGCACGAGTACTCGTGGGTTGGAAGTTTCTTCGAGCTCGAGGTGGTATTTGATTTTTTTGGAATCGATTTTTGGTATTGATTTTCGCAGATTGCCGTGGTATGATGTGAAAGGAGCGTGGCGCGTGGCGCGTAGAGAAAGGAATGATGGATATGAAAAAGAAGGGGTAGAAAGAAGAGGTTAAGAAAGGAAAAGAAAAGGAATGGAAAAAGAAAGGTCAAGCGTTCAGCTACTGAAAGCAGTCGTCTGACGAGAGAAGAGAAGCAGCAAAGGAGCGTGAGGAGAGACAATGGGCGAGAAGTGGTCGAGAGAGGACGAGAGTAGTAGAGAAAGAGGGAGGAGTCGAGAGTCGAGAAGAGAGACGAGACGAGCGACAGAAAGGAGAGAAAACACGTCGAGTCTAAACCCCGAAACGAGAAATGAAAAGAAGGGGAATCGAAGAAAAAAGAAAAGGGAAAAGGGAAAAACAAGAGGCTCAGAAACCCAGGACCCAGCAAGCGAGCCGATAGAATAAGAGTTATCAGAGTAATAAAGCAACAAAAGCAAGGGGCTAGGCGCAGGGTAGATGTTTGGTGCCTACGGGTTGGGAGTGGGAGTACTCGTACTCGTAGGTCGTGGTTTTGATTTTATTTTGATTTTATTTATTTTATTTTTACAGACGTTGTTTGATGTATTGTTTCTGTTTTCGCCATTCTTATCATGCTTATTCTTATTCTTATTCTTATTCCTGCGAGTATTGATTGCATTCGTGTTGGTATTAGACACCTTTAGTAGCAATAAGCGTTGTTTGTTGTTTGTTTGGTCGTTTGATTGATCGTTTACTCGTACGGAGTACACTATCGATACAACTGATCTTGCGTGCAAAACTCGCCCGTTTGCCGGCAGTACACACGCTCCGACCACGCTGCAGCGAGTGGGACAGCCCCCCTGACCGCCGACGGCCGAGCGAGAGAGAGCAAGAGCGAGCTGGAGGGACGAGGACGAGGACGAGGACGAGGAGAGAACGAGGAGAAGGAGCGAACAATCAAAATTTACCCCTGGCTCGTCCGAAAATGCCCAACAGGGGTGACCCTAGTTTAGAAAGGAGAGGGGCCCCACTAGGCCTGAATCCTACGGGGGGCCAGGGTAGCCGGTAGGTGAGTGAGTACGGAGTACGGAGTAGGGTAAGTCGGATGAAGGTCTGTCTACGAGTAGATGTTGCTTTGCTATCTGGAGATGTTGGATGCGAGTACGGTAAGTATTGACGATGAGGGAGGGTTGTGGGAATATCGATGAATGTCTGAGTGGTGGTTTTATTCTGTCTTTATCTTTGTAGCTTGACTTCATTTTTTTTTTTAAAAAAAAAAACTTCTTTTATTGCTTTATTATTATCTTTACTTCCATACTCCATACTCGTACTTGTACTCGTACTCGTACCGTACCCATCACCACCTGCTCGCCACCGTCGCGTCTCGTCTGCCTGATCTACCTGGTACTTGGCTATCGTGCTGTCGATCGTCTTGGGCCGCCACTAGCCTGCGTGCTTGTTTGCACAGAGTGCGATGAGTGCAGACCACCCACAAACAATGGCCAGACCAGCCGGCCATCCGCCGGCCATCCATCAAATGCATGGATGAATAGATGCATGGATGCATGGAATGCGTGGAATGTTTGGAATGGTGCCTGCTATGGAATCAGCATACACCCCGTTGAAGATGCACGCATGGTACTTTGCCAGCGGGCTGTTCATAGAGTACGAGTACTCGTCTGGAGTCACTCTACCAAAGAGACAGCTGAAGACAGGCAAATCATCCGCCCACCGATGCAGATGCTCACCGCATGGTACGACAAAGGGGAAAGGGGCAGTGAGACAACATGCAGAGGCTGTATTCAAGACAAGAGCAGGCGAGGATGTGGGAGATGAAGCAGGGAGCAAGCAAGGGGCGACGCGGGGTGGCGAAGACGACGGACTGGTCAAAAGGACCTTGTACGATGACAGAGTATGTCGTATGAGAGAGATGAACTAGATTTACTGCAGGTCATATCTAGTAACACGCCAGGCAAGGCATACGAGTATTCGTAGAACTGAGTCACGACAGGCAATCTGCCTATATCTGCATCATGGCCGGCCCCTTATTTATTATTTGTCGAAACGGATTGCGTACTGCTGCACAGCAAACTCCGTATTCGTACCCCATACAGCCCTTGCGTGTCTCTGCTGCTGCGTATCCTGTTTTCGCGCTGCATGTCTTACCGTCTCATCTCAAATACGAGATGCCCATCGTCTTTTTTACTGTCCTTTTTCTTGCCCGCCTTTCCTGCCCGCCTGACCTTGCACGGGAGGTCGACCACAGCCGAGACACATGCTCATGGCCGATCCTTGATGGTGAACGTCGTCGTCCTTGTATCACGCGGGCACAGACTCAGCCAGCCAGCTTCAAGCCCCCAAGCCGCACAACTCACATCAGGCACACTCTCACGCACGCACTCACGCACGTTCCTGGCGGGTATTGCCTGCATCGACGTGCAAAAATCAAAAATCAAAAATCAACGTCCCCCCCCCTCCTACCCTGCATAACAAGTCTAGGCCGCTTGGTTTCACGCTCGGGTCGCCTAGCCCTTCCGCGAACCAATGGAGACGCCCATGGCCGCCAAAAAGGGTACGGAGTACGTCGTAAGGTGCCACTACTAGAAAAGTAGGGCGAGCTACCCCTGAGCCTCTAGGCCAAGCAAGGACAAGCGCCAGGAACAGAGCGGCAGAGGAGGGAAGGATATTGTGGAAATAGCTCTAGCGTGGGTTTTGGTATTTGGTATTTGGTATTTGGTACTCCGTATATTTTCTTCCGGGAGTACGAGTACGACGTACGAGTACGAGTACTCCGTCGTACGCAAGTGGTTCTGTGCGCGAGAACTCGTGCGCGATACTGTCATGTCGATAGCGTTACATGGTCTCGTTGTCCGAGGGTTTACGGAGTGGCATCACATCACAAAAGCAGCAGACAGGCAATGTCGTCACATTTTTTGGGCCTCGCCTGGGCCTCGCCTGGGCCTCGAGAGATAAGATGCATATTAAATCCCTCGTGCTGGCACACCTCTCTTTTAACCCTGCACACCGAGTTGACGGGCTATCTGTACGTTGTACTGGTAGTGACGAACAAGAGGACAAAGAATCCAAGTATCACGCGCTAAAATCAAACCAAGTAAATAACGTCAACAACAAAGGAAGAAGAAAGAAAAAAAGAAAGAAAAAAAGAAAGAAGAAAGAAAGAAGAAAGAAAGGAAAGAAATAACAGGATCATAAATCCCATCAATGCACAACTATCCAGGACCAGCCGCCTTGAAACCGCCTCGTCTCGCCTCCCCGTCTCCTGGCAAGGAATACAGTACAAGTACACCCCTAGAACTCCATTCCTCCGGCCGTCCTTCAGCTAACCATCGGATGCCTTTTCCGCAACGACTTTTCTCACAATTCCCTCGTTCTTTTTCCTCTCTATTTTTCTGCTTCTCCCACCCTCCTGTAACGCGCCGTCAGCCAAGATCCCGGGAGTCGGAATTTTATCATCCCCAGTCGGCGGCACCATAAACATTGTTTCAAACACGCTTGGTTTGATTTTTGGTGGCTTGATTCTACGACGTAACTACGTAACAACTACGAGTGCTACTACGACGTACGTACGACGTGCTCGCGCCGCGATGCTGGCGGCCGATGGTACTCTGTATTTTGCAATCCCACGCGATGCTACTGTGATGCTGTCTGCGAGAGTTGCTCACAGTTAATCAAAAGTACTCGTACGCATCACCGCGCTATCGGCATACGACTCTGCCTTTTTGTATTGAGCTCTTTGGAACATTACTACTCCGTAGGAGCACATGCTTGTGATACCTGTCGTCCTTTACACCCGTCCCGTTGCACGTCGTACTCGAATGTCCGCCGCGTCCGGTGTGGCTTCATCCGTCTTGTTTGTATTTTGTCATCTCGATCAAGAGACCATTTTCTGATTTTGTAGTGTTTTTTGTTTTGAATGTGATCCTTTTGATCTTGAACCATTTAGAATCTTGACTTTGTTTTGTCATCCTACAAAATCTGCATTATTTGCCTCGTATCTGCATTGTTCATACCTGGGCCAACACCACATGTAAATACGCCAAAGTAAACACGCGTCGCGCTCCATCACACAACTACTCGTAACTGCCTGGTGTCATTTCCCCAGTTCCGCTTTCCGTTTTCACTACTCCGTATTGCAACGCCTGCAACGGCAAACCGGCCTGCGGGGTAGCAGTCCTTGGCTTATTGTTACGGAGCAAAAAAAGAGAGAAAGAATTTTCAGTCTCTCCTTTGATTGCTGTGTCTCCATACTGTGCACGGAGGACTTGCCTCCATCTGCTTATGCTTACTCTTTCACCGCGCACCGGCTCGGCCTAGCCTGCCTCTAGCCGGGCTGTGTCCCAGCTGAATACGGGGTCTGGACTGCCTACCCAGTGTATTCCGTAAGAGTACTCGTACTATCCTGGTGCCTGTCAAACAAACGACAGAAAGAGGAAGGATGGGTTGACGGCGACTTCCATCGTGGTTTACGGAACACGGAGTCAACCAGTGGCGGCCACTTGCGCCTTCCACTTACGAGGACAAACTCTTCGCCGGCGCCGGATCCTTCGGTCCTTCTTTCCTTTCTTCTTTTTTCTTTTGTCATCACTCTTTCCGCGACTGCCTATTTCCCCCCCTCCTCCCCCCTCCTCCTCCCCTCTTTGTCAGCATGCGGATGCTGTTGTCCAACCTGTCCGCCTTGGCGCTGTTCCACAAAAAACCTGGAAGCATCCCCGGTAGGTAACGAGTACGGGGCCTGGGCGGGATGGTTCCGACTCGCCTACAATGTTCGTAGCGCTGTCCGTCACGTCAGGCGGGCTGCCATGCAAAGCATACGATGACAATGATGTGTACGAGTACGGAGTAATATGCACAGCACAGCAGCCAGATTCACGGCCAAAAAAATAAATGCTGTGATTCATCTGGCGGAAGGTGCGAATGAGGCTTCACTCCGGCGGTGCTATTGGGAAGGGGCACCTGCCACCACTTTCCTTTTTCCTCTGTCGTTCTTGCCCTGCCGTACGAGTATGAGTATGCTGTCCTCTCCCTCTTATTAACTCGTCTCTCGCTCTTTCCATTCTCGTAGACTTGTCGTCCTTTCCTTTATATTTTTTTTTTGCATTATTGCTGGCTGCGCTCTTTGCTGCTGTTCGGTCCACTCACAACAGCCGAATGACGTTCCACTGCACACCACCTAACAACATATTAGCCTCAATTGCATCACTCCGCACCGTCCCAACTGCTACCATTGCAGTGCATCTGTCAAAAAACCATTCTTGCCATCTTACTGCTTGGCAGACGGGGTTTTCTACAGGATCGTCAATGTCGGTGCTCACCTGATCCCATCTGTCTCCATCTACAGGCCAACTCCCTCTCCCGATGCCGGCCATGGCCGTCTCTCTTGAACATCTTAAAAATGGCCATCGACAGCTTCCATCGTGTCAAGGCCAGCGAAAAGACCAAGATCAAGCTCAGGACGACCGCTGGTTTTGTCATAAACAGACGAGTACAGACAATACAGCAGCCCTACTGCGTCGCCGTGCTGTCTTGGTGCTCACCGTTGCCTGCCTCCTCTTCCTCCTCCTCCTCCTCCTCCAGCACTCCGTCAGCATGAGGACCGGCTCTTTGCTGGCCTCGCTCGGCCTCGTCTTTGGCGCTGGCTGCTCACCCCACCACCACAGAGATGCGCCGCCCTCTGAGCTGCCCTACTACGGCCGCAGTCCGCCCGTCTACCCGTCTCGTAGGTTTTCTCTCGTCCATTCTCTCGTCCATTCTCTCGGCTAAAATGAGACTGACCAAAAGCCATTGGAAATGGCTCATCCGATGCCCGCTGGGCCGCTGCCTACAGCAAGGCCACTGCCCTCGTGGCCCAGCTGTCCCTCGAGGAAAAGGTCAACTTCACCTTTGGCCATTCCTTCCAGCCCCTCGACAAGACCAGCGGTGCCGGCACGTCGCTGTGGCCCCGCTCCTGCGCGGGCAACACTCTCCCCATCCAGCGCCTCGGCCTGCCCTCCTTTTGCTTTGCCGACGCCCCCACGGGTGTCCGCGGTGCGCCCGACGACGCCACTGTCCGCGTCTCGGGCTTCCCTGCCGGCCTGCACGTCGCCGCCACCTTTGATGCCGATCTCATGCTGCAGTTCGGCCATGCCCTCGGCCGCGAGTTTGTGCGCGAGGGCGTCACCGTGGCGCTCGGCCCCGTTGCTGGCCCGCTGGGCCGTCTAGCCCTCGGCGGCCGCAACTGGGAGGCTCTTGGCAACGACCCGTACCTTGCTGGTATCGGGCTGGGCGCCGTCACGCGCGGCCTGCAGGCGCAGGGCGTTGTTGCCACGCCCAAGCATTTCCTCCTCAACGAGCAAGAGTTTCGTCGACGCGACGCCGCGCGCCAGAACGAGACGGGCCACATTGTGGGCGAGGCCGTCAGCTCCAACGTCGACGACCGCACCTTGCACGAGCTGTATGCCTTCCCCTTTATGAACGCCTTGGCGGCCGGTGCCGGTGCCGTCATGTGCTCGTACCAGCGCGCCAACCACTCCTACGGCTGCCAGAACTCGAAGCTGCTCAACGGCATTCTCAAGACCGAGCTCGGCTTCGAGGGCGTCATTCTCAGCGACTGGCAGGCGCAGCATTCCGGTGTCGCTGCCGCCCTGGCCGGCCTCGACATTGCCATGCCCGACAGCACCGGCTACTGGGCAGACGGGCTCCTGTACGAAGCCGTCAAGAACGGATCGGTGCCTGTCGAACGGCTGGATGACATGGTCACACGGCTGCTGGCTGCCCGGGCATACGTCGATGCGGGCGTGTCTACGAACACCACAGCTGCGATCACGACGGAACTGGGGAGCACCTCCCTCGGTAGCTTTTCTGGTACCACCACTGCCGACGACGTCTCTGTCGCGCGCCAACACGCCCGGCTGATCCGCACCATTGGTGCTGCCGGTACGGTGCTGGTCAAGAACGTCAACAACACCCTGCCTCTGCGCAACCCGCGCCAGCTCTCGGTCTACGGCTACGACGCCGTCCTCAAGGCTGCCCCGTGGGAAGACCCCGCCCGCTTCGGGGGTGGCTACAATGTCAACCGAGGTTGGAACACGCTGAACGGCACGCTGATCACGGGTGGCGGCTCCGGCGGCACCATCCCGCCCTACGTGGTCTCGCCTTTCCAGGCCCTCCAAGAGAAGGTCGTGGGCGACGGCGGGGGTGTGCTGCGCTGGGACTTCCAGTCGGACAACCCGCCGGCCGCGGCCCGCTACAACGCGTTTGCCGACGCCTGCCTCGTCTTTGTCAATGCCTATGCCTCGGAGAGTTTTGACCGGCCGAGCCTGACAGACGCCTTCAGCGACCGTCTCGTCAACAACATTGCGGCCACGTGTGCCAACACGATTGTGGTGGTGCACGCGGCCGGCATCCGCGTCGTCGACGCCTGGTTCGACCACCCCAACGTGACGGCGGTCGTGTTTGGCGGGCTGCCCGGCCAGGAGTCGGGCCACAGCCTGGTGGATGTGCTGTACGGCGACGTCAACCCCGCGGGCCGTCTGACCTATACCGTGGCGCACCGCGAGGCCGACTACGGCACGCTGCTCAACTCGACGTACACGCGCGACTACTTCCCCGACGCCGACTTTGAAGAGGGCCTGTTTGTCGACTACCGCGCCTTTGACCGCAACGGCATTGAGCCGCGCTTTGCCTTTGGCTACGGCCTGTCGTACACCACTTTTGGCTACAGCGCTCTGGATGTGCAGCTGGCGGCGGCGGACGGCGCCCCCCCAGCCGAGCTGCCCGACTCGCGTGTCCAGGTGGTGCAGGGCGGCCACCCGCAGCTGTGGGACACGGTGGCCGTCGTCCGGGGTCAGGTGACCAACACGGGCAACGTGGCCGGTGCCGAGGTGGCCCAGCTGTACGTGGGCGTGCCGGCGGACAACGACCCGGACGCGCCTGCGCGCGTGCTGCGGGGGTTCGCCAAGCCGTTCCTGCAGCCGGGCGCGTCGGCCACGGTGGAGTTTGCGCTGACGCGGCGCGACCTGAGCGTGTGGGATGTGGTGGCCCAGCAGTGGCGGCTGCGGCGCGGCACGTACAAGCTGTATGTGGGCGCCAGCAGCCGGGACATTCGGCTGACGGGGAGTCTGGAGATCTGATGGGTATGCTGGTAGGATAGCACCGAATAAAAAATATATAGCATTTTGAACATCGACCCCCCCGCAGGCCGACGCAAGGTCGACCATGCAGTGAAGAAAGATTGGTGCGCCGTCCAACAAGTCCCCCAGCAGCCGTGCCGTCGTGAGATGGGACCGGGCTGAGAGGGAGTGGAAGTTGAAGCAGCAGCCAATTGCGCGAGCCTAAGGAGCGTTAGTGACGAGGACCACTGACTGAGAGACTTACTAGTATTTGCTGTAGTGTTAGTAGTAGTGGAATGCACACTGGAGATGGAAAAGAAGAAGAAGAAGAGAAAACCCGGCGTAGTCCATTGATATCGTGTGCTAAAAAGGTTAATTGATGCCTTGATGCCCGTGTTGATGGACACTGTACAGGTAGAGCATCAGCAGCATATGGCCTTTCCCTCTGGAGATGGGAGGATGTTCTATGGGGGCATGAGGAAGAAAATGACAATAACATGAATGACAGGGAAACGTGAATAGAACGAGAATAACAAAAAAAAAGAAACATAAGCCATCAAGGAGCAATACGAGAAGGATGCGAGACGTGGCGGGCTTGCTTCTGCTGCTGCAGGGCAAAAAAGCCGGCGTAAGTCAACCCCCACTACCACTCAATAGACGGGTTGTCCGGATACTCAGTGTACGAGTACATGCCGGCAGACTCCCACGGCCCAGCGTTGTACCACTGCCAGCCCGGGTGCCACACGGCGGAGCGGGAGGCGGTCAGGTGGTCGGGCTCCCAGTCGTCGCTGTCCGATGCGTACCAGGGGCCATGCTGGGGTGGGTTGGATTGCTGGAAGTGCTGGGCTTGCTGTGGCTGTGGCTGTGGCTGGGGTTGTGAAGGCTGCCGATACGGGAGGAGTGCGGGCCCCCCCGACAACGCAGGCGCACGTGCAAGCGACGACGCAAACAAAGAGCGCCAGTCCTAGTAGGCCTTTGGCTCGCGCTTGAACTCGCGCACGTAGACCTCGCGCAGGTACTCGCGCTGGTGGCGGTAGGTGGAGTAGTCGCCCTGCAGGATGACGCCCAGGATGCTCTCGTGGGCGCGCTGGTCGAGCGGCAGCTTGGCCAGGTCGACCATGCGCTTCTGCAGGGCGTCAAAGGCCTCGGCAAACTCGCGCATGATGGCGGGCGTGTTCTTGCTGCCGCCGGAGATGTCGTTGTCGGCGTTGTTGGGGTCGATGATGGACAGCCGGTCGGGGTTTTTGTACGTGAAGTTGCGGACCTTGGACTGGAGGGGTATTAGCTGTCAGACTGTCTTTTTGGATGATGAAAGAGAGAGAACTCACCTTCGGAATATACCCCGGGGGATTCAAAGAAATGGCCGTCGTCTCATAGTTAAACTTGTTGCCGTACAAATCAAAAAAGTGCATCAGCAGGTCGCCCAGGTGGTTCTGCCCAACCATGTCCTTGGTCTGCAGCGGCGGCATCATCTGCAGCATGCTGACGACCAGGCAGATGACCGAGAAGCCGCCGATGCCGCCGTTGACCGGCTCGTTGAGCCCGCGCATGGTCAGGAACTGCTTGATAATGGTCACCAGCACCGGCATCTCCGGGAACTGCTCCTTCCACGCCGCAAACGTCGCGTTGGCCACCACGCCGTTGAGGTTCTCAAACGACACGTCCACCTTGAGCCCCGTCTTGAGGTCAATGTACTTCACCAGCGGCACCTTGGCCTTGGTAATGTGCTCCAGGTGGTCGCGCTCGGCCAGCCGGTTCTGGCACAGGAAGCTGCCAAACTTGAACAGGTGGTTCTTCTTGCTGAACACGGCGTGCCGGTTGCCCATGTACTGCGTCGAGCACATGACAATGTCCATGTCGCCCGTCGGCAGGTACAGCCCGGACATGAACGACCCGAAGCAGCTGATGCGCCCGTTGGGGAACCGCTTGCGCACCAGCACCTCCAGGTCGTCCAGCAGGCCCTGCCGCAGCGCCGCCTCAAAGTCGCGCGGCCGCACAAACTCGTAAAAGTCGCTAATCTCCTTGTGCAGCCACACCCCCATGTGGCTCGTGAACTCGCCGCCGATGCCGTCGCCGTCCGCCGCGATCCACGGACACGCCGGCTCGCGCGCCTTGGGCTGCCAGCTCGGCACAATGTAGCCGCCCACCGGCATCTTGCTGGCCTTTTTCAGCACCGCGTGGTCCGGCAGCAGCAGCGGCTTGAGCTGGTCGTCGTGCGTGCGCTTGCGTGACGTGTTGAGGTCGGTGGCGAGCGACGAGGGGGTGGCCGACTGTTGCTGCTGTTGCTGTATTGAGCCGCGTGGGCCCTTGGGCGCGTCAGGTGGCGGCAGTGCAGCAGCAGCAGCAGCCGCAGCAGCAGTAGCCGGGGCAGGCCCACCCAGTTGTCCGTTCTTGCCTATTGACCTTACACGGCCCAGATCGCCGTCGCTCTGCACCTCGCCGTCCTCCGCATCATCATCATCATCGTCGTCGTCATCGTCAAACTTGATCTCATCCTCGTCGTCGCTCGAGTCCAGGCCGCACGAGATAAACTCCTCCGTGTCCGCCACCGTCTCGGCCGCCGCCCGCTCCGCCTTGACGCGCGCCTTGCGGATCAGCTGCACCACGTCCTTCTTCTTGGCCGCCCCGTTGCTCTCAATCGGCGGCAGCACCGTGTACGGGTCAGGGTTCGACCACTTGGGCGGCGGCGGCAGCGCCTCCTTATCCTTCTCCTGCGCTCCGCTGCCTGACCGGCGGGCCCGTTTCCTTGGCGGCGCACCGCCGTCCTCCTCGTTTTTGTTGCTATCGTCGTCGCCGCTCGCATCTTCATCGCCTGAAATGTCCATCTCGGCCTCGTCGCTGTCCGACAGGTCGTCCAGGTTGAGGTACGTCGTGCCCTGGTTGTCCTTGCCGACAAAGTCCTGGATCACGCCGTTGTTGCCCTCGCCCGTCTGCGTCTGCGACAGGATGGGTCGGTTGGCCGCCAGGAACCGCAGGTTGGCGAAATTACCACCGCCGCCACGCCCGCCATTCCTGCGACTGTTGTTGTTGTAGTCACGATCACGGTCACGGCCGCGACGGTCTCCGCCGCCGCCACCCCGCCGGCGGTCGTCGTCGCGCCCGCCCCGCCCGCCACGGTCGCGTCCGCGGAACCGCTCGCGTCTTGCGTTTTCGCGCGGGCTGTAGTGATCGCCGCCGCGCTGCTGTGCCTCCTGAACACCCGCTGGCTTATCAGCGCGGAACGTGAAATCGCCCTGCGGCGGCGGCGCAAACGTGTGGCCGCCGCCGTTGTTGTTGTTGTTTCGGCCGCTGTTGCGGTCGTTCTCGCGCGCCGCACGCGCCTGACGATGACGGCCGCCAAAATATCCTCCCCCTCTATCCCCTCCGCCTCCGCGGCGGCCTCCGCTCGGGCCCGATGGTGGCGGCGGCCGGAAGTCGAGTTGCGGGCGCGGTGGTAATGAGCCTTGCGCGCCGCCCACGCCGGGCGGCGGTGGGTAGTACGACATTGGAGGTGAGTATTTGAATTGAAAATACTAGTAGTGCGCGTGTATATGTGTGTGTTGAATGTTTTGCGAATTGTGTGTATTGGTGGTCGTGGTGATGGTGGTAAAAAGCGGGAAAGTGCCGACTGAGAGAGACAAATTGTCGGTCGGTCGCTGCTGCCCAAAAAGGTCGAGATTTTTTTTCTTTTTTTTTTGGTCAGTTTTTTTTTGAGGCGAGCACAGTTGCACTAGCCGGGCGCACACGGTGCGCGACACGACGCTAGTCCTGATAAGGGTCCCAAAAAGCCAAGAAGCAGGTGGCGACTTTTAGCGCGAGTCCAGTTGATGGTCCTGCAGAGGTTGGTTGAGCATCTTTTATTCATATTCACTACGACGCGATTTAGAATACGAAAAAAGTAAAAGATACAAGAGCACAAAAGAGCAGAAAGACAGCGTATCACATCCAGCACCAGAGACCAGAGAGGACCTCCTACACGATATCGTTAAAAGCGTTATCTTCGGCTTGGTCTCTTATGAGGCTTACCTTGGGACGATTGCCCTCACTTTACTGGTAGCAGAATAGCATAGCATAGACTCGTCAGGGCGTTTGGGCTCAGGTGTTTCCACATGCGGCCAGAAGTCGCTCGGCGTGGCAGCCTGCATTCTGGCAGCGCTCACTTGGGGATCATCTGTGGTGGCACGTCCAGCTAGGGACTGTATTTTACCTTGTTTGCCGGCCGTGATAAGAGCATCTGTTCAAGTCCACGACCTGAACGTGGCTGACATGGACGCGGACACGCTTTTTGTTGTCGCAAAGTTACGACAAAGACAGATGATGGCATCGCAGTGACTCGACATGGGCATACTCATGTTAAAACAATACCAATGACGTTTATTGGTGGATGACAACAAAATCGATTGAATAACACTCATAGAAATTGTACTCCGTATTCAGAACAACATAAAACGCTCATGGAACAACCAAAAATACGTGCATGCAACAACAGAAGAAGAAAGAGATGCCCCGGAAAGAATAAAAGAGATTACATTGAAAATGAAAGCGAAAGAGAGAGAGAGAGAGAGAGAGAGAGAGAGAGAGAGAAGACAGACAAACATACAGCATCGCAGTATCGTTTTCCCCAGCTCCGGCTGCATCGTGTCTCTCGTTTCTCGTCGTTCGCAGGAGAAGAGAAAGTCTGGGGAGGGTTGGATGGGTATATATATAAAAGAGAGGCAAGAGACTCGTCGCCCGATGCGAGTACCCCGAGATCCGGTCGTAGAGAATACCGTCCTGCTTTTTTTCATCGACGTGTCGGGTCCGTGTAATTCGTCATGCGGGATGCGGGAAAGAGAGAGGGAGAAAGAGAGAGGAGAGAGAAGTGTGAATTCGTGAGCATAGAGACAAAAAAAGAAAGAAGAGACACATTCCCGACTCGAGGCAATACATGTTGGGGGAGTTATTAAAGAATAGATATTCAGATAAAAAGCCGTGGTATCAAACAGTCGTAAAAAATAAAACAAGAAAATAAGGGGAGACTACACACGGGAAAAGTGAGCAGAGCCAACAGAAAGATACTTCCACAACACATTATGAGAATAATAACAAACACCCAAACATGTTTGCCTCGAGTCTTTCTTGAAAAATGTATTGTCTTCTTTCCTTACCGATGGCAAAAACACTTTTTCCCTCCTCCCCTCTGACTTCCCCCTCCGACGAGTTGTGGTATAAAATTAGAAAAGAAGAAAAGAGAAAAAAAAAAACCGAACAGGCGAGAAAGAAAATGGGGGGGAAGACCGCTAGACAGCGGCGGCAACCTCCTTGTTCTCCTTAACGCTGCCGGGGCCGCTCGACACCATCTCGCCGTTGTAGTGGTCGGCCGGGGTGCGGGCCAGCTCGACGTAGTCGTAGGCAAACTCGCCGAGCTGGGCGTCGTCGAGGCCGAGCTCCTCCTCCTCGGCGGTCACGCGCAGGCTCAGGCCGGGCACGAGGTTCATGAGGAACAGGATCAGGCAGGTCAGGACGAAGGAGTAGGCGAAGCCCGACACGCAGTCGGCCAGCTGGTAGCCCAGCTGCACCCAGTGGTGGTTGAGCCAGCCGCCGTCGATCTCGGTGAAGCCGTCGAGGTGAGCAATGTAGTCACTTTTTGTTGTTAGCAGGGCTCTACTTTTATAAGGATGGGACATATTGGAAGAACTCACGCAGCAAAAAAGGCGGTCAGAATGTTGCCGACCATACCGCCAACGGCGTGCTCAGCAAAGATATCCAGACCGTCGTCAATGCCCAGAACAAACTTGAGCTTGGTGGCAAAGTTGCACACAATGGCACCGATGATGCCGTAGATGACAGCCGCCCAGGCCGGGACGAAACCAGAGGCCGGCGTAATGGCGACCAGGCCCGCAATGGCACCCGAGCAGAAGCCCACGGTCGACCACTTCTTCTCCAGGCGGTAGTCCAGCAGGCACCAAGTGATGCCCGCCACCGACGCAGCCAGGTTCGTGACCAGGCAGGCCATGACGGCGCGCAGGTTGGCCGCCAGGGCAGAGCCGCCGTTGAAGCCGAACCAGCCCACCCACAGGAAGACGGTGCCGAGGATGACGTGGGTGACGTTGTGCGGGCGGTAGGGCAGGCCCTGGGTCTTGTCGTAGCCGGTGCGCTTGCCGAGCATGAGCGAGTAGCCGAGGGCGGCGGCGCCCGACGAGATGTGGACGGGCGTGCCACCGGCGAAGTCGAGGCCGCCCAGCTTAAAGACCCAGCCGTTGGCGTTCCAGGTCCAGTAGGCGATGGGGTCGTAGACGATGGTGGACCAGATGAAGATAAAGACGATGCAGGGCAGCATGCGGCCGCGGTCCGCCGCAGCACCAATGGCCAGGGCCGGGGTAATCGCGGCAAACATGCCCTGGTACAGGCAGAAGAGGAGATCCGGGATCTTGCTGCTGCCCACGGACGGCTGGGCGAGCGTCTTCATCAGACCAAAGTTGGTCAGGTCGCCGATGAAGGAGCTGCCGGTGTGCGAAAAGGTGAGCGAATAGCCCCAGAAAAACCACTGGAAGCTGACGACGGCTATGCTCATCATGGACAGCCAGATGAGCGACAGGGCTGACTTGCGCCGGGCCAGGCCGGAGTAGAAGAAGCCCACGCCGGGGATCATCAGCAGCACGAGGGCGGCCGAGGTCATGATCCAGGCAAAGTCGCCGCTGGAGTAGTAGACATTGAGGTCGGACGTGAGCGAGTCACCGCCGGTGTTGGCGGTGCCCGAGGTGCCGTTGTACACCTCGAGAGGGCCGGACGACATGATGGGCGGGGGATGGGAGGCAAAAATGAAATGAAAAATAAAAATAAAATATAAGATGAAAAGGTAAAAGGAATGTATCGAGGTCCTTGAAGAAGCTGCTGATCTTCAAGATAAATGGAGGGGCCTGGGGAAGAAAGAAGGGAAAAGAGAAAAGAGAAAAGAAGAAAGGAAAAAAGAGGGGAGAAGAAGAAAAGAAGGCGAGGCGGAAGGGGGGGGGGGAGAGGGCCAATAAGTACAGATGGGAAGCAAGGAGGACGCAGGACGGCAAATGAGCGAGGATGTATGGCAGAGGGGTGGATGAGGAAATAGAGTTGCGAAGGAAATAAAAGACAGGGAATAGAAAAATGGGATGGGGGGATAGGAAAAGAACAGGAAAAAGGAAAAGAAAGAAGAAAAGGAAAAACAAAAACAAAAACAAAAAGAAACAGAGAAAAAGAACTCGAAAATCAATAAAATCCGAACACTCGTACGGAGTAGCGACACAAAGAACAACGAGTAATGCAAGACGGCCCGGAGGATGCGAGAAACGGAATAGTCATAGAAGAATACTCGTAAAACAACGTAAAACAATAAAAACAACGATAAAACACATGATAAGTGACACCGGCGGAAGCTTGCTCGGACACGGTGGACAAACGGCGACGTAAGATTAACATCCACCCTCCACCCACAACGACCCTACGAGCACGGACACAGGCAGAAGATGGAAGAAGAAGAATCGCATAGGGAGTCGTCGTAGGGTGTGGCGTACGAATCGGGGCGTGTCATTGAGACATTTGCCAAGACGCTAGGGCGGCGTGATGGAGCCCGCCCAAAGATAAGAAAAGAGCGCGTCTCGTTTCTGGGGTTGTGAGGGCTGCCTGACAGGCTGGGGGGGGGGCAAGGTCGGCCAAGAGTACCCGTATTCGTAGGCCGTCTTGGAGCTGAGAGTCGCTGGTGAGGGCTGTAAAGTACGAGTACTCTTGGAGACGATATCAGAACTGACAAGGGTGTGTGGTGGCTGCTGCTCTTGTCGTCGCTCCTGCCTTATCGGTCGCCAGTGATAGTGAATAAAAGCAAATGCCAATCGAAATGGAATCCTCGCAGGCCTTTAGCTTTAGGCTATTAAAAACTGGGTACGGTTTAAATAGCTTAAATCAGGCAATAAAAGGGCACTCGGCTGACGCAGCCAATCACGTCCCGTCTCTGCGACTCTTGTCCACCCCGTCCCATGTGACTTTGCGTACTCTACTCCATACAAGTACTCCATACAAAGTACAAAGTTCCCCAGCGCCGCTGCCACTCTACGCGTTACGTCCGTTCGGCAACGCGAAAAGGCAACATGGGTACGTGCCCGATATTCGCTACGAGTATGGAGTCCTTCTACTCCTACAGGGGCTCTTCGGAGCTATGAGCATAGACAAAACGTAAGATGATGATGGCCTTTTTTGCTCCGTACGAGGGAACCCCATAAGATTCTGACAATGCGTGCTGCACCAGAGTTGCACCAAGGCTGTAAATAGTAGCTGCGAGAGTACCAGTCTGAGAGTCTAAGCTGACGATGTCGATGTACTCGTACTCCGTACCCCCTCGTACTCCGTGCACCCTACTCGTAGCATCAGCACCGTCAGCCACGCCCGGTGTGACCGCTGCTGGATCAATGCCAAACGTTGCACATTGTGAGGGGTATTTTTATTTAGGGGCTGCGCGCAAAGTTCAGCTGGCAGCCGTAGCCGTGGGGGTGCAGTGTCTAACCAAGCTCGACGAGGTCCTACGAAGGACGTGTTGGCCAACCCAATATGCAAAACTATCAGGATGAGGCCAGGATGAGGCAAAAAACGCATTGCTGTCGGGACATCCGTGCCTCATATACGATGTACGGACATTATGCCGGCTGCCAGTTCGCAGCGGAGGGAGACAACGGATGTGTAAATACCGAGTGCCGCCGACCACTCGTACTCCGTATCTTCGGTACTCGTACGAGCACAAGAACTCGTAAAAAGGACGAGTGCACTGTGCTTCTACTCGTACTCCGTAGGGCGTGCTTGACAGTTGGGCGTTGCTCAGTCAAACATTGCCGTTACAAAACGCTGATTTCTTTCCTCCTAGTTTCCTCTACTCACTGCTTCATGTAACCCGTTGTTTCTTATCTGACTCGCCGTCTCCACCCCGGTTCCGACCGCGTGAGGCTGTTTTTTATTTTATTTTATTCTTTTATTTTTTTTTTTTTTGCTCAGAGGCCCGTTGTCGGACTCTGGCGAGAGTGGCCGCTGTGATTGGCCGGCTAACCACCTCGTTTCCCTTATCTCTCGGCACTGTGGGTCCAGAGCACTAGTGACGGGAGCTTTTATTTCACGCTTACTGGATCAGGCCAAGTCCGTATGGAGTAAGGACGAGTAAGGACGAGTATGTACTCCATACAAAGAACACTCTAGCAGACAGACGCGACAAGCCAACAGGATCGCATGGGGGGGATGGAGTGTCGTAGCAGATGAAGAAAAGGCAAAGAAGCAAATTGAGCAATGCAACATGCGACAGTGTACTCCGTACGGAGTCCAGTACGGAGTAGTTGGAAATAATACGAGTACAACGAGACCAAAAGTAGCCAACATTGATATTTGCAAGCATCGGAATAGCTGCAAAAAAAAAGTCAAGAAAAGCTCTGCGACAAAGGACTCCCGGCAAAGTACGGTACTCGTACGTGGCCCCCAAGGTATTTCCAGTCATCACGTACGAATAGCCGTCCCGGTAAAGTGCTCGCCCATCGACGATCCCAGCCAGTCCGTGACCTTGCATACTGCGAACGATCTTGAGTCAAGTGTAGTTTGTCTCAGCTTTAAAACGATCAACATATGTAGACTTTTACACGCCGTACTGTCTGTACAAATACGCGTAGACCTCGGTATTGTGTCCGACTGCAGCCTCGTGGACATGCTCGGCGCAAGCACCATGACCCACGTCTTGCAACGGCTGCTATTCGTACTCGTATGAGTCGATATTCATACTCTTATTATGGGTGTGTTCGTATTCGTACTTGCGCAATATATGCAGACTACAGTACTATCCCGCTTCGCTTAGCATTGCGAAATACATAAACAAAGGCATGCAAACAAGCAGAACCCAAGAACCCAAGACTCCCAAGAAATCCAAGATACCAAGACACAAGACAAAGATTGCAATACCTTATCATCCCCCGTTTTCGCGACTCATTTTTGATTTCTTCTCAAATCATCCGCCGCACTCATCCCATGCACGCAGCAGCGCTTATCAGCCAGCTAGGATAAAACTTTATTGCAAATTTAAATGGGAAATCCTGCGCTGGCCTTCTAGAAGCCTTCCATGCGTCGTCTGTGAGTGGGATGGCGCCTGCGACTCGACAGCCAGCGATATCACAATGGCCAGCTCACAGGCAGTAATCAATATTCCTCATACGGCCAATACGGAGTAGTCTTAATGGGACCCCCTTCATGCAGACTCGCTAACCTTTCCCACGTATCCGTAGCTTGGCTGCCTCCTAATCTAATCCATGTGTTGCGTTTCTGCTTTCTGTGTTGTAATCACTCGTAGAGGTATCATCTCGTCCGTCTTTTCTGGGCAGACTGTGTCATTATCGCCAATGACCAGTCGTGCTCCTTGATGATGCGACAAATGGCACATGGCACATGGCTTCTATGGGCACGTCTTCTCCGCCTTTATGGCTTCCAAGACAAGCCACTTTCGCGCTCCCGGGCCCCGGGCTCCGTAGTCTACACGCGCTTTGTTCCGGCTTTTTTTTTTCCCTCTCTTTTTTACGAGTATCGGTTGGCCGCTATGCCGGCTGACGCCCGTGGGGTACGCAGTCGTTTGCCAACGTCGTATCTCGAGTCGACGCGGACGCCGCCCATCCCAAGCGCACAGATGTCCATAAAAGAACAAGTGAAAAAAAAAACAGAGGTTCGTTCACCCAAATGACCCCTTGCCCAATGGCACCCTTTCGGGATCGCCGCCCATATGAGCCAGGTTTGATTTTTTTCTATGGAGTAGCGTAGTCATGCATGCGTCCCAACCGGGCTTGTCTCCGTGTTACTTGCAGGGACTATGAGTAGCAATAGAATCCTACGAGTAGAGTACTTGTACTTGTACTATCGTAGAGAACTACTCGTATTTATTTGCGACAGACATGCATTGCCTATCAAATGAGGCACTTATGGCAAAGGATTCACTCGTATTCATTTTGGCATTTCTTTTTTCTTTCTTTTTTTCTTTTTTCTCTTTTTTTCTTTTCCTCTTTCTCTCTGATGTTGCCTCCATTCTTACACCACCGCACGTGCTTCACTTCAACAGATGGGGCCGCCCGGGAGGAGAATTGTATCGTCATTTTACTCCGTATGCTATGACCACCCATGTCGTACGAGCGTTGACGACTTTTCCGCAGACTCATCCACAGCGAGCGAAACAGCTGCTACTAATCACTCTTACTAAGAGGCATTGTTCTTTCGCCTCGGAAGAGACGGCAAATGTACGGAGTGAACTGTTGGGAAAGACAAACTGTGGCACGTAGCCATCTGCGCCTTGTTGTTTGCAGATGTGAAACGCGGCTGTGTACGAGTACGAGTAGACTGAGTCGTTCTACGATTACTCGTGCAGCGCAGGCCATCAACGGCAGAGCGTGCAGTGTTTCGGCAGAGTGACAGCGCAACCGACTAAGACGTGATGACTTACAGTCACGTGATCGCAACCCAATCACAGTTCCCTACTCGTAGCAACAGTTTGTCGGCGGCTAGAGTCCTCCCTTCCTGGCCTAGGCGGCTTAGTCACCACGCCTGTCGATCACAGGCATCGCGGCTCTCCTACCTCTTGCCTGCCTTTCATCTCGCGCCCACCTCATCCTCCTTGTCAGCCTGTGACACAACTTTACCCAGCACATGTCCAGAGGGTTCTGGCCGGCATCAGTTACCCCCCTTGCGTGCGCTGTTCATTACATCGCTTGCTGTATTTTTCTTTTTTCTCCCCCTCTACCACCACCCCGTTACGAAGCTTTGATGCATCCTCTATTCACAGCCGAGCATCACAACAACAAAGCATCCAATAACTATAAAAGCTTCTGCCATGCATTAGTTCTCCTCCAACACCATTTTTCTTCCAAGCTTTTCTTCATCTCTCGACAGACTTTTTTTTCCTTCTCTCTCTCTATCTTTTTCAACACTTTGCCCCGTCTGAAGAATGGTGACGAACTGGGCCCCGCCCACGCCTGCGGCCACCGGCCAGAGTCGTTCCGAGCCCGTGTGCCTCTCGGACGGCGAAAGCGACGATGCCAGACCTGCGACGAGCGACGCGGACCACGTTGATCAGGTGCTGCGGCTGCAGTTCTGGATCTACAACGCCATGAAGACGCTCGAGGGGCATGGTGCCGAGGGTCGCGCGATTCTGCAAAAGGACGAGCTCGCCATATGGGGCCCGGGCCGGGTCGGCGTGCGGCCCGACACCTTTGTCATCGTGGACCCGTTCAATGTTGAGTACCTGCGCGAGAAGCTGGCGTACTTTGAGGCCAAGTGTCAGCCGCTGAGCCAGACACGGCGGCGGCAGCAGCGGTGGCGGAACGCAAAGGAACAACGCGACGGCAGAGGCGGAAACGGAAACGCAAACGGAAACGTATACACGGCCAGCTCCAAGGCGCCGGCAGGCACGCACATCCACGGCGCGTTCCCCGCCAACGTTGCGAACGACCCGCACGCCAAGAAAAACTACTACTACAACACCCTCCGGCAATTCCTCTACAGCACCGGCCTCCAGCGGCCCAAGGTGGATGATTTTGTACGGAGATATGGCAATGGCGGTGCCAGTGACGCCAAAGTCGGGCGCTTCGTGATCGCGGACACGGCCGCCATGCCGCTCATTCGCCGCACGGAGCATCTCCTGGACCAGGCCGAATACCTGACCGAAATGCTGCAGAAGCTGTACTCCCGCCTCACCCCCGATGAATTCAAAGACAAGGTCCTGAGGCGCTTTGACCTCGAGGGCTTTGCCTCCCCGAACAAGCCGCCGATCGTCGCGTTTTACAGCTGGATGCCGAACATGACGCAGCCCAACGCTGCGGCGCAGTGCTGGTATGTGCCCTATGGCCTGGTCGGCGAGCACGGCATCATCTCGCACCAGCTCCTGGACTATGTCGAGGCCAACCAGGGCCTCGTGTTCCGTGCATGGTTGTCTGCCGGACCCGACATGATCGCCGACATTGTGCAACTCCGTGAGACGGACGACATGATCTACACCTGCCGGCTGCTGGCGGCGGCGCTGCTGTCGCCCGAGCGGGCGCTGGCTGAGCTGGTCCGGCGCGGCCGCAACAACCGGCCGACCAAATTCCTGCTGGGCCACATGGGCAACAACATGCACTCGTGGCATTGGCAGCAGGGCCCGCGCATCTGGCGGTGGCTGGACGGCATCCCGGGCCCGGAGCCACCGCTAGATCAGTTTGAAGCGAAAAGGGCCAGGAGAATGGCACGGGCAGCTGAGGTCGCGCAACTCCCCGGTGGCGAGGAAGATGCGCCGCCCGGCGGCGAGGTCGATGAGCCGTCGTCGTCGCCGTCGTCGCCGGCGAGGCCACCATCTTCGGGCAGTAGCGTTTCTCTGATGGAGATCTCGGCGGACGAGTTTGCTAGAGCTCAGCTGTCTCGGGGGAGGAAACAGAAGCGGCAGCTGCAGCAGGGCAAGCCGCAGCCCAAGCTGCGTGGCGGCCACGGGGACAGCGACGACGACGGCGACGACGGCGACGGCGGCGACGACGACGACGACGACGACGATGATGACGGCTACGACGACGATATGGAGCAGCCCCCGGCGAAGCGGACTCGCCGTGAAGAAGCGCCGCAGCACACACCGTCCGTGCGGCACCAGCGCGACCGGTCGATGCACCACGCGTCGACGGAGCCAGCCAGGGGCACGGGTATGGCCACGGACATGGTCACGGGCACAGGCACGGCCACGACCACGGCCACGACCACGGTCACGACGCAGATGACCGACACGCCGATGTCGCAGCCTGTGGTTCCCAGCGTCACCGATACGCCGCAGTCGAGCGCGACGTCGGCGACGACGGCTGAAGTTGCCAAGGGGCCGGAGATGGGGGAGAGTGTGGCGGCGGCGGCGGCGGTGAAGACGGAGACGGAACAAAAGGAACAGACGCCAGAGAAAACGGTCGAGTAGTCGGCCGCTGGCAAGCACTCGTGTGCGGGGCTATCGATGACTGATGACTGATGATTTTTTTTTTCTTGTTTTCCGAGGGATAGGACTGGGAGCGGACTGGAGCACTGGGACAGCATAGGAACAGCGTTTGGGAGTCCCGGCGTGTAGCTAGGGAGAGGAAGGTATTGTTTTTGTTTTTTGCTTTGTTTATTTTTTTTGTTTTTGTTTCCAAGTTTTATATCCAGTACTCCAGCACTGCTAGGGTTTGATTAGCGCAATGATACCAGCCGATGGCTTTTTGTTTCTTTTTGTTTCTTTTTCTTCTCTTTTTCTACTCTTTTTCTTTTCTCTTTTTCTTTTCTCTTTTTCTTTTCTCTTTTTCTTTTCTCTTTTTCTTTTCTCTTTTTCTTTTCTTTTCTCTTTTTTTTCTCCTCTCTTTTTTCTCCTCCTTTCCGATGCTCTTATTTATGATACTGTTTTATTTTTTTACTTCTCCCTTTATCTGCCTTGCTTTTCTTTCTCTTCCCTCCGTAAAATGACCTGTCTCACCTTTATCAAACCAAAATGCATGCTATCACGACAACACATAATCATACGATCTGCCACTTCCCACCAATCGTCCACGTCACATGTAGATTGCAACCGCCGCGGCAGAACGTTGTGGACAAAGCGTTTCCCCTCACAACTTACAGAGGGTCCCCACCGCTACACCCGGGTAAGCTTAGCAGTGGCTATTGGGGGGAAATTCATCAACGCCGAGTGCTCTGTTAGTGAAGGACCCCATAAAAATATGTAAGGCTGACGCTGCCGACTCCGCAATGGCCAGGTCCACTAATACGGAGCTCCAAGAAGATGCCTCCGCCATTCCGACTTCCCCTCAAGAAGCCGTCGAGGTGATGGCGACCTATTTGTTGATTCGTTTTGATTCTCTGTGTAATACTGTGTTGTTTGTACACACTACCGGTCAGTGACTACCGACCAGAGACTACCGGCCAGCGACCACCGGGCTTCGGACACAGCTGTTAGCCTCGACCTCGACATAGCGCCAGCGGTCAAGTCGTCCAGTTGACAGCAAATAGGACGAAGAGAATAAACAAAAAAAAAAAAAAACAATGACCGAATCCACCCCCCCCCAATCGGCCGTCATCATCGGCCATGGCCTGGCCGGGCTCGTGGCCGCCTACGAGCTCACGCAGCGCGGCGTCCACGTCATCATTGTCGACCAGGAGTCGCGCACCAACATTGGCGGCCAAGCGTTTTTCTCGCTCGGCGGGCTGTTCTGCGTCAACTCGCGGGCGCAGCGCCGGCGCGGCATCAAGGACTCGCGGGCGCTGGCCCTGCGCGACTGGCTGGGCACGGCCCGATTCGACCGGCTCGAGACGGACGACCGCTGGCCGCGGCAGTGGGCCGAGGCGTTTGTCAATTTTGCCACGGACGAGCTCGAGGACTACGTGGGCCGGCTGGGACTAGGTTTTATTGTGGTGGGCTGGGCGGAGCGCGGTGACGGCACGGCCGAGGGCCACGGCAACTCGGTGCCGCGGTTCCACCTGACGTGGGGTACGGGCCCCGAAGTGGTGCGGGTGTTTCTCGAACCTGTGCTGGCGGCCGAGCGAAAAGGGTTGGTGACGTTCAAGCACCGGCACATGGTGGACGAGCTGGTGGTGGACGAGGCGACGGGGCGGGCGGTGGGGGTGCGGGGCCGGGTGCTCAAGGCGGACGACGGGACGCCGCGCGGGCAGCCGACGTCGCGCGAGGTGGTCGACACGTTCTCGCTTGAGGACAATGTGGCCTGCGTGCTGGTGGCGTCGGGCGGGATCGGCGGCAACGTGGAGCTGGTCAAGAAGGCGTGGCCGGTGGACCGGCTGGGCCCGCGGGTGCCGCAGCGGTTTGTGGTCGGGGTGCCGGCGCACGTGGACGGGCGCATGATGGGCATTGCGGCGCAGGCGGGCGCGCACCTGGTCAACCAGGACCGCATGTGGCACTACACCGAGGGCCTGCAGAACTGGGACCCGATCTGGCCGCACCACGGCATCCGCGTGCTGCCGGGCCCGTCGTCGCTGTGGCTGGACGCCACGGGCCAGCGGCTGCCGCCCTTTTTGTACCCGGGCGCCGACACGCTGGCCACGCTCAAGCACATTTGCGCGACGGGCTACGACTACAGCTGGTTCATCCTGGACCGCACCATTGTGGCGCGCGAGTTTGCGCTGTCGGGTTCGGAGCAGAACCCGGATGTCACGGGCAAGAGCTACCTGCAGGCCTTACTGCAGCGCATCCTCTCGAGTAAAGGAACAAATGCGGTGCAGAGCTTCTGCCAGCACGGGGCCGACTTTGTGGTGCGCAGCAACCTGGCGGACCTGGTCGAGGGCATGAACAAGCTGGCGGCGGACGTGGGCGGGCCCCGGCTGGACCTGGCGCACATCCAGGCCGTCGTGGAGACGCGCGATGGGCAGATGGACAACGCCTACAGCAAGGACGCGCAGGCCATGCTGATCCAGAACGCGCGCAGCTTCTGGCACGACAAGGTGGGCCGCGTGGCGCCGCCGCACCGGCTGCTGGATGTGGCGCGGCACGGCCCGCTGATTGCGGTGCGCATGAACCTGCTGACGCGCAAGACGCTGGGCGGCATCGAGACGGACCTGGACTCGCGCGTGCAGCGGGCGGCGGACGGCACGGCGTTCCCGGGCTTGTATGCGGCGGGCGAGGCGGCGGGGTTTGGCGGCGGCGGCGTGCACGGGTATGCGGCGTTGGAGGGCACGTTCCTGGGGGGGTGCATTTTCTCGGGGCGGGCGGCGGGGCGGGCGATGGCGGACGAGATTCTAGGGCCAAAGGCAGAGACGGCGCGTTTATAGTTTGATCTATGTATATTACAACTAAATTAGGAAACTAATAAATATAATAAAAGACAGAAAAAGAAAGCAAAAGACAGAAAGACAGAAAAACTAAAAAGCAATGCCGTGCTGGGACGCGAGCGAGTCGTGGGGAAAGACAATGTTGGCCCGCGTGCCGGGATGGGGTGCCGTGTACCGGGCCGGGCGCTGTGGCGGCATGGGGAACGACGAGGCCGAGTGGCTGACGGTGGAGGAGCCGGACGAGGTGTGGGGGGGTGTTGGTGAGTATGGCGGCTCTTGCGGTACTATGTCGACCGGCTGTGGTTCGTTTTCCTCTTTCTCCTTCTTTTCGTCGCTGTTCTCTTCCTCTTCCCCCCCCCCCACGACCTGCACCGTGCCCGCCGCCCAGGCACGCAGCCGCCGCCCGCCCACAAAGAGCACCGGCAGGCCCAGGCTCAGCACCAGCAGCGCCTCGGCAAACACGGACCAGCCCGCGAGCGCGCCCTTGCGCGCCACCAGCAGGGCCGGCAGGCTGCGGAAGGAGTCCCTGGAGTTGTTGGAGCGCGCCAGCAAAAAGGCGGCAATGTCGCGCAGGCTGGTGGCGTGCACGAGACACGGGCCGGCCCAGAGCGGGAAGCTCTCGACGAGGTAGACGGAGGTGCCGACGAGGACGAGGAAGCGCGCGGTGGCCAGGAGGCTGCTGGCGGCGAGGAGGGGCACGATCGACGGGTTTGGGCGCGACAAGAAGACGCCAAAGAAGAAGCAGCTGGCGATGCCCATGGCCAGCGGCAGCACGAGGCCAGGCAGGTTGTGCTCTGCTTCGCGGTGGGCGGCGGCAGTCGAGGGCTGCCTTGCTCGCAGGTGCCGCGTGACGCCGAGCGCGAGGCGGTCGCCCACCACCACGACGGTCAGGGCCAGCGACAGCACGGCGCCGACGGCGGCGATGATGCCGACGAGGCCGACGCGAGAAAAGGAGGAGGAGGACGACGAAGAAGTAGAGGAGGAGCTCTGCAGCAAAATGGCATCAACCGTCAGCTCGGCCATGGCGCGGCCGGCCACCAGCAGCACGGCCTGCAGCGCGGCCACCCACAGCACCGGCGGCAGCAGGGCCGTGCGCAGCAGGTCCTGCACGGTGCGCCCGGCGCGGGACCACTGCAGCGGCACGCCGACGGTAAAAACGCCCAGGTCGGTCCACAGCGTGCGCTGGCCGTAGCCGTAGTAGTCGAGCCGGGCCATGCGCTGGTGCGTGGGGAGGTTGTCGGCGAACACGGGGGGTGTACCTTGTTCGCTGCCACTGCACAGAGCTGTCCGCGTCCGCAGCGTCCAGCGCGTCTCGGGCACCAGCGCCACCACGCCCAGCCACGCCACAAACCCGCCCAGGGCCGCCATGTAGTAGAGCCAGCGCCAGCTTGCCGATGTGGCAACAACAAAAGACGGCGCCGCCGCCACAAATACGGCCGCCACCAGCGCCTGCACGGCCGTGCCGACGGCCAGCACGCAGTGGCGCTGGTGCAGAAAGAAAAGATCGTGCGCGGCCACGAGCGGCACCAGCGCGTTGGTGGCGCCGGCGCCGACGCCGATCAGCGCGCGCGCGGCCACGTGCTGGGTCAGGGCGTCCACACTACCAAGCCCGGCCCAGAGCGCGCCCGCCCAGGCACAGGCCGACGCCAGCAGCAGCACGGGCCGGCGGCCGACGGCCTCGGACAGCGGCACCTGCACGTAGCTGGCGACGGCGGCCGCCAGCAGCGGCAGCGTGGCCAGCAGCTGGATGTGGGCGGTGGGGGGGAGGGTTTGTGGGGGTGTGAGGAGGGGGGATAGAGCGGCGGTCACATTAATGCTGGCAGAAGGTACAGACACCGAAGAAGTATTAAAAAAAGCAGCAAAGTCAGCATTCTGAACGACCCGCGGGTCGACGCCGGCGTACGCGAGCGAAAACACCGGCAGCAGGTTGTCAAAGGCGGCCTCGGCGCCCACGGCCATGCCGCCGGCCACGCTCATGGCGACGACGGCGGCCCATTTGCGCCAGGCCGGCAGGTTCAAGGGGTCGTGCGGGTGCGGCGACGGCAGGGGGACGATGCGCAGGCGGCCGCCGTCCAAGAGGGGCGTGGTGCCGACAGGTAGGCGGGGTTGTTGTTGTTGATGCTGTTTGTCGGCCGTGAACGTGACGTGGCGAGCGTCGTAGGAGGTGGTGGTGTTGCTGTTATCGTAGGCATCGCGGGCATCGCGGTCATCATCGATATCCCCCGTCATCGGCCCCGAGACGTGCCCGTGGACGCTGGTAAAGTTCCGTGTCGGCGTGACAATGGCGACGGGCCTGCTGGCGGACATGACCGGCGACACGGTGGCCGGCGGCGGCGGCCAGGCCGGGCTGGGTAGAGGCCAGCTCATGGAAATAATATTAATTTATAAGACTGAAAAAAAGAGAAAAAAAAAAAACGAATGAAAAAGATGCCCTGCATCAACCACCTGGATCAACCATGTCTTGGATCAACCATTTCTTGGATCGACTATGCCGACACCGATCACGGAAAAGACGCAAGAAAAGACACGAAAAACACAAGAAACAAAAGAGAAAGCAAACCTCGCATCATCCAACACGAGAGAGAACTCTCGACTTCCTACACATTGTGTTCCCGAGTTTGCGGCAGAGCCCCCCCCCTCCTCCCCATCTGTCGTGAGTGTCTCGCATGGTCGACCAGGGTGGTAGATGGCTGCCGCGATCCCGAAACAGTGGGAGAGATAAGAGGAAAAAGGAAACGAACAGAAGACGAAATAATACGGAGCAGACAGAGAGTGGCCTTTGCTTTCATCGGCTGATGTTTCCTTTCAGATACTTCTGCTCCTCCTCCTCCTCCTCCTACGAGTACTACTACATCTCGCCATAAATAGCATCATCAAATACGAATGCTCACAAAACACCGCACGATCGAGATGACGTTGCTCGCCCGTCGACGGCGGACGGCTGAAACGGGACGGAAACCGATGCTGGGCAGGCCAGGGGCTCTGTGCGGTGGGCGATGTAACGGTTTGTTGTGTTTAGTGTTTTACGAGTAGTGTTCTACAGTGTCTCATAAGTTCCTATCAGGCTGTAGCATGCGCAGTTGTGAAAGATGTATGAATACGAGTAAACGCTACAGCGATATCTAGGAAATCAAAAAAAGAGCCTCCGTAGGGATGAGGCTCCAAGGAAAGACAGAAAAGAGTCTGACAAGGACATGAGGCTATGACAAAGATGACAAAAAAAGACAAAGAAAGACAAAGAAAGACAAAGAAAGACAAAGAAGACAAAGAGAAGACAAAGATGAAGGATGAAGACAGAAGAGATGACAGTAGAAGAAAATAAAGAAGAGGAGGTTAAAGAAGAGAAATGGGAAGATGAGAATGACAGAAAAGAAGAGACAAGATTAAAGACAATACCTTTGATCCCAGAATAAAAAAAGAAGAAAATAACAAAGAGAAAAGAAAAGGAAAAGAAAAGAAAACAAACAGTAAGAAAAAAGAAAAAAGAATAATAAAAAGGAAAACAGAAAAAAAAAAAAAAAACATCACACATTAGAAACCGACAACTCCCGCGCCGCCTAGTTCATCCCGCCCAGCACCCGCACAACCAGCACGTACATAAACACAACGCTGCCAAACAGGTACAGCTGGTTGCGCGACAGCCAGCCCTGGCCGGCGCCGCGCCCTTGCCGCACCGCGTCGACCACGGCCTGTGTCTGCGTGCCGCTCGTGCCCGCTGCTGTTGCCGCCGTCGTCGAGCCTGCCGTGACCTGGCCACAAGAGGGGGTTGATGGTGATTTGGAGGGGGGGGTAGAAGAAGAAGAGGGGGAGGAAATCGAAGAAGAAGAAGAAGAAGAAGTCGATGATGCTGCCGCCGCCGGAAGGACCTTGCCAGTCTGCAAATCAATGTGGTTATCCTTGAGCCACTTCACATTCTGCTCGTGCACGTCGGGCCACTGCTGGCGGAACTTGGCGCCGCCGTCGCCCAGGTGGCCGTTGTTGTAGGACGAGCTGCCCACCATGGAGTTCCACCAGCGCGTGCGCTGCGCATAGCGCTTGCGGTCCTCGTCCGACGCCGACACCGACCCGGTCGTCATCTCGTCCGACGTCATAAACGACAGCAGCCCAATCAGAATGGTCGACACCTCCCAGGCCGGGTTGAAGGAGCGCGGGTGGAAGTCGGAGATGGACAGGCACAGCTTCTGCGACGGCGTGAAGCGGCCCGACGGCGTGTGCATGCGGATGGCGGGCGGCGCAAACGGGTAGTCGGGCGGGAAGATGAGCGTGCCCCAGTACTGGCCGCCGTGGTAGGGGGTGTCCTCGGGGCCGGTGATGATGTAGTGCCACTCGAGGATGTCGGACTCGGAGGGATGGGCCTCGATGTACGGTGGCGGGTTTTGGCTGATGGACTTGTACTCGCGCGTCAACTGGAAGGGTTAGGTTAGCGTTAGTGTTCAGAGGTTAACGGACAGAGAACGGGACAGAGAACAACGTACGCGCTTGTGTGCGGCCTTGGTAGCCATTTGGACTGATGTGAAGGGGGGGGGGGGGGAAGAGAGAGATTGGTGATTTGAGGAGGAGGGAGAGGGGGGCTGTTCGCCGGGATGGCAGAGCAGCAGGAGGTGAGGAGGAGAGAGTGAGACTGTAGGTGGTGTATAGTGGTTGAGAGAGGTTGTTGTGGTGGTGGTTGAATGAAAGTAGTTGAGATAGTTGAGGTGGTGATAGAGAGAGCGATGATGGACAAGTGGATGAGCCCAAAAGAGATGGGGCCCCTGGAATATATACGAGTACGCCTTGGTCACGTGATACACCTTATCGCACCCGATAAACGAGTGCAGCCCAGCGGCGACAATACGCAAAGTACCGCACGTACTTTTGCAGCCGGGCGGGTACTTTTCGGGTGTCTTTGCCCAGAGCTCCTACGCCTCAACGCCTTCCCAACGCCCAGCGGCAACCTCTGCTCGACAAAGCCCCCCTTTCGCGAGAGCAACGCCTACTTCCCCCCCAACAATGTCTTCAGCAGTACGTACATAAATCATGGCGACTTTGCCCGAGCCAACCAACAACCAACTAACCACCCGGCCTTCCGGCCGTGCGCAGCTGAACAAGGACCCGGAGACGCTCCGGCGCGAGGCCCTGGCCGACGCCGCCCTGCGCGCCCGCCAGGAAGAGAGTGCGCGGCGCACGGCGGCCGCGCAGATGGCCGAGCACCTGCTGCAGCCGGCCACGGTGCACTCGGTGGCGGTGCACGGCGCGGCCAACACGCGGCGGTCGTTTCTCGACCCGGTGTTTGAGCCGCTGGTCTCTAGTTCTACTAATGTTGGCACGACGCTGGGCGACGTGCTGGCCGAGGTCGAGACGGCCGTCGGCAAGCTGGACCGCTTCGACATTTTCCGGCCCGCGCCCACGGTGCACCTGAGCGAAGCTTCGGCCGCGGACCCATCGGCGGCGCCCACGGACGTCGACATTGCCATCCGCGTGGCGGAGCTGCCGCGGTTCCGGCTCAACACGGGCACGGACATTGGCAACACCGAGGGCTCGGCCTACGGCAACCTGCTGTGGCGCAACATCTTTGGCGGCGCCGAGACGCTGTCGCTCAACGCGCGCGCCGGCACGCGCACGCGCTCGGCCTACAGCGCGGCGCTGTCGGCGCCCATCGAGGGCAACCCGGACGTGCGCGTGTCGCTCGAGGCGCTGGCGTCGGCCACGCAGAAGCCCTGGGCCAGCCACGAGGAGGCCCTGCGGGGCGCGGCGTTCCGCGTGGCCTGGCGCACGGCGCACAGCGGCGACCTGCACTCGCTGGCGTACGGGTCGACGTGGCGCCAGGTGACAGGGCTGGCCGGCACGTCGGCGTCGCCGGCCGTGCGCCGCGACGGCGGCGACTCGCTCAAGAGCGCCGTGACCCATACGTTTGTGCGCGACCGCCGCGACAACCCGCTGCTGCCCCAGAGCGGCTACCTCGTGCGCACGACGTCCGAGCTGGCCGGCTGGGGCCCGCTGGCCGGCGACGTCGCCTTTGCCAAGACCGAGGCCGAGTTTGCGGCTGCCTTTTCTGGCTTCCCTGCTTTGCCCGCTGATAGTGGAGTTTCTTTGGGCTTTGGCTTGCGCGGCGGTCTGCTGTACCCTCTGCCATTTGGTTACAACCCCTTGGCCGGCGAGGCCACCCCCAGCCGCATCAACGACCGCTTCATCCTCGGCGGCCCCACGGACGTGCGCGGCTTCGCTCAGGGCGGCCTCGGCCCCCACGACGGCGGCGACGCCCTGGGCGGCGACGTCTTTGCCGCCGGCGGGCTCAACCTGCTCGTGCCCGTCACCAAGGCCGGCGCCGCCTCGCCCCTGCGGCTACAGTTGTTTGCCAACAGCGGGCGCCTTGTGGCTCTCAAGGGCAGTAAGAAGAAGTCGGCCGAGGCTGATGAACCCACCGGCCAGACCGCGGGCCAGGTGGCTCAGAGCGTGGCCGCGGCACTGCGCGAGCTCGGCTCCGGGCTGCCCAGCACGGCCGTCGGCCTGGGGCTGGTGTACGCGCACCCGGTGGCGCGCTTCGAGCTCAACTTTAGCCTGCCGCTGGTGATGCGGCGCGGCGAGGCGAGCCGCAAGGGGCTGCAGGTGGGGGTGGGCATCAACTTTTTGTAGGTGTAGAGCATATTTAGGTATTTAAAATAGACTGTGCATAGGCGTTTAGTTGTAGTAGATTATTTAACTAGATGAAGAGCATATGAGTACTTGACTGCCTACATATATCGACAGACAGTCTGGATGCCACACTACAAACAGTTTTTTTTTGGCATGGCAGATCCAAGTTGGAAAACGAAACTACTTAGTTCTATGCTTAAAGGGACATATTCGAGTCGGCCAGACGGCCAAGTCATTCAATAAACTGCCTACTGGATGCCAAGATGTCAGACCTGCTCGATGCAAGACCGGACGTTTAGCAAAGCTCTAGCTGCCACAGTATTCATTTACCCTCCCCTAATGGCCGTATCAACTCTTTTTTCACATGCTGCGCTGAAAAGCGTTCTCGAATCTGTCTGTCTCGCATAGCCTCCACTAACACGGCGATCTAATACGGAGTACTCGCACGGAGTAGGCCGTCTTGGCTACAGCTTCAAAGCCCCACTTTCTCCACGTTGATCGCCCCTCGGAGCAATAGCTGCTTTCTTCAGCGTGCCTCGTCTTCTTGAGCGCGGCAGTTTGCCGTAGTTGGCATCTGTCATACATCGTGACACCATTGGTGATAACAGGTGGGATGGATTAATACGAATAAGGATAACGTCAACGTACTACGGCTTATTTGCAATATCACAAAAATACAAATGCCATCAATGACGTCATCTCATCGTGTCTATCGGTGCTCCCGCTATTTCCTTATTTCGTAGTAATCCAACCGGCCTATCGAATGTATTACTCGTACGCCATCGCCCATGGTGGCCGCAGACAAGGATGCGAAACAGCGAGGCTGCTGGTGGCAATCGCTCCGCGCAAGTATCTGCGCTGACGACGCCTCGTAATAACCGCCCCACGGAAGGTGCTAAGCCCACTCTACCCCGTCTCATCCGTAGCGGGCTCTTTTTACGAGTTACTCACTAACTAACCGCAAAACCGCGTGACAAAGAAGAAGAGAAGAAAAAGACCACGTCCCACGTCGGTCGTCGCCCATTGCCCCCCCCCCCGAAACCATGGCTTCTCATCTTTCAAGATCGCATCCCTGACGTACTCCGAGATCTCGCTTCCCTCCCTCCCGCATGGATTCCCTACCACCACCCCCAGGGCCCCCCCCCTTGCTCTCGCCCGAGGCCCTCCACCACCTCTGCACCCACGGCTACTGGGGCGGGCTCGCGCTGCCCCAGCACCTCGCCGCCCAGTACGACGCCCTGCGCGCCGCCATGGACGCCTTCTTTGCCCAGCCGCCCGACCACAAGCGGCTCTACCGCCCCGGTGTCGGCCGCCTGGGGCCGCCGTCCAGCCCCACCAACACCGAGCGCGGCTACACGGCCATTGCGGGAGAGAAGGAGTACCTGACGCTGCGCAAGAGCATGACGCACCTGCCAGGGGGAATCTACGACGCCGCCGCCCCTGTCTGGCACGACACTGCGCGCCTGCTGCACCGCATCCTCGGCGACCTGGGCGTGTTCTTGCAGCTGCCCGGCGGCGCCCGCGCCTGGGACGCCGTCGTCGCCGACAGCCTCGAGCCGGGCGACGGCCGCTACGACGCCACGGATCCCAAGAATCTGAAACACATGGCCGGCCACCCGCGCGACGACCCGCCCACGCTGCTGCGGCTGTTCCGCTACGAGCCCGGCGGCGGCGGCGCCGAGCGGCACCGCGACCTCGGGCTGCTGACGCTGTGCGTGTGCTGGGGGCGGGGTTTGCAGGTATTGAATCCCACAGACGATTCCAGCTGGATCGACGCCCCGCACGTCACCGTCATGGCCGGCGACACGCTGCACGCGCTGACCGCCTACCGCGTCCCGTCGGCTGTTCATCGCGTTGTTGTTGACCAGACTGACGCTGACGCCCGCCGCAGCATCGTATTTGCCCTGCGCGCCACCGTCGCCGGCGACATTGACCTGGACCCCCTGGGCCTCGACGACGGCCGCGTCAATGCGCGCGCCCTCTACGACACCATCCGCCGCCGCCGCGTCAACATCAACGCCGACAAAACCACGCGCGAGGCCATGCGCGCCGCCGCGCAGGCTGGTGGGAAGGTGCCAGAAGGGAAGGCAGCGGATGAGGGTATGGAAGATAATGATGACGATTTAGGGGGTGTTGCTTGATTGGATGTATTTTTTGGAGTATGTACAATCTGTCCACTGGATATAACCGAGGACGCTGTGAGTCTATTTTGTACGAGTATAATATTCATACTCATAATAGTAGAGCCTATATAATGGAAGCTTGGTCTTGCATGCTGGAATATGCCATATATACACCTCCTGATTGCTTGGTAACTGGCCTTCCAGATGGTGATGTGTCCATGGGCACGCTCGCGCTGGTTATACGCGCCGGTCATACGCGCCAGTTGCGGCTGCCATCTTGTCCACCAGATGCATCCTGCCCCACGATGCCTTGACCGGACATAAAGACCGCAGTCTTCCCGGCCGGCTCGGACTGCCTCTTGGCGGTTCTGTTGATTTTCAACTCTTTTTTTTTTTTCCAACTTCACCCCCCCAACCTCACACCCTCCCGCCCGTCCAGCCACTTGCTCATGTACGGCCCGTCCAGCCAGTACCCCAGCTTCGCATAGTAGCTGCGCACCCCCACGCCCGAGATCACGCTGATCTTGGCGCTGCCGTGCTCGTCGCGCGCGATCCGCTCCGCCTCCTCCATCAGCAGCGTCCCAAAGCCCTGGTGCTGGAACTTGGTCGGGTCGCGCGCGTGCACCGGCACCGCCGTCCCGTACACATGCAGCTCGCGCACCAGGCTCGTCGCCTGGCCCACCAGCTCCGCCCGGAACGTGTACTGCGCCGAGCACTTGCGCAGCCGCAGCATGCCCACAAGTATATCCTGTTTTGGGTCCTCGTACGCCAAAAACGTCTCCCACCCGCCGTTGGCCGTGTAGTCGCGCCGCACCAGCTCCACCTGGTTGGGCCGCACCTTGTGCTTCACCTCGTTGATGCCCACCTCGCGCGTGCGCACGTCGCGGCACGCCGTGCCGAAATCCTTCATGCGCGCCAGCGCCAGCTCCCGCAGGTTGCCGTTCTCCACGCCCGACGTCACCAGCGGCATGGGAATGTCGCGCTGCACCCGGTAGATGCGCGTCCACGGCGGCACCAGCGCCAGGATCCGCGCCACCAGGTCGATCAGCCCGTTGGGCGTGTAGTTCTGGTACCGCCCCGTGCGCCACAGCTCATAAAGCCCTGTGCCCCGAATCACCAGCGTCGGATAAATCTTGAGCCCGTCCGTCCGGAACGCCGGGTTGGCAAAGTACTCGCGGAACTGCTCCAGGTCGCGCTCCATCCCCACGTTGGGCAGGTCCGGCATCATGTGGCTCACCACCTTGTACCCCGCGTCTTTGGCCAGACAGAACGTCTCCGCCACCGCCGCCACCGTGTGGCCCCGGTTCGTGTCGCGCGCCACGTCCTCGTACAGCGACTGCACCCCGACCTCGAGCCGCGTGCACCCGTACCGCAGCATGTCCGACAGGTGCGGCGGCAGGCAGTAGTCCGGCCGCGTCTCAATCGTGATCCCCACGCACTTGATGCGGCTGCTCATCTCCCCCGCCGCCACCGCCTCGTCCACGCTGCTCGTCTGGTACCCGCTCAGCGCGTTGTGCAGCTGCGCCACAAACTCCTCGCGGTACGCCGCCGCCAGCGACATGAACGTCCCGCCCATGATGATGTACTCGACTTTGTCCACCGAGTGGCCCAGCGCCTGCAGCTGGTCCACGCGGCCGCGCGCCTGCTCAAACGGGTCGTACCGCGCCCGGATCGCCCGCATCGACGTCGGCTCGTACCCCGTGTACGACTGCGTGCTGTACTCAAAGTCCGAGTCCGGCCCACCGGGGCAGTACACGCAAATGTTGCCCGTGTACGCAATGTGCGGGCACCGGTGCGGCTTGCACATCACCGCCACCACCGCAATCCCCGACGACGTCCGGATCGGCTTGGCCACCAGTTTTGGTAGGATGTACTTTTTGTAGTGCTCCGGCACAGCCGCAATGATCGCCGTCAGCGGCGGCACCCCGTTGACCCGGTGCTTGCGCGCATACTTTGACCGCAGGCTGTTGAGGTTGATGTCGCGCGCTGGCGCCGCTCCTTTTTTCTTCTTGTTCTGTGTGCCGCGCGACGACTCCTCAAAGTCCTCAATCAGCGCGTGCGCAATGTCGGCACAGCACCGCAGGAACCGCTCGTTCTCCGGCGGCAGGTTGTTGTCCTTGGCCTTGCCGCCGCCGCCACGGTGCGCCGTCGCCGTCTCTGTGATTGTCGCCGACATTGTTGGTGGGTGGCTTTGATTTTCCACCGGTCTAGCAGCTGCTGTGGATCGTTGAAATGTCGTCGTCGATGTCTCGATGCAAACTTGGCGGGGCTTACAACTTTTCGGTACATACTGTCTTATCGATACCAGTCACGTGTGTAACGTCTGTGGCTGCACCACTGTGGCGCAATGGACCCGTGAGTTTCCGTGGGTCGTCGGCTGTTGGCAGGTGCGAGCCGAGCTGCCTAGGAGGCATTTTCTGGCTAGTGGGGAGGTCTGGGGGGAAGGTAGGAGGAAGCACATGCAAATAAATTTAAACAAACCTGCAAAATAAATGCAAAATAGATTTAAATATAAACTGAAAATAAATAAGAAATAGCAAAATATAATTGCCAAAACCTGCCAGCGACAAAAAGTGGAAAACACGAAAACGGACCGCTCGAATGTCGACCGGAATTTGACCGAGACGAAGCGAACACACAAAAAAAAACTAGAGGAAAAAGGGACAGCTATTACGTCGACCGTGTCGGACCGCCTGTTACAGGGGGGAAGCTGTTGGCCAACAGACAGTACGGAGTAAAAACGACCGGTGTCCCCCCCCCCTCATTTTCAGGATACCCGTAAAAGTAAATAGCAAGATTAAATAGTAAAATACGAAAAATAAACACGAAAAACAGCGACGAAATTTACGGCGCTCCTCTGGGCTCAACACACCACTTTGCTTGGGGGGACTTTCCCGCGGCATTGTGCCTGCATACCGTATCTTGCGTCTGGTCAGACTCTATCACCACCTATTATCTCGTCTCTTGTTTCTATCCCTCACCGCGACCCTCTCCGATTCGCGATTCGTCTTTTTTGTTTGCGACTCGGTTTATTCGCTTCGCTTTTCTCTCGACCCATCTTTGACCCTTTGTTGTCTCACTTCTTTTGCTTCATATCGCCGACCTCCTTCGTCGCCGATTTTCTCTCCTCCTTGATCTCGATCTTGCTTTCGATCACCTCACTTCCCCCCCCCCCCCTTCCATAATGCAGTCCTTTGCTCGGTGTGCGCGGGCTTCCGTGCTGGCCCCGGCCGCCCGTCGCAGCTACAGCTCCGTGTCGAGCCCCTACGCCAACACAATCAAGAACCTGCGCATCAACTCGGATACCAAGGTGATCTTCCAGGGCTTCACCGGCAAGCAGGGAAGGTGAGTTCTCTCTGTAAGTGTCCATCGGCCAACAGCAGCTAACATCACAGCTTCCACGCCAAGCAGGCCATCGACTACGGCACCAAGGTCGTCGGCGGCACAAACCCCCGCAAGGCCGGCACCACACATCTCGACCTGCCCGTCTTTGCCAACGTCAGCGAGGCCGTCAAGGAGACCGGCGCCACCGCCACCGCCATCTTTGTGCCGCCACCTCTGGCTGCGGCTGGTATCGAGGAGGCCCTGACGGCCGAGGTTCCCCTGGTCGTCTGCATCACCGAGGGCATTCCCCAGCATGGTGGGTTTCTCTCTCTCTCTCTTTTTTAAATATATTGCCTCCTAACCTGTTGCCCCCCAGACATGCTCCGCATCACCGACATGCTCAAGACCCAGAGCAAGACGCGCCTGGTCGGCCCCAACTGCCCCGGCATCATCGCGCCCGGCCAGTGCAAGATCGGCATCATGCCCGGCTTCATCCACAAGCGCGGCCGCATCGGCATTGTCAGCCGCTCCGGCACCCTGACCTACGAGGCCGTCAACCAGACCACCCAGGCCGGCCTCGGCCAGTCCCTCGTCGTCGGCATCGGCGGCGACCCCTTTAGCGGCACCAACTTCATCGACTGCCTCAAGGTCTTTATCGAGGACGAGGAGACCGACGGCATCATCATGATTGGCGAGATTGGCGGCTCGGCCGAGGAGGAGGCCGCCGAGTTCTTGCGCGCCAACAACACCGCCAACGGCGGCAAGCCCGTCGTCTCCTTCATTGCCGGCATCTCCGCGCCGCCCGGTCGCCGCATGGGCCACGCCGGCGCCATTGTGGCCGGCGGCAAGGGCGGTGCCGACAGCAAGATCAAGGCGCTCGAGGCCGCGGGCGTCGTCGTCGAGCGGTCCCCGGCGGGCCTGGGCAAGGCCCTGTTTGACGAGTTTGTGCGCCGCGACCTCCTGTAGGGGGGGTTGTTTGGCCTTTTGACTGCGGTCCCAGCAACTGCAGAAGCGTGTTGAGAAGAGATAAGGATATAGAAGGTAGAGAGGAGCATAGTATATTACCGCGTCTTGATGATTTCTAGATCTGTCCCGGCACGTTTACCATCTACAATATATGTTTGTCGTGTCATATGTTTTTTCTCTCTGGGTTTCCTTTGTGTTGCTGTGTTGATGTGCTTTCGATAGATATTGTGTACATCTGCTCGCTTATAGGTCACAATGTAGTTTCTTGTGCTACGAGGCAGATTCTTGCAGTATCATAGAAGCAGGAGGTTGCCTGAAGATATTCTATATAATTTGGAGGGCATAATAGAAAAGAAAAAAAAAAAACTCCAGTGAAAGTAGAAATAGATTAAAAAAGAGAAAAAAAAAAAAAGAAACTCAAACTGAGCAAAAAAGAACTCCCCCGGGTGGGCTCGAACCACCAACCTTTAGATGAAACTGCTACAGGAGATAACAGTCTAACGCGCTATCCAATTGCGCCACGGGGGATTTTGTTGCTGTGGATGAAGGATGGAGGCTGGCTGGTGGCGTTAAGTAGAGGGGAGTCCTGCCCAATGCAAGCAAAACCTTTACCACCTTCCAATGTTGAGACGAACTACGAGTATTGTGCCACGTGAGCGGGATCACCCGTCCAGGTCTTGGCAGCCATGCTCCGAAAAAGTCATTACAAGTAATACTCGTACTCTGAATCGAACCACTTCAAGACATTGCTGTGTGAGTCTCTTCCGCGTAGTACGACGGAGAGACAACCTGACAGAGGGCAAGGCGAGTATAGTAGGGTACTGGGGGGGGCTGCTGATTGTAGGTAGGCCGGGGCCGTTGATAGTGCTAGAACGGACAGGGCAGCAACCCGCGAAATATAGAGTAATATTGATCCGGCAGGCGTCCGTCTTGCATCTTATAGGCGACCTAATGGCTGTAGATCGTGGCCGTGCTAAATGATGGGAAGAAGGCATTTAAATGATGTGAAGAAGGCATGATGGACCTACATGTTTCAGCGGTAGTTTACGGCTTGAGACCACGGAAGAATACAAGAGGAAACAAGCGGATAGACCAGAGGAGGACCACAGACTAAAGCAAAGAGCCACAACAAGGAACCATCGTGATGACCGTCCTATTCCCGGAACGATGCATCCCCCCCCCCGCGTCACCCACACGTTCCAGGATGCATATGAACTGCGTTTCTCTTATATTCGGACTACCGCCGTCTGGCTTGGTTCCTCGGTGTTTGGCCAATACAAGACACGACCGACCACGGGCTGAGCAGCCAGCCGTCCACGTTGTTGTTTGACGACGACGAGAGCAAGGATGCCGATGTCTCACCATGCCGTCCGATGCTGCTTCGTGTGCATCTGCAAGATGGTTGGCTCCGGTACGATGACTGTCAGAGTGTCTGAGTCTTTACGGAGTAGTTTTATCACTCCGAAAGTAATTTGTTTATGGGTAGTGCTGGGCTTCTCCATCCGTCTATAGTCATCAACATACACGACCTTCTCCCACGTACGGCCATAGATACTGGAAAGCACGGGATCCCGTCCGCTCTCCCCTAGTTAAACCAGTAATCGGTGGATTAGTAGTTGGGTCGGTGACGACCAGCGAATACCCGCTGCTGTACGTTTTTTGCTGTTTTTTTATTTTTAAAATTTTATACTAGCCTAGTATAGCAGTATTCGCACTATAAGCATCCATACACACTGCATCTTTCACGTACGGCCATAGACACTGGAAAACACGGGATCCCGTCCGCTCTCCCCTAGTTAAACCAGTAATCGGTGGATTAGTAGTTGGGTCGGTGACGATCAGCGAATACCTGCTGCTGTACGTTTTTTCTTTTTCCTTTTTTATTTTCTTTTATATTTTTTTTGCTCCTTTTTCTCACCTATCCTCACGATCCACGACATTCTAGAATCATCACGAGCGGGATCGTAGGCTAGCCACATGGCCATTTCTTTGTCCTTCCTTGTCCTCCATCCGGTCTTGCTTCGCTGTGTTATATGAGCACTGCAGGAAATATATACCCTTGGTGGTGACGCGGAAAGGATTTTTTGCGGTAGCTGCAGCTCGGGACGGTTCTTTTTTTTTTTTTTTTTATTCTTTCGGGCAGCACAGCCTTGATGGGATTCCATCTTGCAGGCGAGTTTGCTCACGTCGTCTCTCCAACCCTTACTCCGTAGACTCACCTAATAAGCCCGTTTGTGTTCTTCCGAATAGAAACCATCACATGGCCCGTGCAGAGACTCAGACAAACGCCCTATCCCGCACACATGTATCACGCAAAAAAACGCGGCAGGGTAGTAGCATTCGATACGATGCCACGGCTCTACAACGTTTGGCATAGAGTGGCCCAACTAAGTATGTGGCCGAAGCCAACAAAAAAAAAAAGACCAAAAGCTCGAATAATGCCGTCAGATAAGAGGAGGAGGAGGTGTGAGGAGGAGCAGAGCAGTGGCCCGGAAAGGAGAAACATGACCGAAAGCGGATGCGTTCGCGGCAGCATGGTAGGTCCAGATGCAGCGCGGCGGCGGGTGACTGCTTGGGCAATTTAGGAGTCAGGTGCAACGTAGACGATGCATGAGGAAGCCAGGCTAGGCGAATGGCATGCAGTGGAATGACCATAAGCATGTGAGAGTAATAACAGTAATAACAGTAATAACAGTAATAACAGTACTAACAAGCATATAGTGATGACAGACGGAAATCATCGCACCGCAACGGGACTTGCCTTTTTGCTGATCGTATGTTCATGGTGTCTCTCCCTGTGTACCGAGTTTTGCTCTCACCTTTTTGTGTCCCCCGCCCCCTCCGTGAGAATTATCTGTGTCCTGTTTGAAGTAGAGGATTTTGCTTGTGTTTCTGGAGGTCATTTTGGCTGTGGGCGGGCCTGGGCTGGTAGAGAAAAAGGATCGGAGGTGAGGGAGGTGTTTGATTGTCTGACGATGAGGATCCTGGTGTTCCCAAGGGAGAATGCAGTCCAGTATGAAATAAAATGTTAGGCTTGTTGGTGTTTCCCCCCCCCCTGGCCTCCGACTCAGGCGTGGGTAACGCATCATGACGCCCGGTGCAGCAAAAAGACGTTACCAGAGACGTTACCAGAGACGAGAGACAAGACGCAGGTGCGCGTGCCCGATTTTGCGTGAGTCTTTGTCGAATGTCGAGACAGCAAGAGACGAGCGAGGCGGGCAAGAGCCGTTCCAGGCCGTGTGCGTGTGTGTGTCCGTATGTATATAACCAAGGGCGATGCCCGTGTGTCCCAAGACGGGATGGCCATGAGCTTAGACCAAGCAGTTTCCGCAAGCGAACCAGACCAAACGAATCAGAAAAAAAAAAACAAAACAACACACAGCAGCGGCAGTCGTTATAAAAAAACACTACATTACCGGCCGGCCCCGTCACATTGTGCTTGTGCTCGTGCTCTCTCTACCTACCGACCGACCAGACTGCGACCAGACAACAATTGTATCAACCGCAAAACACTCTTGAAACGATCACGACAACTGCCTATCAAACGGGCATTCCCAAAGGTAGGCATGCCATCCAAGAGTGCATGGTATTGGGAGCAGGGAGTCAGATGGCAGACAGGCCAGGGATAGAGTCTAACCACATGCGAATAGAGACCGTTGCATAACACACCATGTGCACTTACTACTACCTTCATCGCCACCACACCCCCCCCTGCGACCGCAGCATCGACTATGTCATGCAGTACGGCTTCTGCAGCAATGCCGCCCTGGACCCCAACAGCGGCATGGCCGTGCCCTGCGCCAGCCTCTTCTTTGACCAGCAGCAGAGCGTCGACTACAACAACCCGTGCGCCATGGGCGGGTGCACGACGAGCCCGGACTGCAGCTCGGGCGCGTGCCGGCTGGCCGAGCTCAACGGCGTGTGGGTGTGCTGCAAGTGCCGGCGCGGCGGCAACATCTACCGCTGGTGCGGCCACCGCATGCGGTCCAGCCCGGACACGCTCTGCTACCACGTGTGCTGCAAAAGCTGCCAGACCGACGAGATCAGCGCCAGCCTAATGTCGTCGAGCCTGCCGCTGGCGTCGTCTGTGGGGTTTTAGGGGGGGGGGGGGGGGCATCTTCATCGTATGTAGTTGTTCGACGTGCGTCTTTATAGTTGTTCGGTTGTTCGGTTGTTCGGGTTTTCTTTATATATTAGTTCATTTCGAGAAGCGGTTGCAAGGGCAGACAGTTTGTTTCTTATATACATTTCCAAGATTTCCAAGATTCCAAGTAACCTGTCGTAGATGGCGGGATGTATGCCGTGTCAGTGGCAGGTCTGCGGTGCTCGGCCATAGCACTCCGTAGAGAACGCATCCCTCTCCCACCCGGCATGTGCAATGTCCGAAGATGGTCATGCCAGCTGAAACCAGGCTGCCGCAACCAACAACGACGGCTTATTTGTCATACAGTCTTACCGCTCTGGCTTTTTTTTCTCTTGCCCATGGACCCCGGCACTGTACAAGTAAGCAATCAAGAACCCCCCCAGTGCGGCTGACATCACGAAAGCGTATCGAGTGGTGTGGGAGGACAGACGTCGGCTGCATGCCAGGCGACGGGGACCTGGTCGTCGATCTGTCCTACTGTATTACTGTACCACACACGCCGTGCAGGTAGGTCAAGCCAGCGGATGTGTGTTGCGAGAGAGAGGGCGCGAGACCTGTGGCTGTGCGAAGAGAGGGCCTGAACCGTGGGCAACACAGCTGAGAGTGGCTTGCCACATGCACCACTTGTCATCGTCGGGACAGGGAAATCAAACCAATGCAACGAATTTCATGCTTATATAATAAACCAGAAACCAGTAATAGAGTGATTTGTCGTGCATTTGTCATGCCGCCTCTGTGTCGCACGCCACACAGCACCTTGGGGCGCGATCTGATGGCACCTCAGCTTCCTTGACTGGCTTCCTGGCTTCCTGGCTTCCCTGTGGCGAGACGTGACTACGCTCCGGCAGATACATGGGGCCGTATTGTTCAGCCAGGGACAGACATACACAACACAAAACAAAAAAAAAATATGCATGACAGCTAGATTGAACGTCAAGGGAGAAAAATGTCCCGAAGAGACGGAGGATCCATGTCAGCAGCAGAAGGAGGAAAGGGAAGGCCATTCAAGACACAGGCCACCAGAGAAGAGCACCTCGGCAAATATTGCCGCTTCATGGCCCCTCCACATACCAACCGTATTGTATTTTTCATTTCCTTCAAAAAAGAATAAAAAAAGGTAGGGTCTGGCGTGGACGGTGGCTTGGTTATTGGCCGAACTCAACAAAAAAAAAAAGGCGGGCTGGTCGATGGCTGCGATTATTGAATTCTTTTTTTTTTCAATTTTGAACACATGAACATTGGATGCCTTCTTTTCGTTTTAGATTGCCCGCCTGGAAAATCTCGTATAGACACCGACGATCGGAGACGAGGAGGACGGCCAAGGCAATAGCAATAAAAGCAATAGCAATATCAGAGAAGCAACCAGAGCTGGAAAAAATAGATTAACGGGGATGTATACGGGGTATTGCGATACACATACGCGTATGGCGGCGACGACGGCCACATCCCGAATATGCTTTCTGCACACACGGTCTGCAGTGTATTACTCCCGTATATGCTGGGCATGAGCGGGCATGGGGGACTTCATTTTTCAGCAGATGCAGCCCACCCACGGTCAGCTTCGAGCTGCAACGCGGTGGAGATCTCGGCTTCGATTCTCGGCGAACGTGCACATTGGCAAGCATGTAGCAATCAATGGGATACAAAAGTCGCGGGGGGGCGGGCAGGCAGAAGAGCAACAAGAAAGAGGAAGAGAGAGGCCAGCTGGAGCTGGACGGTTGGGAAATCTTTGCACAACACTCCCCCCCGCCTCCCGGGGAACGTTGCCGCAGACAAGATCTCAACCAACACGGCGGCTAGCTATCCTTTTTTTGCCATTGATTGTCTCCGGCGTTGGGAGTCAGCTTGCAAGAACCACCTCGGTGTGTGAAGGAAGAAGCAATGACGCAGCATGGGAGTCGTATATGCCAATCAGGGATAGAAGCGGCGTCGCGGGCTTTTTTTTTTTTTTCTCTTGCTTGATGGCACGGACAACTATATAATCAGCAGATGGGACGGACTCCCACGGCGTGTTGGGGTCGATATACGAAGCAGAGGGCAGCATGCAAGAGTAATATAAAGGCATCCAAGATCCGAGAGCCAAGATCCAAGAAGAACGACAGAGCGACAGAGCGACAGAACGACAAGAGTCCGATCGAGCCAGCATATCTACTACGCATCCAAACCACTTTGAGGTAAGCAGCTGCACTACTGCACTATAGAGCCAGCACGGACATCAGGGACTGCGTGGCGCAATACATTGGAGAAGACATTGAAAGAGAAATCATTGAAAGAGAAGACAATGAAAGAATCGTCAAAACTAAACTAACGCGCTTTTCTCATCTAGACCACCACCACACCACCAGCCATGTGCCTCCAAATCACCTATACGCTCACCTGCGAGCACGTCAAGACAGAGATCAAGTTCTGCGCCGATGCCACCCCCGCAGCATCTTCTGCTGCCGCCGCCGCCGCCGCTTCTTCCTCCTCCTCCTCCAAGCGCAGCAGCGGCAAGAAGAGAAAAGGCCACAGCTCGTCGCCCTCCTCCTCCTCGCACATGATGCCGTGTGCCAACCTGCAGCAGATCGCCCAGCCGTACCCGACGCCGCCGAGCTTTGCCGGCGATCCGCAGACGGCCGCGGCGTCGCTGCTGCTGCCCAAGTGCCCGCTGCCCGACTGTCCCTTCGAGTCCAAGAACCGCCTGTGGAACTGCTGCTGGTGCGGCAAGGCGTGGAACGAGTACGGGCGGTGCAGCTGCATCATGATCATCGAGGGCAACTATGTGCAGTGCGAGCACATTTGCTGTCCCGAGTGCGAAGCAGCCGCCCGGTAGGGGGGGGTGTTGGATTAAGGGTAGGACAAGAGTTGCTCATGGGAGGGTGGAAGGGGTTATACACTCTGGCCAGGAGGTATATATGGCATATAATGTGTGGATGTGTGGGAAGTGGGAATCTGGCTCGCGTTGCTGCTATTTCGAATTTTTATCCTCACAGTTGCAGGTTGATACTATAATTTAGTTTCTGTTGTTTTCTCTTTTTTTTTTTTTTCTGATTTTCTCTCAAACACTCTATCCAAATATCCAAACGTGACCAACTATCATTTATTGTGAGACGATGTCTCGGGACTACTCCGTAATAGTGTGACTTTGACAAACAAGAAAGGGAAAGAGGATGCATGACTGCTCGCCCATCCCGAGGTCCCCCCCCCCCAGGCGATGCGGCCCGTTTCCGCTGTACCGCCCGCTTTCCCACTTTCTGGGATTTCTGTGACACTGTTTCGGTCCCGGCGTTTGCCTTGGTGGTGGTGGTGGTGGTGGTGGTGTCTGTCTCATGTACAGATGTGGTTGCTCGATTTTCAATACTCTCTCTCGAGGTCTGAGATTACGAGCTTGGTATTTTGTACTGACTGACTACTTTCTATCCAGATCGCGCCGCGATGAGGGCACCCCCCTTCCCATCCATCCCGTAACCGAAGTCTGGCTGTCTCGCGCTGTCTCCGGATATGTCTCTGGTTGTGCTACTGCCGGCGTCGACAAGCGAGCAATGGAGATTGGCGGCCCAGATCCGAAAAAAAAGAAGAGAGATCGTCAATGTCCCACCGTCATGCGGCCATATCCGTGATCGCAAATGCAAACGCCGTGGCATGGCATGGGGAGGGGGTCAGCCGGAGATCAGGGACGGCAGGGGGGGAGCCAGGGAAAAAGGAAAGAAACCAAAAAAAAAAAAAAAAAAAAAAAAAAAAAGCAAACGCCAGGCGAGACATATAGAGCAGCCTGAATCGGAAATCGGAAACCCAACAACCGGATCTCTCTCTTACGGATTTCCCTGGACAGATTACGAGCATATAATTCACATCTTGCAGCTTATACGAGTATTTCCCATCCTCAACAATAATGAAGAACAATATGAAGAACAAGCCCGTAAGCACGGCTGGCCACGCCCTATGCGGCCCCATGCATTGCATTGCATGCCAATGCATTAGACGAAAACTAAACACGCAGCTAGCCTGCCCCAGATACGAGTAGTACCCCCCCAGCTCCCAGCTCCCAGCTCCCAGCTGCTCCCCTTGCCCGCATGCATCTCCAGACGATTTCTCGACCGAAGCGAGTGTACATGCATTGCCCTGGGGGGGAGTGGATGGGCCCTGTCGATCCTGCAGGAGAAAAGGGTCCGATTCAATCATTACGTCGTAGATGGCCCCGACAACATGGGATGGTAAGTAACGCCGTGCAACGATGGACAGACGGGTCCCCACTGGTGGCTGATTTTATCCAGATTTCATGCCCGTAAGAAAAAGGTACAGTCAATGGATCTGGGTTCCCAACACGGTGGTTCAGGATGATGTGCCTGTCCACGGGGGGGGGAGAAAAAGGAAAGATAGGCGAGATGCAAGTAATCACCACAGCATCGCCGACAGGATGCCGAACCCAGGATGTCTTGCAGGACAATTTTATGATATGTGACGGTTCTTTTCGTACGAACTCTCGGGGTGTTTTTATGGATTTTAAGATGTTTAGATTTTTGACAGAGATAGAGTAAATGCAAACAGAATAGTACGCAAACACGACAAATGACGCCAACCTGGATTTGATCGCATCGTAGCGGGATCAACGGGAGGCATCACCAGCTCACTTGAACAAGAGCCTTGGTTTTGATTTCATCCTGTGTCTTGGGCACGATGCCTTGCTGCGAGACATTTTTGAAAAAAAAAAAAACGAAAAAATAATTAAAAAATAAAGTATGATATAATATAATATAATAAAAAAACAACACAAAAAAAACACACAAACAGGGAATGGCCAATGGAGGAACGCGGAGAAACAAGAGGTTCGGGTTGTTTTGCCCAGTACCAAGGCACCGGGATGGTCCTCCAATCTCGCTGTTGTGCTCTCTCCGCAGATCGAGCCTTCTCGGATGGCACAGGGAAGCGGCACGATCGATACCCGGGCAGATCTTTGGGAAACGAGGAGGAGGAGAGGACAAACAAAAGCGATCTAGATTGCTGTAAGCCGGTTCCCTGCAAGTATGGCTTTTGGAGAGGTCGCACGGGGGGGATGTACGTAAAGCCGTGCATCAATGCAATGTCTCTGTTTGTTTAGCTATAGCTATCAAGCTTCTGGGTACTTGACAGCCATCTGGTCCCTTTCCGTCGTCGCGAGTATAAAGACACTTGCGCGGTTGCTTGATCATGAGCTCTGCTTGACCTTTTCATCATACGAACGAGACAGCACAGGCCCAAGACCCAAATGACCAGGCAGGTTGAAGCAACTCGATCACTTTGATTTCTTGGTATATATTCTCGTTGTTCCTCGTTCTCTTTCTATTTCTCGCTCTATTTCTCATACCATTCCTCATCTATTCCTCATCTATTTCTCCCTCTATTCCTCACTCTATTCTTTACTCTATTTCCCATCTATTTCCTATCCATCTCCCACTCTCTTCCTCGTCGATTCCCTCTTACCTCTTACATATTCTACATCAACATAGCTGCCATCCCACCCACACCCCACGCAATGTGCTACGGACACCCACATCACCACCCATGCGGCCACCAGTCGGTCAAATGGCACTACTGCCCACGGGCCAAGATCGACGTCACCACCGGCCACGCCACCGTCTGCGACAAGACCACCTATGCCATCTCCCAGCCGTCCAAGGCCCGCTGCCCCCTCGACAACTGCTACTTCAAGGAGCTCGGCGGCGTCTGGGACTGCTGCGAGTGCAAACAAGGGCCCAACACCCTCGGCTGGTGCACCTTTACGCGGCCGTCCTGGGAGAAGAACTACCAAAAGGACGAGTACGAGTATGTCCAGACCTGTGACCACGGATGCTGCAGAAACTGCACGCGCAGCGGTAAGTCTTCTCCGACTCCTAAAACGACACATTAACCGGTACTAATTATACAGCGAGTGCGGGACCGATGCCAGAGGAAGACCCCAAGAAGAAGAAGAGCAGCAGCGGCTCGTCCGGCCGGCATCACAAGGGAAAAGGCAAGGACAAGAGCAGGTAGAGGGAGAGGCTGTTGAAATGGGTATGTAATGGATGGGGTTTTGTCTTTTTTTCTTTTTTTTTTTTCTTTCTTCTTCATCTTTCTTTTTTTCTTTCTTTTTTTTTCTTTTTTTTCTTTCTTCTTCATCTTTCTTTTTTTCTTTCTTTTTCTTCTTTTCTCTTCTTTCTTTTGTCTTTCTTCTCTCTTTCCCTCTTCTTTCTTCTTCTTTCTTTCTACTTCGCCATGATTGTAATGTCTACTGTTTTGTATTGCTACTTGAAAAGGAGACGATCTACCATTCCTCTGAGGACCTTGTCGACGTGTGACGTTGACCATGCCCCCAAACAACCAACCAACCAACCAGGCGTGTCACGTAATACAATCGCGGATGCTCCCGTCCATGCTGCTGCAGCAGCTCGATACGACGCCACGACACGGATAATGATACGAGTACTCGTACAGCCAACGCTGCCGTTCACATGCTGCAGGTTCGACCGAATCGTACTGAAGTGGACGGCGTAAGGGCCATGCTGTGATAAGATGTCGCAGATAGGCGATGGAACACCAGATGGGTGGGATGGCGAGAAGGGCGGACTCGTACAACAATGAACAATGAAGCCAAGCAAGAGAGATCAGCCGGCGAAGGATCGTTTCAGCCTTGCCTTTTGCTCAGCTCTCTTCGTTATCAGTACGAGTACTCCGTAGGCGTTTCTTCCTCTTGAAAGGGGATCAAGTCAGTGTCGTCAAAAGGGGATAAGTCAGTGTCGTCAAACACGAATCGTGGTGTTTTGAAACAATGCCCTTTTGATTTTCCACGTGGTATTTCCAGTCAAGAGATACGAATAATTCTACCGCCCAGCCTCTAGAGAACGTGCTGCAGAGGTGTCGTATGAGCGTTTGCCTCTACGAGCGTTTTCTACGACGTACTCGTACACAAAAGGCTGAAACGTCAACCAAAGTTTGTCTGCGCCACGTGTCGAGCATGTGGAAAAAACCTAAAACGAAATACGAGTAAAAATAAAAATAAAAATAAATCAGACGGCTATTTATCTCGTGTTCAATGGGAGGCGAGTAGGATGACGCATCCAGCAGAAACTTAGCTATATTTCCACCTGCTCGTACTCTCTTTTTGTTCGAGTTCTCGTATTACGAGTACGTGCACGAACCGTTATGCTATGATATGATTTCTATACGATTCAACGTTCACGATACTAGCTACCCGAGTAGCGTGTTTCCCGTAGCATATGCCGCGTTTCTATGATATATTATGTAATATGGCTGGCAGCCGTTCGCTCGTGTACTCCGTACACTGTGTTGGAGTCCTTTGTTGTTAGGGGATGTGACAAGACATGTACCCCGTATGGAGTACTCCGTACGTACTCGTACAAAGGGAAGGTGGCACGATCGGCTCCTGCCACACGTGGGCGACGTTCTACCGAGTTTTGTGTCCGACCGGGCGAGTGCGCGGCGACGCACGATGGCGAACGACGCAGTCGCCAGGAAGGAATGATTGGCGAACGGCATGAAACGCAGGGTCGCAACTGCCAGAAATTGAAAGACGGGATCCGTACTCCGTACGAGTTCCTCAAATCACGAGTTCCTCCTTCCTCGTTCCTCCCTCGTAATCACGCCTTCCCTTGCCTATCGTAGCCAAGGCACATGGGTGAGAAATGAGATCTCCCGCGACCGTCCCCCAATTGGACGCAGTGATGATAGTGTGTTGCCACGGGGTTAGCCTAGCGCCCCTCTGTTTCTTCTTCGTCTAGCGCTGGTCTCCACTGTTCTCTTACCACTTTTTTCCTGCTTCTCTCACAAAACCGTACGGAGTGCGCCCGCTAACCCGCTAAAAAGCCAAAGCACGCGTGCCCCTTTCCCACATTCCTGTTCCCTCTGTAGTGGTGGTACTCCGTACTCCGGTACGCCGTCCTGAGTCCCCTTCTCCTTCATTCCTCCCACGTGCGATCGGTTACTGTTTCGCCAGTCCTCCTCCTCATCAAAACACACCACACCACACGCTTCTGGCTGCCCTTCTCCTTTCCCCTCTTATTAACGTGGGTTTTCTTCTTTTTTTCTCCTTTTGCTTCTTCTTTTCTTCTTCTTCAGTTCAAGATTCTACACCATTTTCTCATCGAATCAAACGTCACGATTTCAATCAGAATCGTCATCGCTTTACCGGACAATCCCTGTTTTCGCTTTTCTCGCCTTTTTCGCTTTTTCGCTTTTCACCCTTTTGTTGTGTGACGACCATCTTTGCAATCCCATCCCTATCGATCGCATCGTCGCCCGTCGTCTTTTTCCATCCGTACTCGACATTAGACATCTTTGTCAAGCCATTCGCGCACTTCCCGTCCCGTTCTCGTTCCCGAAAAACCGACACATCCAACATGCCTTCGTCAAGAGAGTCCGTTCGCCCTATCATGGCGCCGTCGGTAAGTCGAAAGATAAGAAGAAGAAAAACAGACAGCGAACGCGACGACATCTAACATCAACGCAGGCTCACGCATCCGTTCGCTACAGCACCTACAGCATGGCTCCCTCGTACGCGCCCACGACCCGGTCGACCGACTCTGCCACGGCCGAGATCACCACCATTGAAAAGGCCATTGACCGCATGGAGAACAAGGCCCTGGCGCAGCAGCGCGTCGTCCTCAACGAGGACAAGACGGTTGTGTTCCAGAAGCTCGCGCTCGGCGCCAAGCTGGACCGCGCCCTCGGCCGCCGCATGACCTGCCAGGACGCCGAGATGCCGGTGCGCCGCAAGAAGACGGCGTCGCCCCCGTCGTTCCACGAGAAGATGGAGGTCTAAATGTTTCAATCTTTCGTTCGATATGCCTGCCTGCATCGGCTTCTCTCGTCTCGCCGTGCGCGACAAGAGACGCGACATCTCTATGCCTCATTACATTGTGATCTTTCTATGATCTGGGACGCGTTTCCCGCTTGCTTTCTTTTTCTCTTTTTTCTTATTCCCCCTTCACATTACGTGATTGCAATCCCCCTCGTGTTTTAGTTTTTTCATCTTTTTTTTCATCTTTGTTTCTTATCATTCGTTCTGTCTTACGGCGTCTCGCTCCGACCAGGCTGTCTTCTCTTTTTATTTCGGGTTTCTTTGCGTTCCAATCTGCCATGCCCTACTTTGGATGGCCGCGTGGATGGGTTTCTGGTTTCATATATGGAATGACGGTTGTCATATACTCGTACTGCTAGATTGAAATGGATTGTTGCGCCTATCGGCGGTCATTCGCATAGTCACTGATTCCTCTTTACTTGATCTTCTGTATTACTACACGGAATACTCCGTATGGTTGTCATGACACAGGCCGGCTGGGTGCCGACGTAGGACTGCCTTTTGCCGACGCATGGCGCAGCGAAGCCGATTGGAATCGAGTAAATTGAAAAGCAAACCGAACAAAAAACGCAATACCAGAATAAAACAAAACATATGCCCAACGTAGAAAGAAAACACTGTAAGAATCGACCTCGGGTATGCTGATAATAATGAATACATCGCCCCTTCTCCCAATTACTCGTACTGCGTAATACTCGTATAGAGTCACAGCTGTGGCCTCGCCATTTTGCCATTTTGCCCCCTTGCCCCCCCCCCCCCTCACAAGAAAGGCTCACAGAGAATCCGTCGCCTTGTCCAGCGCCGCCTGGATCTCGGCGCGCAGCGCCTGCAGATCCGGCTCCTCGCCCTCCATCTCGAGCCCGTGGCGCACCCACTCGCGCGCCTCGGTCAGGCGGCCCAGCTCCATCAGGCACTTGCCGCGCCGCCACCACGCCTTGGCGTTGCCCGTCTTGCGCGCCTCGACGCTCAGCGCCGCGTCCGCCGCGCCCTCGACCCACGCCTGCAGCGCCATGTGCGCCTGCGCCCGGTTCGCGTACAGGCTCACCACGTCCTCCAGCACCATCTGCGCCGGCTCCCACACGGGCCGCTTAAAGGCCATCTCCAGCCCCAGCGTGTAGAAGCGGATGGCGTTGGCGTACTGCCCCCTGCGGAACTCGGTGTTGCCCGAGTCGCGCAGCTTCTGCACCTGCGCCGTGCGCTTGGGGTTGACGGGCATCGGCGGCGGCGGCACGGGCATGCCGTTGTCCATGGCCAGGATGGCGCGGTGCAGCTCGTTGAGCGCGTCGAGCTCGGCGTCGAGCGGTGTCGTCTTGGTTCTTTTTGTGGGTGCGTCGGAGGCAGGTTCCAATTTTGGCAGACCACTTCTGCTGACGGCCTTGGTCTTGGGGTCGATGTGCAGCGCGTAGAGCGTAAAGGTGTCTTGGTCTGCCATATTTGGACGAGTGTGTGTGTACAAGGGAAAAGAGAAGAGTAAGAAATGTGGCGTCGAGCGTTTGAGGGCTCCGCGCTTCGGTGGATGGGCGCTCGACAGTCGCGGAAGATGGGTGCGCGTAGTTTGAGCAGAACTGCGGTGGAAGTATTTCTAGTGCAGATGAATATGCAAAATGGAGGAGTCGTTGTCTGAGAAGTGGTTGTGGTGGTGTTGCGACGAAGGTGCCGAGTAGAATGCAGTATGGTGCAAGCAAGGCTCCTTTCAAAAAGCCAGCTATGTTGTAAAGAGACGCCACACCACGTTCTTATCTTATCGCCCTCCTTATCGCTTATCGCTGCCCGCCTGTATCCAAAGTACAGGAAACTTTGTTATATGTACCCCATACGACAGAACAACCGGCGACCCACTTTCCACTGACGTCGGGCAACGCGCCTTACACGGTCAGTGGATCTCTTCATAATTCGATATCGTCGTTTTGTCGTCGGGCAAGTTGGGCATCTTGAGTACGAGTATTTGATATTCTCTGATTTCTTGCGACGAAAGAAAAGAACTCATTACACCGAAACACGGAACAAGTCCAGGTATCTCGTTTACAACGATGATTAGCACAAGAATATACTTATTATAAGCTACGACGACAAGAGTCATACTTTTCTTAGAATGTACATGTTTCGATTATGCATAAGAGCGACGTAAGGGTTAAAGAAAATTAAAGAACTTTTCACCTCTCACCCTCTTACGGGCCTATCAGATCAGCTCGACGCTCTTGTCCCGCTGTAGCTCTCCCGCCAGCGTCCTCATCCCCGTACGGCACTCTCATTACTTAATCCCGTCGACCACGGCGGGTACACCGACCACTTCCTAGGGGATCTGTCCATCGCGGGTAGAATGTCTTTGCTCTGGTCGCGGCTGCAGCCAGCGTATCTCCTGGTGCTCTCCATGCTTGAAAGTACTTGAGTTGTTCTCCATGCTTGGAAAATACTTGAGTTTGTAGATCACGGCTGGCTGGCACGAGATCCCACACCAGCTGTCCGATTCCCAATCCTGCTGGATCTCGCCCTCGTTACCTGACAACAGTTCTCGATACCTCGCTACTATCCCGTTTCTGCGAGTACGCCTGGGACTCTCACCACGTGGCTTGCTCTGGACTTCTCAGTCTGTGTTGTCGTCGTGGTAGACTCCTCCCGGCCCTCGATCGGTGGTCTAGCTGCATATTCAGGCCGCTAACCCAGCACTGGCTTGCATATTGATTCGTCTGTTTCGTGCAGACATTCAGTTGACGTCGTAGAGCTGGTACTGGATACTCTTGCGTGTTCTTGTGGTTCCAGTAACAAGCGAGATCTTGACAAAAGCTGACGTCCATCGCGTACTTGTATAATCTGGCGTAGGCCAAAGTCACGGGACATTCTCTGCCACCAGGGCAGGCACAAGGCGCAGAGGGTGCGGCGATGAAGCCAAGCAACATTGTATCGCACGATACCGTCGGGGATAGGGATAGTCGACTGCTCTCGGGCGGAAAAAATGGCTGCGCAGGTGTAGCGCGTTTTGAAGAAGTTGTGCGAGGGCAACCTCGTCGACGGTAGGAAAGAAAAAGAGAAAAAGGAAAAAAACAGAATAAACAAACACACGACACGACACGGCAACGCGGCGGGGCATCACAAGAACTGCTCGGAGTCGAGGTAGGCGAGGCGGCGGAGGATGCGCTGCTCCGACAGCCCCTCGGCGGCGGCGTCCTCCGCCCGCACCTCCTCGCGGAACTCGCGGCAGGCCTCCCTCCCACAGGCGATGCTCGGGGTCGCCAGGGTTTATTTAGGCGAACAAACGACTCCTCCGCAGAGGCGGCGGCGACGCCGTGAGCTAGGAGCACCCCGTTGCCGGGCACTCTAGGCCTCTTGGGTCAGCCGAGCGAGCGTACTCGGCCGGGTGCGCTAGGCATGTTTGGGAGGAAAGTACCGGCGCCGGTGCGCCCTCACGATCTTATTCATTTTGCGCATCAGCATGCCCCCGATTAAGAGGACCCGGTTCGCCTCCTCGGTCTCCGTCAGCGCAGCGTCGAGGTCACGCACACGCCCCCATCATCCGGAGCACCGGCCCGCACGTTGCCAGCAGAGCCGGCACCGGGGCACAAGTCTTGTGCGAGTCGACGCAGCGGCCGCACCGCCACGCTCCAAGGAGACTTTGTCCTCCCTTCAGGGAGGAGAGCAGAGGAACAAGAGAGTTGGCTAGTTGTTTGGCAACGGGCTACCGCAGGCCCCCCCCCAACGATATCAAAGCCAAGTGTCGTCACGCCAGTGGCGAAGAGCTTGGTCTTCCGAGGCGAAAGCCTGATCCTCATAAAGACAATGCGTGTAAAGTAGTGGAAATGCAGAAAGTCGAAGAGCCGATCGAAGTTCTCTGCCGATGTTCCATTGCTGTTAACGTATTCCGTACGTCGTAGGCGTCCTAGGCCACGCCCCAGTCAGCCAAAGAGGCTCGGCCACCCGCCTTCCTCCTCCATTGTCAGGGGACTGACTGAAAATGAGGTGGAAAAAATGGATGATTCTTCTAGGAGGCTCCAAAAGGGACTTGGTTGAACAGTCTCGGCCTCACTTATCTGCTCCTCTTCTCCTCCATCGTATTACGACCCATTATGAGATGTACCCACTGGGCTGTATGACGTAAATGAGGCGTCGCGGACACAGAGAGGGCCTGCAGACATTTTCATCGTCGAGGCCGAGCACAGCATCAGCGGTTAACTGGCCCAGATGAGACCATGGCTGTCGAGGAAGAACGAACCATAAGTCCAAGTCGCAGTTGTCGGGGCGGTCAGATTGGTCATGTCTGATATCACGGGGATTCGCTTCGTCTTCCCGCCACGATTATATCGGGCGCGGCGCACCGTGGTTGTTGCTGATTGAAGCTGGGTGAGTGCTTCAGCTAACCAGACAGGGCACGCCTAGGACAAAAGTGATCCTCTGTCTCTGTGGATCAGCCGGAGTGATGCATCATTTTCTCTGCTCGCATCACGCGCAGACTCCATGCTGCGTACCAGCAGTTCAGCAAAAAAAAAAAAAAAATGTTGCTGAGCCTCTCTAGCCTCTGTGGTAAGCGAAGCCGAGTTGGCCGACAGTATCTGACCCGGGATGCGTCTTGCTGTGTCAGTCAATGCTTAGTCCAAGGGGGGGAGGGGAGTACACTCACTGAAGGCATGGAAGTAGATAGACTGTCGGTCTTCCCATCGAACAGCCCACATATGTGCGAGCTCATCTTCCCGAAGGAGATCCATGTCTAGGCGTATCTCTCCACCGAGCCGCCCGCATTGCAGGGTCACCGCGTGCAGGGGAAGATGGTTCGCGGGTTTCTTGATCAGCGCGTTTTTTCTCGGGTGTTGTAATACAAGGCGACAAATGAGAAAAAATGAACAGCGGCCACCACGAGACCGACTGCCGATGCTGAGCCGAGTTGTTTTGCATAGCTGCTCTCCCAAGGGTACCCAGGTGCATGAATGTACTTGGCGGTTGAGTGTCCTCTGCCGTGCTTGTCGCTGCCGGGCAGGATAGCATTGTATGTGCAGGAAAGCCGCGGAAATACATGATAGCTGCCGTGACCGGCACGACCTTGTAGGACAGAGGTCGAGGCTTTTCCTGATCCACACCCTCCCAGACGACAACGCGGAGAGCGGTCCATAGGTGCACGGACACATTTAGACTTTCGACAATATGCAAATAGCACTGAGCTGGAAGTCGGGGGGGAGGACTAAGCAAAACGTCGTGCAATTGTCGATGGAAAATTGTTGTCACTTGTGGGATGAAAGTATTGGGCCAGGGGTGGGTGCCCTCTGGACATATCTGTCCTCCACGACTCCGTGGCCGGCGTGATGAAAGCGTCTGATTTCATCCCGCTTGTCCTCGTCGGACGATGCACGACTGCCTCACACTTTTTTTTTTCTTTCTTTTCTCTTCAGTCCATGCGTGCCGACCGGCCGCTCGATCAAGGAGGACAAGAAAGAAGGCAGTGACTTCGGTGGACTGGGGGGGGGGGGGGGGAATACATCACGTCCGACGGACGGTCGCTTGATCCTGGGCGGCAATTGCCCTTGTATCACGACTTGTGTCATGACTTCTTGCCGATGTGCAGCCCTGTATTCGCCATGTTCAAGAGCGTAAAGGCTCTGCCGCAGCCCTCCAAGATGACAGTTGGCTATGTGCTTGCAAGTCCCACGTGCGATGTCATATGGTTCGACACGGTCGGCGTTCCTGTGTGCTTGTCCCCAAGGATGGGGTGGTCCGCCCGCAGAGGATGGACAGCAGAGGACAGGGACAGAGAAGAATAGACTTCCTCTGTGATGTCGTTCATGTGCGGACGCGTCTCTCTGGAGCGGACGAAGTGCTCACTGTTGGATGAGCGATAGACGAGCTTGCTGGCAAAATATATTGCAGCACTGACGTGCAGGCCGACAGGCCGACAGGCTGGGTGGCCGGAGTGGTCGATAGATTATTCGACACTCGAAGGGAGGATGGAAGGATAGTATAGGAAGGATGAGCAGAAGAGGAGAGGGGATGTCGAGGAGGAGGAGGGAGGGAGGGAGGGAGGGAGTGGTATTTATACCCGGCGGCGACGTGCTGATTGATGCCCGGGGCCTCGTCATCAGGAATCACATGCCAGCAAACGGCAAACGGCAGTGAATGTTTGGTGCTGGTGTCATCACGGCGTCAGTGCAAGCGTCACGGCGCTGTTTGTATGATATTCACTGGCATCTCACTCTGTCGACTTTACATCACTGTGAGACGACATGACAAGTAGTGAGTGGTGGTTGATATGGAAGATTGCTCAGTAGTCACTCGCATTTACACTTTTGATCTCGCTAATATTCACTACCAGCAACAACACCTACACCGCCGCCAGCGCCTTTTCCACCTTGGCGCGGCTGCTGTTCTCGGCCGCCACAAACACGTCCAGTGCCGCCGCCAGACGCTCCGCCGCCGTGGCATCGGCCTGGATTGCCGCGTCCAGCGCCTTGCCGTTGTCGGCCAGGTAGTCCACTTTGCTGAGGGCATCGTAGTCGGGGGCGCCACTAGTATTGCTGCTATCCTTGCTGAGGTGGTCCACCGCCAGCAGCGGCTTGAGCCGGTCACTGACGTCGGGCCGGTCGCGGTAGGGGTGCGCGGGCTTGGGCCGGCCCTCGGCCGCCTTGCCGCCGGGCCGGCTGGGCGCCGCCGGGTCGTAGGGCCGCGCGGCCAGGTCCTCGATGATGCCGTGGAAGAGCGTGACGGACTGGCAGCCCATCTCGCCGGCGGCCATGGCCTCCTCGGCCGTGACGAAGCTGGCGTTCTTCATCAGCGGCTGGTCCTGGCCCGTGGCGGCGTAGAGCCGGCGGTAGGCCTCGAGGATCTGCAGGATGCGCGGCGAGTTGGGGTGCTCGACGGCGGGGTCCTTTGTGTCTGGCCAGATGCTGCGGTCGGTATGAACACGGACGTCTGTTTTTTTTTTTTTTTTTCTTAGTATAAGTTGTATATTCAATTTCGGAGGAGACAACAAACCATTAAAGTAAGGACTGATCGACAGACACCGGGCTTGGCTGCAGGCGAGGGCCTGGGGCAGGCCAAACAGGGCCGTGCCCAGCGTCTGGATGCCCTCGGCCTGCAGGGTCTTGGCCGCGTTCAGGGCCGGCCCCGTGCTGGGGATCTTGATGCAGAAGCGGTCGCGCGCCACGCCGACGCGCGCAAACTCGGCCGCGTAGAGCCGCGCGTGAGCCAGCGTCGCCGCCGTGTCGTAGGCCAGCGACGGCAGCGTCTGCAGCAGCGTGCGGCCGGCGATCAGGTCGACGGTCTGCGCCGCCATGAGCACGGACATGCGCGTGTATACGGCTACCCAGAGGGGGTGCTGCTTGAGCAGGGCGTCCTCCCCGGCCTCATACTCCGCCTTGACGGCGCGCGCCGTGTCGATGATGAGCTGCGCGTTGGACGGGTGATCCAGCTGCACGTCGACAAAGCCCTGGTTGCTGGTCTGGTCGTGGAAGCGGATCTTGGGCAAGTACGAGCGGAGAAAGTCGGGGTCCATCCAGTCAATGTCGACATCGACTGGGGGGGGTTAGCTGATGGAGGCCTCAAAGGATGACTCCGGAGACCGGCAGATGCGAAAACTCACGCTCCTGCTCGAGCCGGTCGAGCCACGTCATGGGTGCCGCCATTGTGTAGGTCAGGGTGTGTGTGGGATGGTGGATGGTGTACGAGTAAACAACAGCAAGATGGTGTGCGGATGAGACGTTGGGTAGCTGACGATGCAGACAAGACTACGAGGGATGTATAGATGCCCAGCATCAACGCTCCAGGATCGACCGGGCCTCCTTCTTTATAATTTTATAAGCAGGCCCGGCGGTCCTTCCCCTTCCTGTCCCGCTGTCGGAGCTGCAGAGGAGGCATGTCTGTATTGGGAAAGCACAGACCAACCGGATATGCCACGGAGTCCTCGTACAATTCACTCTCGTACTCTCGTACTCCGTAAAGCCAACACCCACCCGACGTTGCCCAACAGTTCCTGCTTGTCGCGGCCGCCATGCTCGATCGCCAGCACAGCATGCATTGGTCTAGACCCTCTTGGGGGGGGGGTTGCCCTGCACGCCCCATTCCCCCCATTCCCCATCTATTACCCCCATGAGGGTCGCAAGCTGGGGTCGCAGCGCATCGCACTGGCCTGTCGTTCTGCACTGCGGAGTCGCCCAATGCGGTAATGGAGTCTTGTGACCGGGAAAACTACGGAGTACGAAGGACGGAGTACGGTTCGCGAACGCGGAGACGACGAGCCGGAGACGACGGAGTCCAGTCACAACGATCGCATGGCTTCAACGCCCAACTATCGGACCATTCCCTATAGATTCTGCAGCTCAAAAAGTTTTGTCGGTGAGCAAATGCTATACTCCACATTATCGGCGTGCATGCTGTGGCTGTCGTGGGGTTGGACTCGTAAATGGCAAGCCGCGGAGATTCCTCTTTCGGCCAACCATCGTGACTTTATGCCAAGCTCGTAGTGGATGAGGGCATGGAAGAGTTGCTGCAGTGTTTTTTTGCTATTTGAATTTCTCTATCGAACAAAATCAGTCGAGGCTAAGGCAATGTATCTTCACTCAACTGCTGGAGATCTTCACCAGTAGAATTGACAGCTCTCCGGCCTCATGCTGTCTGCTGTCATCGGAAGAGCACCTCGTGTTCATCCACTCCGTCAAACAAATGCGCAAGCTGTCATGGAGCACATATAGCATAAAAAAAAGTAACTTCATCTTAAGTACTACACTCCATGCTGAAAACGCGCTTATGTTCAAAGTCCCAACGACTGTGGCAAGCTGTCACCCTGACCGGACCCTGAGCCGCCCTGCGGAGGCATCACCAAACTGCGCTACAACTGCAGCGCATTCACTCATCCATGTATCCATCCATTCACGCTTCCAGACATTTGCATCTTTCGTCTTCAATATGGTCATGCTTTGCAGCACATCTGTTTGCAGTTCTTGGACTCTTTGCGGCCTGTTGGCACGGACCGGGATCGCCGTGCAAAGCAGCGTGCGTTGTGCAACCAGGAAGCGGCACGTCTCCCGTCTGACGACCTGTTTTATTCGTACTCTATAATTCTATATTACTATCTATGCTTCTATGCAGATACCTATGAATTCACTACATCACTACATACATCTCTCGTCGTGTCGGTGCCGCCCTGATAAATGGATGACTAAGCAAGAGCGACGCGTATGCAAACGGCAAGAGCGCAATGACGAGCTGTGCAGTGCAAACGGTAGGCACAATGAGCAGCTGCCCAATGTGCAAGGCAAGGCAAGCTTCAGGGAGAAGGAGCTACCCGTCCAGCGCGTGCGACAGGCAGGCACGACCCTGGAGCGCTGTAAATTAAAATGCGAAAATAGAAAAATCAAATGCCAAAATGGAATAAACAGAAGGCGCGCAGTCAGCAAAGATATTCTCAGTGTGCTGCTTTCTTTTGCTGTGTTGCCCTTTCTCCCTGTCGTTTTTGAGGTTTTTGAGCTTCATTCTCTCTCTCTCTCTCCCTCGCTCTATTCTCTCTCTCTCTCTCTCTCCCTCCCTTGTCGCGCCCTCTGCTGTTCGTGTCTCGCCCACTCGCCATTCCTCGCCCAGCGCCTGTGGCATCTGCTCGACGACGCCGTTGAAGCAGGAGCCGCAAAAAAAAGGAACTAGTGCGCATCTCAACTTTTTGCTAATTTTTAATTAATTTTAAATCAATTATCCAACTCTTCTCTTTTTTTCCCTTCTCTCTCATTGCCTTGGCTCCATCGACCATGATCTCGTCGGCCGCCATCCTCGCCTGAGCCAGCCCCCTCGCTTCTATCCTTATCGCTGCCCGTTTTCCCTTTCGTCGACGCCTAGCCCCAGAGCCCGACGCGTTTCTCCGCCATCCGCCACCGCCGCGATCCTCTTTTTTTTTTTCCCTTCTCCCATTTCTCTGCGCGACATCGACCTTCACCCCTCCCCGCCCCCCTCGTCGCCCGTGCTGTCAGCCATCTGTATCATCATCCCGCCCACCTCTGCCCCGGCGATTGCTGTCGCGACAAAACACGCTCAGCCTTGCTCTCCTCCTCCTCTCTCTCTATCTCGCTCTCTCTCCCTCTCTCCATCTGCTCGCCCTCCCTGTCGCGACCGGGGCTGCGAAGCTGTCATCGCCCCAGAACCAAACACTGTGACCTTGACAGCCCGTTTATTATCCCCAACGCCACACCCAACATCGCATCGCGTGAAATCCAACGACAAGGGGCGCGCGCGGTTTCGTCTTCATCGCACCAGCAGCCCATCGACAGTCGCCCAAGATGATGAACCTCAACTCCCTTCTCAACGCGAACGACGACGACGGCGCGAATGCCAAGAAGCGACAGTTTCAGCAGCAGCAACAGCAACAGCAGCAACAACAGCAGCAGCAGCAGCAACCGCCGCTGACGCCCGTCCAGCCCGGCGGCCCTCCCCAATTCTCGCGCGACTACGGCGCCTCCGTCCACGCATCGCCGCGCGCCATCTCCATCGTATCGCAGCACGACTACCCATCCAGCGCCGGCCCCGGCGCGTCTCCTTATGCATCGCCGGGCGCCTACGGGTCGCGTCCCATCGCACCGCCGCTGCAGCCGCTGAACAGCAACGACCTCCGATCGCCCGGCAGCGCGTCCACGCCCCATCCCGGCCCATCACCCTATCGCCACACGCCCAACAGCTCCCTCAGCGCCTCCGCCGGAGGAAACGCCTTTCACTTTCCGCCGGCACAGTCTCCGTCCGGCGCCAGTCCGGTGCAACACCATCAGCCTTATCCTCCGCAGGGCCAAATCCCTCCTCAGCAACAGCAGCAGCCGCCGCAGCAGCAACGGCGAGACAATTACCCCCAACAGCCCCAGCAGCGCCCGCCAGGCCCCCCTGTGGGTATGACGGGCCCGCCTGGCGCCCCCTACCTGCAAGGCCCGCCGCAACAACAGCAGCAGCAGCACCCACAACAACAACAACAACACCAACAACAACAACAACACGGACAGCACCCACAACACCCACAGCAACAGCACTTGCAGCATCCACAGCACCCGCAAGCCCTGCAGCATTCCCAGCATCCGTCGCACTCTCAGCACCCTCAGCATCCGCAGAATTTGCAGCATCCTCAGCACCCTCAGCAGCTTCAGCAGCTTCAGCATCCTCAGCATCCTCAGCACCCTCAAAATCCTCAGCACCCGCAACATCCTCAGCAACTGCAGCACCCTCAACGCCCCCATCCCCATCACCCCCATCTGCCGCAGCAGTCGCCGCAGCACCAGCCACACCAGCTGCATCCTCAACACCCGCAGCATCCATCAAACCAACAAATCCATCCGCAGCAGTCACCCATTGGCCCTCCCGGCAGCGCACCGCCCTCGGCCTACCCTTCACATCAGCGCGCCGCATCAGCGTCGCAGCAGCAGCAGCAGCAGCAGCAGCAGCAGCCATCGCAGCCAGGCCCGCAGTATGGCTCACCGTATAGCCAGAACAGCCCCGTCGTGACACACCGCTCAGGCCCACCGATTGGCCAGCAGCAGCAGCCGCCGCCGCCAGGACCTCCACCTCAACAACAACAATCACAACAACAACTCCAACACCAACACCAACAGCACCAACACCAACAACCACCACCTCCACACCCCGATTCGCGCCAAAGTCCTTATTTGCAGCAACAGCCGGGCCCCTTTGACCCAACGCGCCAACCTTCGCAGCCATCGACGCCTCTGGGCCCTCCTTTGTCAATTGTCACACAACAACCGAGAGTGGCAAATTCGGCACAAGTACAGCAGCAACAGCAGCAGCAGGCGCAGCAGCAGCGTTCACAACCAGCTAGTCCTCTTTTGCAGCGATTGTCGACGGGCCAGCTCCCCTCATCTTCGCCTCACTCCTACCAAAAAGCCCACGCCTCACCTCGCTCTGCGTCATCTTCGGTCCCTAGTACCTCTGCCATCCCACGCGATAGCACCCGCCAGCCCTCTACCTCTCGCCAGGGTAGCGGCAGCTACAGCCAGCCTCAAGTAGCGGGAGCACCCGGACCACCTGGATCATCTGGGCCATCCGGACCACCTGGATCATCTGGGCCATCCGGACCACCTGGACCATCTGGACCACCCACAGCATCTGAAGCATCCCCTAATCCGGCATCCGGTCCTGCGTCAGGCCCGCCTTCGACGTCTGCGTCCCACCAGAGATCTCTGTCTCAGAGCGACCGCGCACCCAGCGTCAGCGTCAGTCCCAAGACGCGCGTGTCCAGCTTGTCAGGAGGCGTCCCCACAATGGCACGGCCCTCGCCCATGGACGTGGAGGCGTCGGCGCAGCATCAACAACACAGCAGCGCAGCAGCAAAGCGCAAGCTCGACGAACGCGACCTGCACCCCGACGAAGTCGACCGCCACGACGCACGACGCCCCGCACCGTTTGAAGACAGCAACAGTATACTACGGCAGCAGCAGCAGCAGCAGCAGCAATCACAAAAACAGCAACAACCTCAAAACACACCACCCGCCAAGCCACCCATGGCTCCACAGTCGACGCAAAATAAGAAGCGGCGGTATAAGCAGCCACCGCCGTGGGCATGCGAGTATGAGAACAACCAGCCACTCAACGAGCCCAACTTCATCGTGCGCAAACACGGCGGCCACGGCCATGGCAACGGTGCCGCGACGACAGCTAGGCACCCGTCGCCCGAGGAAGCACGGCACGCGTCGAGAACTAATGGTGCCGCGGCCGCGTCTGCAACTACCAAGGTCGGTGGCGGCGGCGGCGGCGAAAACAAGACCGGCGCTGTGGCACCGAGCGCGGCCGTCGCTGCGGCCATGGCCACCGAGGCGCGGCTGGCTCTGCTGGGTCCGTGGGAGGAGGCGGTGACGGGGGCCAAGCCGTACGAAGAACTGCCGCGCAAGGTGGCAGACTTTTTGTTCCTCAACGTGGTCAGCAACCCCAACATGATGGAGATCCAGCAGCTGGACGTGCAGTTTGAGATTGAGGCGAAGCTGGGCCAGCTGATCAGTAAGGACACGAACCAGCGGATCGAGCTGCCGGTGGCGTCGGAGTGCCTGCTGCAGGACACGGGGCGGGTGTCGTTCAAGAGCAGCATGACGGACGTGCAGCACAAGGCGTACAACGAGTTCCTCAACCGGCTGGTGGTGGAGACGGACGCGCGCAACCCGGCGGCCAACGGCGGGCGGCCGCGGGTGCCGGTGCTGTACACGCACCGGCGCGAGATCGACCGGTTCTACGAGCTGCCGCTGGGGATGCAGGAGAAGCTGCCGGCGTGTGTGCGCAACCTGCTGCCGCACCGGCACCCGGTCAAGGTGCGGGTGACGTACGACAAGAACAAGCCGGGCGAGGTGGTGGCCAAGATTGTCAAGGCGCGGGTGGCGGACCTCAACATTTACTTTCCCGACTCGACGCTGGACTGCCGGCTGAGCGTGAACCTGGAGATGCCGTGGCCGGGCAGCGTGGAGGAGCTGGCCAAGATGGCGGCGGCGTCGACGCGCGAGCGGCCGCCGGACCGCGAAAAGGACCGGCTGAGCTACCGGCAGAGCCACTACCAGATCGACCTGACGCAGGTGACGTACAAGATCCAGGGCCCGCAGAAGATGGAGCGCGAGGAGAAGGAGCACGAGCTGGAGATTGAGATGGCGGCCAACATGCTGATCCAGCAGGGGAAGCTGGCGGCGAGCGGAGCGCCACATGCGTACCAGGAGCTGGTGGACGGGCTGGTGGACAATGTGCGGATTCTAGCACGTCGGGCGTGATTTTGCACGGCGGGCGTGATGTTTTTTTGTTTTCTTTTTCTTTTTTCCTTTTCTTTATTCTATTACTAATCACTATGGTGTACGAGACAAGTACGGCGGCGCAGGCTGAACAGGAACGGGGACATGGCTTGGGCGGTATTGTATGGAATCGTTTTGTTTAGGATTGAGTTTGGCGTTGTATTTGTTTCTTGGGCGAATGTTAATTCGTTGATTTAATCTCATCATTGTCGTGACTATCTAATCAATGACAGTAGGAGGGCCGTCATAGACGACGAGGATGTTAGACGACACGTGATACCTCAGGCCGACGTCCTATATAGGAAACAGTGAGGACGCGGCAACATCTAGATTCAGTTTAATTACATTCACAGCTCACATAGTACGGACAGAGTAGTGCAGAAAATGGGTGTGGCTCTAATTCAATAGATACAAGTACTGTCAAATAAGTACAAAAAAAAGGAACCTTGCGCTTTCTGCAAGAAGGGCAAGGTTAAGAAGAGAAGAAGAAGAAGAGAAGAAGAAAAGGAAAAAAAACGGCAGACGCCGGAGTCATAAAAGGTCACCAGGAAAGGAGAAGAAGAAAAAAATATAGACATAAAAAAAGAAAAGAAAAGAAAAAAGGCCAGCTTAGTGCTGCGGGCGGCGCTGCGGCCGCGGCGGCGTGCGGAACCCGCTGGGCCGGCTGCGTGAAAACGTCTTGGTCGCCGAGGCCGACGCCGACTCCGACGCCGGGCGCGTCAGCGTCACCAGCGTAGATGCCGGCGCGGTGCCGGTCCCGATCGGGGCGCTCACGAGCTTGCTGGCGGCGGGGGCCGTGCCGTTGGTAAAGGACATGGTCCAGGACAGGACGGGCGTGGCGATGGGGGCCGACGGGGAAGTGGCGGGGGTGGTGATGGCAGCCGGCGTGGTGACGGGTGCGGCAGGAGTGGTGGCCGGGGTGGTGGCGGCGCCGGCGACAGGAGTGGTGGCCGGAGTGGTGGCAGACGAGGCCTCGGCGGTCGCCACGACGGTGACCGACTCCTGCGTCAGGGGCTTGGACGGCGACGACGGGACCTTGGCGGTCGTCGGCACAGAAGAGTCGGCGTCGCGGGTCACAGTGACGGTGACGGGCGAAGCGTCGGCACCGCTCGGGGTGGTGGTGGTGAAGGTGGCGTTGGTCCACTTGGTGACGGTGGACGTGATCTCGGCGGGGCACGACGAGGTCGGGGCGGCGGCGGCAGGAGCAGTAGCCGAGAACGTAGCGTTGCCAAAGGGCGGGATGATGGACGGGGCGGCCGAGGGAGCAGCAAACCCACCAGTAGGCATGGCACCCGACGGCGCAGACACACCCGTGGCCAGGGCACCCGAGGGCACGAGCGACGTGCGCTTGGCGGCCTTGGCGCTGAGGATGGCCGACTTGGGCGCGATGCCCGGGTAGAAGGAGGCCGGGATGGTGGGGATGGGGATCGACGAGGACACGTCGAAGCCGGCCGTCAGCTCGTTGGCCATGGTGGCGTAGGCGTAGCTCGTGGCCGTCGTGATGGTCTTGGTGACGACGGGCACGGCGGCCGTGTGCACGGAGCCGGTGGCGAGGCAGCCGCCGGAGCCGTAGGCGTTGGCGCACACTTGGTACTCCTTGCTGCCGGCCTCGGTCCAGATGTCAAAGTTGCTGAAAGTCATGTCGTAGCAGGGCTCGGCCGCCGGGCACAGCACCTTGATGGGCCCGCGCTGGACGCCGTTCTGGCAGGTGCCGTGCCAGTCCTCGACGGTGATGTCGTGGTACGAGATGCCGTTGCCGGCGCCGACGGACTGCTGGTACCAGGCGGTGTCCATGTCAAAGGTGTAGGCGTTGCTGTGGCCCGTAAAGGTGTTGAGGGCGACGTTGTAGACGGAGCCGTTGCCGCCGTTGGACTTGATCATGTACATTTGGTTGGAGTGGTGCGTGTAGATGTTGCGGTACTCAATGTCGTGGATGTCCGTGTTGGTCGACAGCGAGCCCATGGCGCAGCCGCCCGACCAGTTGCAGTGGACGGACTCGATGAGCAGGTGGTCCGAGGGGTTCTTGACCGTCACGCACTCGTCCTTGTTCGAGACTTCGACGTCGTGGATCCAGATGTTGCTGCCGGACACGTCGATGCCGTCCAGGCCGCCCTTGTAGCCGCCGTGGATGACGACGTTGTAGATCTCGCCGTTCTCGCAGGTGTCGATGGTCAGGTGGAACTGGGGGGCATCAACCAGAGCAATGTCGTGGATGCTAAAGTCATAGGTGTGGTAGAGACGCAGAATGCGAGCGCCGTAGAGGCCATCTATTTTGTTAGCAGTGCTCTGTAGTCAACCCAATATAAGAGATAGACCTACCCTTGTGGAACTCGTAGCCGTAGGCCTGGATGGCGCCCGTGGCCGTGGCACTGTAGATCTCAACGTCGGTGCTGTCGCGGATGAAGATCATGTTACCGCCGCCGGTGCTGTGCAGTGTTAGTGTCTGTTATGCGGGGACATGGATACACGCTCGACATACCCAGTGCGGTAGATGGTGCCCTCAATGTTGATGGACACGCCGTTGCCGTGCTTCAGCGTGAGCCACGTGGCGAAGCCGTAGTCACCCTTGGGGATGTACACTGGGGGGGGGGTTAGTTTCCTGGCATAGAAGCGAAGAGACGATAGACAGAGAAAAACTTACCCTGACCGCCCGAGGCACAGGCACTCCAGGCCGAAGCAATGGCGGCACTGTTGTCGGTGCTGACGCTGGCAACACCGCCGTAGTCGAGAATGTTGCAGATCTTCTTGGCCGCCTTCTCGGCCGTCGTGGTGAGCGGGCCGACGGTGCCCGAAAGCTGCGCCAGGGCCGACGTGGCAAAGACGGCCGAAGCCGTCAGGAGAGAGATGGAGCGCATGTTGTGTGTGTTGTGTTTGAATGTGTCTTTGTCTGGGAAAAGCAAAAGAAGCGAATGGACGTATACGTGCGAGTATATCAAAAATCAAAAATCAAAAAAAGAATGGCAGACGTCTGGCGTCGAAACGAATGGAAACCGAATGGACAGAAAAACTGAACAAACTGCAAGAGAGTTTGAAAAAGAGTGACAAACAAACAACAAGGAGAGCTTGGTGACAAGACGCAAAGCATGGCCCTTTAAAAGTCTACGAGAAAAAAAGAACAGGCGATGGGCATCGTCTTATACGAGTCGATAGTCGTACCTTTTGGAGTCGCATCCTCTCTACAACAGCCATTGGCGTCCCGTCCACTGGCGCCGATGTGACTGCAAAATAAAAGGCCGCACTATAGCCACAAAAGGCAAAACATCAGACATGGCCGTTGTTTCAACCCCAGCACCACGCAGGCGCAAAGCATATCTCTGAACTAAAAACCAAGGCATGCTTGCCGGTTGCATATCCACTGGCCTCCGTTCCGTCGTACGCGGCCGGGCGCCGGGCGCTTTATTAAAGGGGAGGCTCGCCTGTGTCATGCAGACAAAAAAAAAAAAAAAAAAAAAAACGCCGCAAACACCTTGAACGGCCACCCATGCTTGTTATGCCCGCCATACTCGTTCGTAGTCGTACTCGTACAGAACACCACTTTCCCTTTCTTACACTGTAATTACGAGGGAGTACGAGGTTTTACCACGGCCATCCCTGCGAGCTGCCAAATTACGTCTGTCACTTACACGCCGCACGATTACGGCAGCCATGCCACTTGCAGGCTAGTGTGTTTCATTGCATGTTCTTCTTCTTCTTTTCGGTCTTCTCTTCTTCTCGTTCTTTTTTCCAATTTCGCTTACGGAGTGGTTTGTGATCGCTCGCGGTCTAGAAAGATCGCAGTGGTGGAGCGGCCAGTGCGCCGGCGTTCTTCCGTTGGTGCATTCATTTCTACTTTGCCATGTCCACTTTGTATTGCACACGTCTTCCCGTCTTCCACTTTGTGGTCTTTTTGCTCTTACGGTGTGGCATTCTAGACCGTATGGCCATCTGACCTGTACCGCAGCACTGGCAGGGCATGCGGTCAGGTCGAGGCCGGCATGATAGTACTCGTACAACCTTGTAGGAGTAAAAGTATTAGTAGAAGTAAGAGTGAAAGCAAAAGAAAGAGTACTGTCTTCCCATAAACGGCATATTCCGTAACTCCGAGTCAGCCACACCCGCCCCCAAACGCATTCCTTCCTGCTGCCCTGCGCAGGATCCGTCCGTGCTTGGATCGATCATGGCCTGGCGCCAGGACCAAGCAGCAGATGACAGGATAACGACCTATCGGGTGGGGTTCCCCTGAATGACTGGGAAGGTATGGGGTGCTCGACTGGGGGGGGCCACAAGCGAGCCCATTCTCGTGAGCTCAAGATGAGGAGAGGGAGATGGGATGGGGAGATCAAGGAGAAGCCAATGTCGTAGCACGGTGGGTTTTGGGCAGTTTTGCCGTTTGGGAAAGGGATATGGTGATCCACAAATCGTTTAACATTGATTAGTGGGGGGTGTCCCGAAACGAAATCAATGCCGTTTTTTTATTTTTTTTATTTTTTTATTTTTTATTTTTTTATTTTTTTTATTTATCGTATTTATGAATACCGCCCGGATTTACGAGTACGAGTTTCTCCGTATGTGGTGGTGCCTACGACGCCCGACGGTGGTATTTGCGTCCCTGCGAACGGGCAATCACACCATTTCTCGTCCGAGCAGGGCCCGTCCCAGTAACGCTGGATGAGGCGTACCATGGGCGCAGTCGCTGGTCGTTGAGTGATCGTCGACTATATAGGGAGCAGTCCCGAATTTTGCTGTATTCGGAATGTGCCACAACACGTGATCTCTCTGGACGACGTACGAGATACGAGTACGGAGTGTAATAATAAAGCGCGGAAAGAGAGCTAAGAGAGAGCTAAAAGAGGCTGTTACCAAAGGGGAAGGAGCAACCACTATCGCAGCAGGCTACTATCGTACTACTCCGTAGTCGTGTAAGTCGGACTCGTACTATCATGTAACTTCTCCGTAGTCGTACAGTCGACAGTCGTGCCTTCCCTGTCCAAACTTCGTATGCGACGGATTAATTATATTTTATCCTGGCATTAATTCTCGTACACCGTATTGCTGTATTGTACACGTACTCGTACTCTTTGTTTTCACCGTCTGCCGCCCCCCCCCCCCCCCTTTCCCCTCCCCATGGCCTCCGCGCAGGCCGGTTTCATGAGTTTCCACCAATAGACCCTCCTCATCTAGACCGTACGGAGTTGGAGTCGAAATGACCAGCATCACCAGAAGCTGCCAAGGGGGCGGCTCTTGGCCATGTATAAAGAGCCCTCTTGGCATTTCTTCTTGGGAGGAAAAGAAGAAAAGAGAACCAGACACAGCCCAGTGCATCGTCGGCCTTTGTTTACTTTCACTCTCGTTTTTCACTCTTTTCACCATCATTTACTGATATTCATTCGTTTCTTGTGCTTTTTGCAACATTACTACATTCTTTTCTGCTGTCTCTATATTTTATTCTATATTCTTTGATCTCTGTCGAGACTTTCCATTTTTTTTTCACTCACAACAGCTGCCAAGCACTGCTATTTTTCTTCTTCCAAGACTTCCAAGACTCTTGTCCTTAAATCCTCCATCATGCTGGACATTGCCACTCTCGTCGTCGCCTTGGCGGCCTTTGCCAGCGCCTCCCCTGTGGCGGCGCCTGCCATCACCCCTGCTCCCTCGCCGGCGCAGGTCAAGCGCGCCACCAGCTGCACCTTCACCGGTGCCAGCGGTGCCGCCCTGGCCAGCAAGTCGCAGGCGGCCTGCGCCACCATTGTGCTCAACAACGTGGCCGTGCCCTCGGGCACCACGCTGGACCTGTCCAAGCTGGCCGACGACACCACCGTCATCTTTGAGGGCACCACCACCTGGGGCTACAAGGAGTGGGCCGGCCCCCTGCTGCAGATCAAGGGCACGGGCATCACCGTCAAGGGCGCCTCGGGCTCCGTGCTCAACGCCGACGGCGCGCGCTGGTGGGACAGCGAGGGCAGCAACGGCGGCAAGACCAAGCCCAAGTTCTTTGCGGCCCACGGCCTCAAGAACTCGGTCATTGACAACATCACCATCAAGAACACGCCCGTCCAGGCCGTGAGCATCAACGACTGCGACGGCCTGACCATTACGGACATGACCATTGACAGCTCGGCCGGCGACTCGGCCGGCGGCCACAACACCGACGGCTTCGACATTGGCAGCAGCTCCAACGTCGTCATCAACGGCGCCAAGGTCTACAACCAGGACGACTGCGTCGCCATCAACTCGGGCACCGGCATTACCTTTGAGAACGGCTTCTGCTCCGGCGGCCACGGCCTGTCCATTGGCTCCGTCGGCGGCCGCTCCGACAACGTCGTCGAGACCATTACCTTTTCCAACACGCAGGTCACCAAGTCCGTCAACGGCATCCGCGTCAAGGGCACCGAGGGCACCACCGGCACCATCAAGGGCGTCACCTACAAGGGCATCACGCTGTCCAGCATCTCGCACTACGGCATCCTGATCGAGCAGAACTACAAGGGCGGCGACCTCGTCGGCACCGCCACGTCGGGCGTGCCCATCACCGACCTGACCATTGAGAACATCTCGGGCACCAAGGCCGTGTCCAGCTCGGGCTACGACGTCGTCATCACCTGCGGCAGCAGCAGCTCGTGCACCGGCTGGACCTGGAGCGGCGTGTCCGTCACGGGCGGCAAGACCTACAGCAAGTGCAGCAACGTCCCCAGCGGCATTTCGTGCTCGTAAGCGTTTCGTTCAGGCTTGAGCCTTGTTGATTTTCAATACTCGTTGCTCTGGCCTCTGGGCTTAGGCAATACCAGTCAGCATAGGTAGCCCTTGGGGTGGTTCTGTTATACCGGTGACAGTGGATTGTGTCGGCAGAGTTTTACCTTTTTATAATTTTCTAGTCGAACTAGGCCAACTAATACAACATAATCACACTGGGAATATTGGAATGCGTGACTTTTTGAATGCTTGCTGTTGATGCATGTAATTAGAATGTAGAGCTGGTTTTCAGCTAGTAAATTGTCGATCTAACAGCGATCAAGCTATTGTGATGATGATGTGCAACTTAAAACCTTATTTAAGTGAGATTCTTAGACTGAGTTTATTTCGTTTAAGCTTATTTGAATTTAGTTCTTTCATCTCAAGTCTTGTTCATCTGACCTATTTCTGCTACTAATTTCATGGTTTTCAGCCCAATAATTGATTGTTTGATTGTTTGATTGTTGTAAACTAATTGCAAACAACTCTAAGATTTATTATCTTCCTTATGTCTTTTGAATTATGTCCTGTGAATAAATCCAACAATAATTACAAGTTATTTTTATTTCTGTATAAAATATTATTTTATCATAAAAAGAATATCAATAAAAATAGAAAATAATATATTATGTCTCGAATTCAAAATATTACATTCCCCTTCTATTTGGATAATTACAATCACTGAAATTATTCTAATCACCCATCACCACGCACTAATACCCGTCTTGACCGGCCGGCAAAACCCCGCCCGTTCACACGCCGCCAGAAACGCCATCAGCACATGGTCGCAGCCGCGGTGCGCCACAAAGTTGAGCGTCATCACCAGCTCCTCCCGGCGCAGCGAAATCACGCTGTCGTACGGCACCACGCCAATGGGCACCGTCACGTCGACGGCCTGGGCATACGGCGCAATCGACGCCGCGCGCATCGGCGAGAAGGGCGGGAAGTAGTCGTAGTCCAGCACGTCGCGGTACTCGGGCACGCCGCCGCCGGCGTCCTGGATCTGGTAGACCCAGAGGCCGTCGGTGCACGTGGCGCTGCTGTAGGGCACGACCTGGCTGTTGACAAAGTCGCCGAACACGGCCATCTTGCGCTCGGCCGCCGCTTTCGCCTCGGCCGTCACGGCCTGGCCCGTGCGCCACGACACGAGCACCTGGTTGTCGGCCTCGGGCGCGCGCCCGCCGAAGCGCGCCTGGTAGTCGGCCACAAAAGACTTGCCAAAGAGGTGCCAGTTGTCGTATTTGGTCAGGATGCCAAAGGAGGACGTAAAGTTGGCGAGTGTGTCCCCTGGCGCGACGGCCTCCTGAAACAGCGCCGTGACGTTTTGCGGGACCAGCTGCATGCCCATGGCGGCCGTCATGTTGGCGAGCCAGCCGTCAATCAGCGTCTGCGCGGCCGTCGTGTTGACGGGGAACCACTCGGTCGGGTAAAAGATTTTTTTCGGCAGCGAAAACGCGCCCACCTGCAGGTCGGCCTGCTCGGCCGTCTGCCAGGCGCCCATGACGGTCTGGACCATGGACGCCGAGCGCGCAAGCACGCCCAGGGTGTCCAGGGACGTGGCGCTGGGGATGACCTTGGTCAGGTTGATGGAGCCCCAAGACGGGCGTAGTCTGTTTGTTAGTTTGATTAAAAAAAAAAAGAATTCAGAGAGAGAACACCCACCCATAAACACCAACCCGGTCGGCCGGGTTGCGCACACTGCCAAACGTGTCACTGCCCACGGTAAAGTCCAGCTGGTCGTAGGCGGCAATGGCGGCAGCCGACCCCATGCTGGACGCCGACAGGCCCAGGAAGCCATCAGCGCGAATGTTCCAGGGGTACTAGTCTGTTAGTATCTGTATATACTAACTGAATCCAAAAAAAAAAAAAAAAAAAAAAAAAAAAAAAAAAAAAAAAAAAAAGAAAATAAAAACAAAAAAAAAAAAAAAAAAAAAAAAAAAAAAAAAAAAAAAAACATACAGAATAGTCCATGTTCTGGTAGGCATATGCTCCATAGGCAAAGGTCGTCAGCTTCGCCCGCCCCAGCAGAACGGCACCCAGCCCAAGCAGACGCTCAATGGCCGGCGCGGTCTCGGCGGCCGGCGTGTCGTACAGCCGCGCGTACGCCCGCGACCCGCCGGTCAGCACCAGGCCGCGCACGGGCATCAGGTCCTTGAGGCCAAAGCGCAGGCCGGCCAGCGGGTAGACGGCGCGGTCCAGCAGCGCCGCGTACAGCCGCGACGGCACCGGGATCAGCGGCGCGTACTGCTTGGCGTTCCAGAGCTCAATGGCCGAGAAGGAGCCGTCGTCGTTGGCCACGACGCCGTTGTGGAAGGCCTCCTGGTAGTCGGAGAAGAGGGCGTAGACCTTGCGGACGGACAGCTGACCGTTGGTGGCAAGGTGCGCCACATACGGGCCGGGTGCTATTGTAGCGTTTGTTGTGGGTTCCGGTGCAGGCACAACGACGGTGGTAAAAGCCCTGTTCTTGAGGATGCCCGACGACGGGCTGCACTGGGCGGCCAGCGTGCTGGAGAGCACGAGGAAGCGGATCGGCAGGGACGCCAGGTAGTCCAGGGCCGACGCCTGGATCTGGACCGACGCGCTCGGCGGCTGCAGGCTGACGAGCTGCACGCCGTGCAGGAACCCCGCCGTGAAGACGTCGTCGTCTGCCTCGTAGGCGGCCACGAGCTGGCGCAGCACGTCGCCGGTCACGACCGAGGCGTTGGTGGCCAGGACCGCGTAGGGGACGAACGCGTCGGCGTGGGCGAGCGCCGACGCGCTGTACACGGCCACGGGTGCGGACTTGTCCACGGGGGGCACATAGTAGGTGCCGGTCCAGAAGTTGTCGGTGTTGACAGACAGGTTGGCCGTGGTCAGGGTAAAGGTAAAGGCGCCACCGCCGACCGTGTTGAGCACTTTCAGCGAGGAGGAGGAGGAGGCGGAGGCGGAGGAGGCGGCCGCACACACGGAGAGACAGGCAGCGCCTGCGAGAGCCAAGACGGCCTTGTACTTGTACGCCATTGTCGCGAGCACGTAAGGCAAAACAAGGAAAAAAGAGGACGAATTGCGTGGTGTTCAGATCCTAGTTGACGCAGCCGTGCCCAGCATTTATAGCAGTGGCCGGAGCAGCGACCAAAGATGGGACTGCAGCAGCTGCAGGGCTCCTGTATCGGCCAGCATGGGTGTCGTGCACCGGGCGCCGAGAGCTGTAGCAGATAACGAGCTCGGCGATGAGTCGAGATAGCCTGTAAGACCCCGGATGTCGACCGGCCGCATGGATAAGTGCACACCGTCTGGCCATCATCCGACTTTGCCGTTGTGCGCTTGTTTTGCTATCGGCCAGCCACAGCTGCTAGCGTTTCGTTAGCTCGTGGGCGTAGCAGCAGCAGCAGCAGCAGCAGCAGCAGCGGCAGCGTACGGAGTAGCGTAAGAGTAGCAGCTGATAAGACAACCGGTGGTCTTTCCCACGTTGCAAAGCCGGACAAAGTAGAAAAAAAGAGGATTTGCAAGTCGGAGCAGTTTCCAGGAAAACGAATGTGAGTGGCTTCTCGTGACCGCAAAGACAGACATCCGCTTCTGCTGTTCGAGCTGCGACGTCGATCGTGCCCGCGAGTCTTGTCGTCCCTGAATCTCTGCAAAAGACACGTCGCTCACAAGAGGACCTTCCAACTCGATGCAAGCGAGATACCAGCACCACGACGCTGTGGCCACCATAGGAGGCTCCCCTAGAGAGAGGGCACCTCCCTGAAGTGCTTGGCACAGAATCAGTGGCCGTCATCTCATCGGAAGTCTTTTGTTGAGCCACCACGGTAGCCGTCCATTGTGCTTCACGAGGCTGTCAAGGTATTGGCGATGCAGCTGTGAAGGCGCTTCTCAGCGACGTCGCGCCGCGCCTTGCCGTTGACTTGAGCATGTTTGGTCGCCTTGTTGAATATATCTTGCGGGTGGAAACTGATAATGAGCGTGTAGTATTGTCGATAGGGTTGAAATCAACAGACTTTGCCGTCCCACGTTTGACGTCGGCGCGTCGTCTCTCCTGATCTCGTTCTCCCCGAGATGTGTACGAGTACATTGCACAAGTATTTGTGGAGACCGTGACCCTTATGACTGACTAATAAGAACACTAAAAGTGGATCCACCGCCTTGTCCTTAAATCAGAAAAGATCTTATCTCTTATCGAAATACATAATTACTCAGCCAGTGAAAAGAGATAATCCGACTAGCGTCAAGCTGACAAAAGCTGGATCAACCGTTGTTCCCCCAGCTTGGTCAGGCACATCTGCTTCTTCTTCTTCTACTTGATGTCGAGTAATGCGGGCTACGTGGCATCATGATGGGGACTGGATGAGGGGGAATGAGCTCCCAGGTGATGTGAGTACTGCGATTATTGACGACGTAGGCTATGAGCTGATGTTGAGAACGCTTGAAAATACACATACAAAATGACGAGCAGCGATGACTACGAGTACAAGTGCGAGTACTAGCACTCATACAGAGCACTAGCCCTTATACAAGCACTATGCACTCATTCCAGTAGTCAGCACGAGCTGAGCCAAGCCATGACGTGCTTCTAATACAGAGGTACCCCATACGGAATACTCTACACCAGCGGAGCATGCATGGAAATATCTAGAACGAGCCAGGTCAAACACCTGTTGCAGATCGACTGCACTGTATATGTCGCTGTACGAGTCTCGTAGCTGTGGCTGTACATCATAGCTACGAGTACATACGAGTAATCACCTGTTTGTACTCAAACCAAACTCAAAACACTTTCTGTATCGTGGCCGTCAGAGCAGGCGGCACAGCCAGTGGTCAAGCGGAAATACGGACCAGTCCTATCCACAAGCAAAGGATTGATAAGCCACGCGGGCAGAGCTGAGCAGACGATCGGAGATGCGCCGTTGCTGTAGTCGTAGTAGCAGTACTCATACGAGCTTCAATTACGAGTAATTGCAATCAGACGTTTCTGCACTGTTCATGTTTACTTCTTACGAGTTGTAAAAGCATGCGTAAACAACCCCGTACGGCCGAACTCCGTACTCTACTCCGTACGGAGTATGCCCGGCGCCCGAATCTACTGCTGAGTAATCCCCGCTCCTGCTGGAGAATCCATTTGGCCGCTACTGCCCCAGGTACCCAGGTACCGGCGAAACTGTTTTCCCCCACCAACGCCGTCTTTGTCATCAAGACGTGCGTCCAACGTGCACGCCATGCTGACCTCATCGGGGTGTTGTTGAATCGAGGCTCGTTCTTGGCTCATGCCGTTGCTAGTCCCACTCGCCAGCTTTTGTATATAAGCCTGCTCTCGCACTCACTTCTTCTCCGTCTGTTGTCTCTCGTCTCTCCTGACATCATCTCACAGTTCATCACTCATATGCTCTCTTCGCTCTTCTCTACTCTAGTTGTTCTCATTGCTCTCTCTCTCTATTCTGTTCTATCCTCCCACTCCCACACAATGTCGATCAAGAACGTTGCAGTCGCTGGTGTAAGTATTCTCCCCCCCATTTTCACACTGAACTGACAGAATCTAACACCCCCAGGGCACCGGTGCCCTCGGCACGCCCATCACCGAGGCCCTCGTCGCCGCCGGCTTCAACGTCACGCTGCTGACGCGCGAGGGCAGCACGTCCAAGGCGCCCGCGGGCGTGGCCGCCGTCAAGCCGGTCGACTACAAGTCGGTCGAGGCGCTCAAGACGGCGCTGGCCGGCCAGGAGGCTGTGGTGTCGGTGCTGGGCTCGTTTGTGATTGGCGAGCAGACGCCGCTGGCCGACGCGGCGGCGGCCGTCGGCACGGTGCGGCGCTTCATCCCGTCCGAGTTTGGCATCAACACGCGCAAGACGCCCGGCACGCCCATCGGCGCCATCCTGGGCGCCAAGACGGCGCTGGCCGACCACCTGGCCACCCTCACGGCTTCCAACGCAACCCTCAAGTGGACGGGCATCTCCGTCGGCCACTTTTTCGACTGGGGCCTGGAGCACGGGTCGATCGGCGTGGACCGCGCGACCAAGACGGCGACCATCTTCGACTCGGGCAACGAGCGGTTCAGCTCGTCCAACCTGCCGTTCATCGGGCGCGCCGTGGCCAAGGTGCTGCAGCTGGCCGACGGGCCCGACGACAAGACGGCCAACAAGTACATTGAGATTGCGAGCTTCACGCCGACGCAGAACGAGGTGGTGGCGGCCATCGAGAAGATCTCGGGCGAGAAGTGGACGGTGACGCACGTCAAGTCGGCCGACGCGCAAAAGGAGGCCGAGGAGAAGCTGGCCAAGGGCGACTTTTCGGCGTTTATCGGCTTGCTGAGCGTGTGGCAGTTTGCCGACGGCGCGGGCCACGCCGTGGACCTGAGCAGCCCGGAGAGCGGCAACCAGCTGCTGGGGCTGGAGACGGAGAGCATCGAGCCTGCTCTGACGGCGTGGCTGAAGTAGGGGGGTAGTTGAGCAGTAACGAGTAAATAGCAATAAACAATGTACCAAAACCAAAAGTATAAAAGGAAAAAAAAATCACAGGGCATCCCCCCCCCATCCCTCGAGCGGCACCACGGTCGGCTCGCTCGCGTTCCGCACCACCACCCACACGACGTCGGCCGCCGCCGGGCCGTCCTCCATGTTGCGGACCTGGTGCTCGGTCCACGCCGGGATAAAGGCAAAGTCGCCCGCGCCAATGGTGTGCTTGGCCGGCTCCGGCCGGCTGCGCACCGACCCAGCCTCGCTCCCATCAACGTCAAAATCGTCAAAATCATCCGGCAGCGTGCCCAGCTCGGCCGTGCCCGACACGGCGTACACAATGGCCTCCTGCTCGCCGTTGTGGAAGACGACCGTCTCGCAGCGCGGCTTGACCGTCAGCACCGACGCGCACAGCGACCCGCTCTTGTGCACAATGGCGTCGCGCAGGGTGACGCCGCTGCCTTTTTCTTTTTCCTTCTCTTTTGTCTTGCGTGGTTTCCGAGCGCGTAATGGTGGTCGTGGTGATGGTCTGTCCTGGTCGATCTGCCCCGGAAACGCCGCCGCCGCGCGCCATGCCATGGTCATCGACGCGGCATCGCCGTGTGCCGCGTCGCCGCCGTCTCCATATCCGCCGTCGTCTTCATCGTCAGCCCGATCACCCACGCCGCCCTGATCACCCACGTCGTCGGCGGCCTGATCCCCTGAATCGCTGGGCTCGGCCTCGTCCTCGCTGTGGTGCGGTCGGCTGGGGTCGCGTCGCAGCTCCTCGGCCTTTGTGATGTGGACGGAGCCAGGCATGAGCATGGGCAGGATCTCCTGCAGGATGGGCAAGAAGGACGACATGGCGGGGGGTGGTGGTGGTTGGAATGAGTGTCCAGAGCTACAGAGTCGTCGTAGAATAGGAGCGCGTGTCGTCATTTAGTGTGTTTTGTTATGGCGGAGAGCGCTAGAGCCTAGGGAGTACGGAGTAGCTACTCCGTAGAGCTACAAGTAGAGCTACGAGTAGCTAGCAGAAACTGTGGGGAAGCCAAGCCCCGGCGGACCGCTGAGCAACGCTGCCAGCGCGGTGATGGGAGCTTTGAATACGGAGTATCATACGAATGAGAAAGTCGATGGTATCAATCATGATATTTTGTATCTAAATGCCGAATCAAGAATAGACAAGAAAAAGAAAGAAAACAAAAGAAAGAAAGCGTCTTAGATAAGCAGCCCCGCTCGGGCGGCTGCTCTTCAGCTGGCCCCACTGTGCCGGCACCTGCCCAGCCAGCCCAGCCCAGCCCAGCAGCCGCTGCCGCTGGCCACGACATCGGGCGTCGTGATCGTACGCGTTGTTTATGGCGGCCTACTTCTCCTTTTTCCCTCTTCTCTTCTGCCAACTTTTTCCCCTCTCCTCCCTCTCCTCCCTCTCCCTCTCCCTCCCCCTCCTTTCTTCTTCAGCTGGTTCACCAACGGAGACCTTGTTACGACTTTTACTTCCTCTAAATGACCGAGTTTGGATAGCTTTCCGGCCCGGAAGGGTAGTTGCCCACCCCTCT
>JADHKN010000041.1:0-232846 GCA_019925475.1 Ophiostoma ips | reverse complement strand
CCCCCCCGTTGCCGCGTTTTGGGTTTTTTTTGGGTGTTTTGGTTTTTTTTTTTTTTTTCCCCTTTTTTTTTTTTTTTTTTTTTTTTTTTTTTTTTTTTTTTTGCTCTTTCAGTTCTTTCGACTCTTTGGTCCGTTTTTATCTCTCCCTTCTGTCACCTGTCGCCTCTACTCCGTATGCACTTCTCCGAGGGACCCATTGAAGATTTGGCATGCACGCGTCCACATCAGTCAAGCTGGCCGCCTCTTGTTCCTTCCCTTTTTGAAGCGCCCCTCATCTGCGATACTACGCTCTGCACCCTGTCTATTCCCCCCGTAGTCGTGCATTGTTGCGGTTTATCTCTCTCTTTATCTGATCATCTTTCCTGCTCGCTCTGCTCTGCGGATCATTTCTGTTCCTCTGCTACGAGTACGAGTACTTTGCCATTCCCGTTTTTTTTTCTTCGTTTTTTTTTTTCTTTCTTCGTGACGTTGCACCGCGGCCCGTCTTCCTCCACCGGTCATTGGCCCCTAGTGGAGGAGAAAGTCCAAGCAAAAAGAACCTCTTTTCTTCTTCTTGTTTCTTTCTCTTTTGTTCTCTCTTCTTTCTCTCCCTCTTTTCTACTCGTACTCTTCCTGCGTCGTTTCCGCACTCTCCCAGCTTTCGACCACCCCCCAAAATGACCGCCTCCGCGCCGTGATCCGACTGCCTGCACTGGCAGCCAATTTCTCATTTCGTCAGCTTACGTAATACTCGCAATCGACCGACCGACCGACCAACATGGTCCACTCTACCGTCATCGGTGCGGCAGCGGGGCCGGCCATTGCACGAGGGCAACAGCAGGGAGGCGGCTCGTCGTCGTCGTCGTCGTTCCGGCCGCGCATGCTCTCGCGCGGGTCCGGCTCGTTCCATGCCGGTGATATTTTCCCAACTTTCCTCACGCGGCGAGAGTCGCTGCCCACCAGCAGCAACCACAGCAGCGCTGCCGGCACCCGGCGGCCCGCCACGGCCGACTCGGCCACCGCGCCACCAGCACCTGGGGCGATGGTCACTCCCATGCGTCGCTCGTCGTCTGTCAAGCACCAGTACCACACCTTTCCGAGTCCGACCGAAGCCAACCGCAGCAACATCGACTCGGTCTCGTTCATGTCCAGCCGTCGCCAGAGACGGCGCCGGCAGATCCAGCGACAGCTCCGGGGTGGTGGCGGTGATGGTAGCAGTGACGATGATAACAACGACGACAGCGGTGGCATTGTGCGTCGGCACCGCAGCCGGCACATGGCAATTGCAACAACACCCTTGCCGCTGAAACAGCTCGGTCTGCTGGCCCTGCTGTCCCTCGCCGAGCAGACGGCGCTCAACTCCATCTCGCCGTACCTGCCCACCATGGTCGAGTCGTTTTCCGAGATCCCCGACGGCGAGATGGGCCTCTATGTCGGCCTGCTGGCCTCGACGTTTGCGCTCGCACAGCTGGCCACCAACCTGTTCTGGGGCTACCTGAGCGACGCCATTGGACGCAAGCCCGTCATGCTGACGGGTTCGTTTCTGCTGATGCTCTGCTTCTGTCTGTTTGGCTTCTGCACAAAGTACTGGCACGTCGTCGTCATCCACGTCGCCATGGGCCTGCTCAACGGCAACGCCGCTGTTGTGCCCACGTGCTTGGGCGAGGTGACGGACCGCACAAACCAGAGCAGCGCGTTCACGTGGCTGCCCGTCATGTACTCGCTGGGGTCCATCACCGGCCCTGCCCTGGGCGGCCTGTTTGTCGGGCCGCATTTTGGCACGGCCACCTATCCGTTTCTCGTGCCCAACCTCGTCGGTGCCTTCTTGCTGGGCGTGGCCGTCGTCGTGCTCGCCGTCTTTTTCGACGAGACGCTCCAGAGCTGCGACCGGCGCACGCTCCCACCCCGTCTCCTGTGGATCGACACTCTCTGGAAGTGGTGCTGCGGCTGCATGCCCCAGCTCGGGCCCGGCTCGTCATCGTCCCAGAGTAGTACACCCACCACAGAGTCTAGCGACTACAGCTCCCCCGACGGGACACATGCTGAGACGAGTCCGCTGCTCGACGCGGCCGACCACGCGAGAAACGACGACGACGACAACAGCATCGCCAAAATGCCCGAGACGACCATCGTCAAGCAGCTGCTCAACTACAAGACGGTCCTCCTGCTGTCGACCTACCTCGTCTTTCAGCTGTCCAACATTAGCTTCAACAGCCTCTACCCCATCTTCTCGTCGGCGCCGCCGCCGACCGGCCGCGATATGCCGCCCGGCGAGATCGGGGTCCTGCTGTCGTTTGCCGGGTTCGCCACCATGCTCTTCCAGGTCACCGTCTTCCAGCCGCTCAAGGCGCGCATGGGCAACCTCGGCAGCTACCGCGGGGCGCTGTTTGGGCTGTCGCTGTCCATGATGTTCATGCCGTGGGTGGCGCACACCACAGACAAGCCGCCCTTTGGGCTGGGCAAGGACAGCGCGTGGTGGCTCTACGGGCAAGTCGGGTTTGTGCTGGTCATCAAAAACATTTGCGCCGTCGGCGGCCTGTCGAGCGTGATGCTGCTGATTAACAACAGCGCACCATCGCCCGAGACGCTGGGGACGCTGAATGGCATTGCGCAGACGCTGTCGGCGGCCGGCCGCAGCATCGGCCCCTTTCTGTCGGGCGCGCTCTTTTCGCTGTCGACCCAGATCCACGGCAAGGGCGAGCTGCTGGCATGGTGGGTGTTTGGCGGCGTCGCCGCGATGGGGTGGCTGCTGAGTCTGGTGATCAACGGGCGCGGACTCGAGAGTGCCGACTGGGAGGGCGCTGCTGGCGACGACGATGGCGATAGTGATGGCGACGAAGACGAAGACGAAGACGTGGAGAGTAACGGATCAGACGCGACGGCATAGTATGTCTCATCACGTCAGGATACACGATTTTTCTTTGGTAATTATTTTGTTTCTATTTTTCTGTATCCTGGACCATCTGCATTTTCTGTAACGCCTCAGGGTAGGCGTGCTGACTACTAGCCAATATCGGCGAAGGCGTCATATCATGTGACTTGGCGATATCGCGAAAGTCGCTGAAATTGGATTGACGAAAAAAAATAACACACACGCTGGGGACATATTTCTACTTTGCGCGCATTCTTTTCTGTGTTTCATTTTGTTCATTGTCTCTTCCATCTTCTTGTCATAGTCCCCCCCTCCATTACCGGCCAGATTGTCGCATCGCCGCGCATCGCATTTTCTCACGACTCACGATCAAAATATCCACAACAAAACAGCAAACCCCCCTCGTTGGCAGCATGTCCGACGAAGAGGCACACGACACGGCGCTCGCGCCTCGCAGTTTTCTTGCTCGCCTGCAGGACGACGTCGACCTGACCTACGCCTACTACCCCCTCCTGCTCTACTGCTTCGTGTCGGGGCTCTCCGACAGCGTGGCCTTCAACGCGGCCGGCGTGTTTGTCAGCATGCAGACGGGCAACACCATCTTCCTGGCCCTCGGCGCCTCGCACCTGCCGGCGGCCCAGCCGCGCCTCTGGCTCAAGGCCATTGTGTCGATCGGGTCCTTCCAGGCCGGCGCGTTTGCCTTCTCGCAGGTCCGCCGCGTCGGCGCGCAGAAGAAGGTGTCGCTGTTCCTGTCGTGCTTTGCGCAGGCGGCGCTCGTGCTGGTGGCGGCGGCGCTCGCGCAGTCCCAGGTGGCGCCCGCGTTTGGCGACGCGCGCCTCAGCACGGCGGCCGAGTCGGACCAGCGCATCGCCGCGGCCAGCGACTACATTGTGCTGTGCCCGATCGCGCTGCTGGCCTTCAACTTTGGCGGGCAGATCTACACGAGCCGCGTGCTCAACTACGGCGAGGTGCCCACCAACGTGCTGACGTCGCTGTATTGCGACCTCTTCTCGGACCCCCAGCTGACGGCGCCCCTGGCGGCCAACGCCAAGCGCAACCGGCGCATCGCCGCGGCCGTCCTGACGCTGGTCGGCGGCATCGTGGGCGGCTGGCTGCAGCGCAGCGCCGGTGGCATGCCGTCGGCGCTGTGGATCGCGGCGGGCCTGAAGATGCTCATTGCCGCGGCGTGGCTCGTCTGGCCCAGCAAGCCGGTCAAGGCCAAGGCATAGATTTTTGCAGCTGTGCAGTTGTGCAGTTGTTGTTGTTCGACGTATAGACTAGACTTGTTGTTTGGACGCTCTGTTTCTCCTTCTTTCTCTTCACTTAACGATATACCATTGCTGCTTAGCCTTAATCACTTCAATCAAGTATTATGAATATCAATATTCCAAGAAGGGGAAGAGTGAAGTGAAGGGACAACAAGATCTGACTCATCGCTTAGTCACCAATGCACCGTCCTGGACTATATCCTGCTCTCGCTGTTAGTTGTTCGGAGCCAGGCTGCCAGAACATGTCACTGCTGTCAGGTCCCCGATTTCATCTACCGAAGAAAAAGAAGAGGAAAAAAAAACAATGCTCCTGTACTACTTTGCCTACGGCAGCAACCTCTGGCTGGACCAGATGGCACGGCGCTGCCCCACGAGCTACTACATCGGCCGCGGGTGTCTCATGGACTACAAGTGGCAGATCAACGAGCGCGGCTTTGCCAATGTCATTCCGTGTGCGGGCAGCTGCGTGCATGGTCTCGTCTACGGGATCGGCAGCCTAGACGACCTGCAGCGGCTGGACGCGAGCGAGGGCGTCGCCATGGGCGCGTACAGCAAGGCATACCTGGATGTCGTGCTGTACCGCGCTGGGCAACAAGGACAACCCGTGCCGCCACTGCTGACTGTTGATGTGCGGGACATGATCCGAGGACATGATGGCTCTATCGATCGTCCTCCTCCACACGAGGATGGCCCGATGATCCTGCCGCAGGTGCTGGTCTACCTGAGCACCCGCTATACCACCCCCGGTGCGCCTCGGCCGGAATACATTGAGCGCATCAACCGCGGGATCCGTCACGCCATCTTGCTGGGTGTTCCCGAGGCCTACTTTGCCAATGTTGTACGCGCAGACATTCCAGCGTGAGGGGCTAGAGATGTGTGTTTATAGTGTATAGAGAACTTTCAAGCATTGTGGAAAATCCATTTATATTTGTATCAAGGCTGAAGATGCGTAAACTGTGGTCATTGTTCATTCATTGTGCGTCAATTTAAGAATCCCAACCCAGACTCATGCCAACCAGAAAAAAAGGAAACCGGGAACCATTCCTCGGAAAAAACTGATTGCAGAGAATAATGGAATAGGATAGACTGAAAAGCGCTTAGGAGGAGACCTTGGGCTCGCCCTTGCTGCCATGGCCGTGGCCGTAGCCGTGTCCGTGGTTGTTGTTGCCGTTGTCGCCGCCGCTGTAGCCGCCGCCGTAGCCGCCGCCGCCATAGTGGTTGTTGCCGCCATCCCAGGGCTTGCCGTGGTGGTTGCTGCTGGAGCCGTCCTCGCGACCACCACCACCGCTCTTGCCATACTCGACATCACGCTTGTAGCCGCCGCCGCTCTTTCCACCCTTGTGGTGGTAGTTGCCGCCCTCGGAGCCGTGGCTGTAACCCGAGCCGTAGCCCGAGCCGTGACCGTAGTTGGAGCCAGAGCCGTGGTGGCCGTAACCCGAGCCGTAGCCAGAGCCGTGGCCGTAGCCAGAGCCGCTGCCACCGCCCTTTCCGTACTCGACGTCGCGCTTGTAGTTGCCCTCGTTCCCATCCGAGCCGTGGTGGCCGTAGCCAGAGCCGTGACCGTAGCCAGACTCGTAGCCAGACCCGTAGCCAGACCCGTAGCCAGACCCATAGCCGGACCCGTAGCCGGAGCCCGACCGGTGGCCACCCGAGTGGTGGCCGCCAGAGCCATAGCCGCCGCCTTTGCCGTATTCGACGTCACGGGTCTCGGCCACGGCGGGGGCCGCCATGGCGCCGAGGGCCATGAGAATGGCGGGAAGGGCAAGGAACTTGATCTGCATGATGCGGATTGGGATTGATGTTATGTGGGGTGTAGAGTTGTCTGATTTTGTTGGTAATGTGCGTTATTGGTGTTGTTGGTGTTGTTGGTGTTGTTGATAAAGAAGCTGTATAAGGCTGGTGTTTGTGATGTGATTGTGATGAGAATATTGTCTCCAACTCATGACGAGAGGGTTGTCTTTATATTGATGTGCTCGCCCTCCATCGTCCATCGTGACGTTGATGATTCTATTTTTATCATGAAAACATACACTTTGTGGTCATTCCTCCAGGACTGTGTCCAAGCGAGGAGTTGAAAATAGATGCATACCCACGATGCCTTGAGTTGGGTCTGTGACCTGCTTACGTTCATGCGTATACTCTGATGCGGTGAGGATCCTATGCTCCCCGGTCAACCTGAGATCAGCACACGATGTCGATGTCGATGTGCGATGCACTATGCACGATGCATGTTGGACGGCCAGCATACAGAGATCTTGACAGTTCTGCCAAGGGTTAACAGAAATAAAGACTTTGTCAATACAGGCAGTCAGACCGACGTGGATGTACAACAGTAACCACATTGCAGGGTACCTTAATAGCCAACCTATGAGCAGCAAAGCATGTGCACCATCGAGCCATCATCCTCACTCTCTGTGAGCACTCTGTGGCACATGACGTTGACCACCTCACAGCGTGTGAAACCGCGTTGCGTTGTCTGTTGATTTTGTGTTCCGGCACTTTTTATAGACGGTAGATGATCTGTAATAAATAAATAAAAATAAAAATAAAAATAACCCACAACCAGAAACCACTATCTCGTCATTCTCACGGATTCATAATGCGTGTATAGTTAGAACGGGATCGGCTTGTGCACGGTCATGCGTGAAACGTGCCGTCGGACTGCTGCTCTATTTCCAAGACGGAGAGGGATACAAGCAAGTCTATAATTGGGCTGGCCTCACTGCTTGTCATCTTCCGGTCTGCACTGATATTTGAACATCTTTAACAGGCGCCCTTGCGGGGCGCGGGGTTGTTCGGCTGATCCACATTCTCCAGAGCAGAAATCTGGAATAAGTCGGCAGTTTTTCTATTCAAATCACAATGATCTACTTCGTATTCAGAGGCTCTTGGGCTCTTGGGGGAGATGGCCACTTTTCTTTTGTTCTAGTCGCTTGTTTGGTCTTGTATTGGACGCCTAGGACTTAGGAATCCTAATGATTCCTGTGTACTGGGACGCTGTCATAACGGCCAAAACCTGCTCCAGGGCGGTGGCCCGTATGCCCAGTTTGGGCGGGACTGGTGGACGCGCTGGGGAGCGTTGTCGATGGACGCACGCCTTATATCCTCGCGGCCCTACGGGAAGAACTCGAGGCTGAAAACGACCTCAAGTTTACGTTCTCTGAGAGTATCTTTTCTGAGATACCCGGGGCCAGTAAGCTGAGTCTGTTCGACCTTCGGTGTTAGTCAAGATAAGTCCGACATATCGGTTATATATATTGTGAGGTAGGCGCGGGGTGGACGTTTGGAAGGAACGATTGAAGCATGGCTACCAAGACTACCTGATGGGTGTTTTCTACCCCTATATTATCCTAGATTTTTCCTGTACTCTATCCTTCTTTTTTTCCTCTCCCTTCTAGTGAGCATCAATACTATTTTCCCCCTCGTCTTTTCGCCGTCTTGATCCGTGCCTATCCCTAGGCGCCGCATTATCACGGTAGAGAGTCGGATGCTTAGTTGCAGCGCGTCGGTATAGTACAAAGATAACTTACAACATAATTTTATTGCTGGCCACCGATAATACTCCCGACGCTTATGCCGAAAACATCACGTGTGCAATCGCGAGGCCGGGCCTCTCCAGACGATAGCCCGGGTCGACTACGCACTTAGGCCCAAGGTCCCTCAGGCCAATCCCCTGCCCAGATGCATCACTACTTTTCTCATGCCACGCACGGTTGCCACCAGCGAGAGTGGCTTGATCAACCAGACGGCGTACACGCCGCTCATATTCGCACCAACCGGCGTTTTCGTCGAGACCGAGGCAGATGGCAGCATAGCGAATGAGGGATCGATTGAAAAGGAAAGACTAAAAGGAAAAAATGCCTTTTCACTACGAAATTAACTTATCTCGCTGCGACTTCGTAAATCCATTAATCCTACATCGTTATTATAAGCGCAACACCCGAGAATAACCCGCACTTGTAACCCGATAACAAACCATCTTCTTGCGTCCTCGTATTTTCCACTTCTTCTTTCCTTTTTTTCTTCTACTCACGATTCTTACTATTCGCTACATGTCTGACGATTTTTCTTTCTCCTTACCCTCAGCATTGCGGCAATATCTCACCAAAAATAATGGACCAAACAACTGCTGGCCGAGACGGCACGCCAGCAGCAGAACGCGAATCGCAGACTGCTAAGACGGTTTCAATCCCGAGCCGAGCTCGTCCGGCGCCATCCCCCGCCCGGCCGCTCAGTCCACTCAAGCCGCTCAGTCCACTCAAGCCGCTCAAGCTTCTCAAGCCGCTCAAGCCGCCCAGGCAGCGCCACCGGCCGGTGCTACGTCCATGTCCCGCACTAACGTACACCTTGTAAGCCGTTGGAGCGACACAACCATCGACTCAGCTCCAAGTGTGGCCCCGTCTGCCTCCTCAGATGGGGGCCCGGTCAACTCGAGTACCTACAGCGGCAGTGACGCCGTTGTGGCCACCGCGACGATGATGGGCCTGAGTACTGTGCACGCGTCAGCCTCATCGGCTCAGAGCCCACCAATGGATAGTGTCGACTTTGTCGGGTCCCATGTCCCAGGTAAACCCTGTCGACTTGGGTATCGTCTTGTCGAGTGGCAAACGTCATAGAGAAATGAAGTTGATCAAGGATCAACGGAGATGATCGGGTCTAGGACTGCCGGGGCATGTTGTGCTTTCATCTGTGCGTGATTCGGTGGTGCCGAGGAGCGGCCAGCTCGTCTTCTAACAAGGTGTTGCCTGATAGCAATTTTATCTTTTGTCCGTTATTTCAACAATGGCGCGGCTGCCCAACGTTCTTCCATTCTAGGCTAGAGGCCGTTATCACTAGTGGCCGATGTGGCCGGGGCTATCCGAGAAAGTTTTCAAGTTTGTATTGAACTTCGCTACTACAGAGAGTTTGCCTATTTGGACTGTGTATGTAGGATCCGGCAATCTCTAACTCTATGAATTTCGTTAAATTACGCTTCTTCTAGTGCTATTTTCACAAGCCATTCATATGGAAGCCGATGCTGAAGAAGTCTGTTCGATGACTAGTTTGATGATAAGCTGACTAATCATTGCAGATAAGATGGCATGCGCCCAACCCGATGTACATAGTCTAAGTAGGCAGGCTCTTTAATAAATATCATACATCTTGATAATCCGGCCAAGAACTTTAGAAAAAAGCATTCCACCCACTAAGAGTAGTTCCTAGTCGTAGTTTATTATCCCGGGAATGAAAATAACCTGCTTTGAAAACCCGACCTACTACAGCAGATAATAGCGTCGTGTCCAAAGTCAAAAACAGGGAAGCCTTATTAATAAGTCGATCAAGACGCAAGTACGGCGTCTTTGACATTGGTACGCAACATGTAGCAAGGCCGGTCAATGTTTCAAGCTCTTTCAAGTTCAAGTGACTGTTCAGTAAGTAGTTATTGAGTGTTCAGTCAGGTATTCAGTCAAATTATCAATCAAATTGTCAGTCAAGGTAAAAAGTCAACTATCCCTCATCTCTACTCTTGTCTCATTAGATATAGGCCTATTTATCTTCAAAGAGCCCATTAACGGCAGCCTCATACTGCTCTCGTTCACGCAGCTTTTGGGCCACAACGGCCTGGGCGTCGGGCTGCCACAGTCGGTACAGCGCCTCTTGCGGCAGTCTTGACCTTGGCGTTGGCGTTGGCGTTGCTTCCGCTACTGTTGGTTCTGCTGTTGCCTTTTGCGATTCAGGACCTGTTGAAAAGAACAGCGGCAGGAAGCGGTTCCTGAAGACATGCGACATGCCGTTGATCGAGGTAAGCGCAAAGTAGAACCACGCCCGCTGCGACGTCCAGCTCGCATCCATGGCATCGCTGAGCGGAGTGTTGTTCTCCGTCCCTGACTGCTTTGTCTGCTTCCGCTCTTCCTCGCGAAAGACGTCCATGAACACGCTGCGAGATGCACAGTAGTCGTCGTAGCCGTCGCTCGAGATCATTTCCACGGCCTGCCACGTCAGCCACGACGGCGGCATCAGCTGGGCCACCGGTGCCGCAACGAGCCACTCGAGATCAAAGATCGCCGTGACGTTCCAGTCGTCGTCGACCAGCATGTTGCCCGCATTGCTGTCCGAGAGCTGCAGCACAAAAGGGCCACCATTATTATTATTGTCTGTATCGACAAAGTGGTGTGCCGTGGCCCGCATCGCGACCATCGTCGCCATGTGGTACTCGGCGTCGTCCTGGTCCCGGACCAGCTGGCGCGCGGCACGGAACACGGACTCTTGGAAGCGGGCGAGGTCCGCCACGTACTGGCCGGCCGTGGCGTACGTCGTATCGAGCGCCATGGTACGGGGCGCGTGCTCAGCCTCGAGCAGAGGGATGCTGCATGTCGCGGGTCGGCCGTCGAGACAGATCGTGCCGTCGGTTGGGCAGAATCGGAACGCACCAATCCGCGGCTGGGGCGTGCGGGCGAGTGCGAGCATGGTGCGTGCGAGGCCGCGGCAGAGATTGCGTGTTTTGACCGGCTCCTCAGCGTATAGCTGATGGAGGGGTCGGTCGTGCGGCACGGTGTAGGGGGTCTGTTTGCCGAACTGGGCCTCGTCAAAGTACTCGAGGATCATGTAGCCGTTGTCGGCCAGTGGTGGTGGCAGCGATGTGAACCCGGCGGGCAAGGTGATCGGAAGATAGTTGGACGGCACCGGCCGGCGCAGCCAAGAGGCAACGAGCTGCCGAATGTAGAGTCCGGCGCGGCGGAAGACCGATAGTCGAGACATGTGGATGAACTTGTACGTTTAACATTTTACCCTCATTTTCAAATAATCAAATTCAAAAAAAGAAAAAAAAAAAAAAAAAAAAAAAAAAAACACCTGCCCGCCGTTCACTCCAGGGATACTAAACCCATACAAGTGCGGTATACGCACGTCGGGGCAGTGCTGCTGCATCCAGACGTACGACGCCGCCTCGCACCGCAGCTTGTCGGCCACAGACCCGGGATAGTGTTCTTCGCCCACCTTGGCCGGCACCGGGACGCGCAGCAGCACCTGCTTCTGGCTGTTCTTAACCAACATAGGCAGAACCAGGTTGAAGGAGCCGCGCTTCCAGGTCGAGTGATGGGGCATTTCCATGTGATCGGGGCTTACGCCTATGTACGCGGCCACCAGCGCAAGCACCGCGATCTTATGCTCCCACAGCCGCATGTAGAGCTGCAGCAGCGACTGGAACTGCGCGTGCGACACCACAATGTCGGCTTCGTCGTCGAGAGCATCTTGCCGGTTGATCGTCGTGCCATTGGCTAGGTGAATGACGTCAGGCATTTTGTAAAGTCAAGTGGTGTCGGTGTTATTGAGTAGTCGGTCGTGGATTAGTAGTGCGAAAAGGGGTCGAAGACCCGTACCAAGAGTGGATATAGTTTATGTAAGCACAACTAACCCCTGTCGAATCTGGGGATGTGCATTTATTATGGGTCAAATACTATTTTTAGCCTAGTAGAGCGATCTGTTCACCTCACCACGTCAAAAAGTTTCAACTGTAGTACTGCTTGTATTTCAATTTGTATCGCTGGAAGTGCGCTTTTTCAATTTGATATCGAGAAGCGATAATGGCGACAATTGAGGGACTAGAAGTAGGTGAAGGAAAAGAGTTGATAGGACAGGAATAAGCATCCCAGGAAGAAGAAGAAAGACCCATGTATCGTGTCGGAGTATCCATAGTAGGGATTTCCAGGGATCCACTCTCGGATGAGCTGTACCTACTCCGTATTAACTTACTGAGATGATCCTCGTCTAAAAGGGTGGTCTGTGAGTCGGGATGCTATTAATGCGAAACGCAGTCTTGTAAAGGACGAGAAAGAGAACGGTAAACGAGATGAATGATGACGAACATGGAGACTGAAGATGAATACTAAAGAAATAAAATCTGTTTGAATAAGACATAATAGACAATAAAAGGGTTTTTTTTTAAAAAAAAAAATCAAAATCAAAAATCGAATAAATACAAAACAAAAACTGGAAAAGCTATCGTTGGTTAATATTAACAGTCATAGCAACTACATTAATTTGATTTATTACCAGTAGCAGTTATCACTATCACATTCTATGTGTCGGCTTTAGCTTTCGGTTTTCAGATTTCGATTTCTATTCTCTTCTATCATCATATGCTTTACTATCACCCCCTTGATCTGCTATTTCCCCTCACTCTCCTTTGGCACCCACCGTTTTAACCGAGGACCCCTTCCAAACGGCATCCCCTCTTCTACGGCACTGTTGCATCTCGGCATTTCTTCCTGGAATCCGTTGCTTCATCGACTGTCTGTCTGTCCATATCTACTCCGTACGAGTACACCATCATCCAACGGCACTCTGTTTCTCCCTTCTCCGTCGTTTAGCCCATTCCCCTCCGCTGCTGCAGCTCTGCGGCTGAGCCTTGATGCACCCCGGCTCGAGGAGGCTACTATCACCCCCTGCCCGCTGTTTGCAGATTTTCACCTTTTTGCACTTTGCTTCGTGTCTTGTCTCGCTTCCCGTCTTGCTGGCTGTCTTGGCTTTCGGACTACACCGCCCTTGCATGTGCATGACAATACCATACTCGTATATACCATACGCACGCTTGTGGACTGACCAGATGTGCCACAGACTGGGAACACAAACGCTGCACAACAGATCGACACAGTACGACCCGACAGGCCAGAGAGGCCAGAGACCTTGCCACCAGCTGGCTGCTCTTGCAATATAAAACAAGAACGCATCTCTCGAGCGGCAGGACAAAGACTAGTCAATAGTCAACTTTGCAACGCCACATTTTTCATCCATTCGCATTCCCGAATTACATCATGGACTGGATGTAAGTCGATCGCATGTTTTCCATCGTCCCCCCCCCCCCACCTCTTCTTACTCATCAACCTTCAGATCAACCACCGCCGGCTGCTACGCTGTCGGCGACGCCGTCAAAGAGACCACCCTGCAGCTCGGCCGCTTCGTGCGCGACGTGCGTGAGTCCCGCGCTACCCTCACCGCCCTCTCGGCCGAGCTGCACGCCCTCGGCGGCGTCCTGGACCTGCTCAAGGACGACGCCGCCTCGCCCATTTTTCCGGCCGACCTGGATCGCCACACGCCCCCCGTCCTGGCCGGCAGCGGCGTCGTCTTGGCCAACCTGGGCCAGTTCTTCCGCGACGCCGACACCGACGCCGCCAACAAGCGCGACCGGTGGCTGGCGGCGCACCAGTCCTTTGCGAGCTGCCGCGCCGTCGTCGAGGTGTATCGCCTGTGCCTGGGCCTGGCCCTGGATCTTGTGGCCTGCACCGCGTCCGTCGCCGCCGCCGCCGCCGAGAACGACTCCTCCTCCCCCTCCTCCCCCACCCAGGCAAAGGACGCTGCCGCGCGCATCCTTGCCGAGGTCGGCCACCTGCGCGGCCGCATCCACGAGGACCTGTTTAGCCACGACACGGCCTGTGCGCTGCACGCCTACCTGCAGGCCATCCACGACAACGTCCTGCTGGCGCTGCGCAACCGCGGGTTGACGCCCACTGCCAGCGACAGCCGTCTTGGGTCGCCCGTCGGCAAGTCGCCCGACAGCGCCGTCGATGTCAAGATTGTCGACGACGGCGGCGACGATATGAACGACGTCGACGACGCCGCCGCCGACAACGCCGCCGACAACGACAACGCTTTCGAACTCGACGACCTTCTTCTCGACCGCATCCCCAGCCGCGCGCCCGTGCCGCCGCCCCGCGCTGCTGCCCGCGAGCACCGCATCAGCAGCAGAAGCACAATCACGTGCGTCGTTGCTGTGCCCCCGCGCAACCCTGCCCGCGATTCCCGCGGACCGCGCGAGCAAGCACCGACGCCGTCTCCTCTTTGTGCGTCGGCTGCTGTCTCAGAGGCAACGACAACCACTCCCGTCTCTGCACCGTCCATCGTCGAGCATACCGTGATCAACAACAACAGCAGCAGCAACAGCAGCAACAACCCCGTAAGCCCGACACCCGGCAGCACGAGCTCAGGCAGCACACGCCTTGGCCGCATACTACTTCGCGCCGTGCGCAGCAGCGCCAGTGGCCTGTCCGACAACACGAGCACCGTCGACACTGCGGCCCAGCACGCCAGCACGTCGTCGCCGTCGCCGTCGCCGGCGTCGCCGTCGTCGTCATTGACCACGACTACCTCGCCTACCACCATTAGCAGTCCGCGGCGGCCCGCGCGCCCGGCGCACTTGGACCTGCTGCCGCTGGCGCATGCTTCTGTGCTGGCGGCGCCCACGACGACGACCACTATAATCACGTCCAACAAGGCCGTGCCGACGGCGGCGCCGCCGCTGCCGAAAAAGAAGGCGTCCATCGGCGGTTTTTTTCCCTCGTCGTCCTCCTCTTCCTCCTCCAAAAAACACCGCACCACCAAGGACGACGCCGCGCTGGCCGCCGAGCCCGACTGCGTCTTTGGCGTGTCGCTGCGCAAGAGCATCAGCGTGGCCGCGTCGTCGGCGCGCATGCACCACGGTGATGAAGTGGGTGGTGGCAGCGGCGGCTCCTCCTCGCGCCGCGTGTTTCCGCTGTGCGTGTTTGCCTGCTACACTTACATCCGCCAACACGGCCAAGACGACATGCCGTATTTATTCAGTGCCGAAAGAGAGTGCGCCCCCCGCGTGCAGGCCCTCCGCGACGCCTTTGCGCAGGGCCCGGACTACGGCGCGCGCCTGGACCTGGCCACCGCCGGGTGCAGCGGCCACGACGCGGCCGCGCTGATCCTGCAGTACCTGGAGGCGCTGGCGCAGCCGCTGGTGCCGGCCGAGACCGTGGCGCGGCGGTGGATCGCGCTGTCGCGGCAGGACCGGGCCTCGCCCACGGAGCGGCAGCGGCGGCCGGACCCGTGCATGGACTTTTGGACGGAGGCGCTGGCGGGGGTGCGGGAGCCGGCGCGGTCGACGGTCAAGCTGCTGCTGACGCTGTGGGGGGACGTGGCGGATGCGGCGGCAGGGGTGGATGATAGTGAGCGCAGCGCGATGACGGCCGAGCGGCTGGCCAGCCGCGTGCTGCAACCTCTGATGCACCTGAACGACTACGACAGCAACAAAAAGAAAAAAAAGAACGGCCGTAGCGAGGTCGACTATATGCTGAGCCTGGCGTTTATGATCCGCAAGCGGTCCGAGTACTCGATGCAGCTGCGCGGCCGCAAGAGCAATGCGGCGTTTTAGAGTTTCTCTTTCTTGCGTGATGACGACCTTTTACTATGTGTTGATATTGATACCCTTTATATGATTTTTATCCCTAACTATATAAGCCGAACTTGCTACTATTCACCTGTTCAGACGATAGGCTCCACTTGGAACCGAGATCAGACGGACGTATCGGCCACGTATAGTCGGTCAGCCACTCAAGTGATGCGAGTATTGCGAATACGAAAGAAATGTAGTGTCCGACCTCTCCTCAAGACCGCGCCATCCTCCATCCCCCATCGTCTGCCCGCCGTCTGCCAATGCTGTCAAGCGCTTTCTATCGAGCATCTTACAGCCAGTCGACGGTCTGCTCCTTGTAAATAAAACAAAGCAGTAAACTGAAAATAAGCATACAGCAGGATATCAGGTAGCACAAGTAGCACTGTTGACGCAAAGGACGATAAACAAAGGATATAGGAATTAGACGAGCAAACACAATGACAGAACGGCATAGTTAATCCAAAAAAATCAACGCAAACAGCAGTCGGGACTCCAAGAGATGCAGGGTAAACGATGGATCGGAAAGATGGGAGGCGGCAGAGGAAAAGGGGAAGCAGAAAAGGAAATCACTGGGAAAAGAGACGCATCAAAACGTGAGCAGCGGACACATCAGTAACGGAGCCGAAACCACCCGCGTCGGCCATAGTAGACGTTGCGTCCAGAAGACACCCTCTAGGCATCCTCCTTGACGCCCGTGTTGCCGAACCCGCTGAGATTCCAGCCTTGGTAGCGCGCCGGCTGGCCGCCAGCAGCAGCCGTGTCCGGTGCCGATGCCGATGCCGATACCGGTACCGGTGGCAGCTTGGGCAGCGACGACGGAACCGGAGCCGGAGCCGGAGCCGGCGCCGACTTGGGCTGCGGCTCCGGCGCGTTCGCTTCCTTCACCTCCTTCACCTCTTTCGCCTCCTTGACCTCCTTCATGACGCCCTTTTCCTTGAGGTACTGCAGCGCCTTGACAATCGTCAAATCCTCCTGGTCCTTGTCATTCAGCACCAGCCGCTGCTGCAGCGTCATGCGCCCGCCGTTGCGCTCGCGCTCCTGGAGAGCCGCCTCGCGCACCGCGGGATCGTGCACAAAACGGCACTTGCCCTTCTTGCCACAGTTCCCACCCGTCGAGTAGTACTTGCAGTGCTTGGTCGGGTCAGCCTTCTTGGCTGCCGGGGGGATGGTGGTGGTGCTCGACTTGGCGGCAGTAGACGCCGCCGCCTTATTGGACCGGATCGGCGCCGCTTCCGGCGCGTCGTCGTCCGACTTGACGTCAGAATCATCATCCGAAGACACTTCGGCGGCGGCGCCGGCGGCATCGCCGTCGCGCTGCTCATCGCCCTCGTCCTGCTGCTCGCGCTTCCGCTTGATGCTGGACTCGACCTTTTCCAGCTGCTTCCGCAGCTTCTCGGCCTTTTGCTGCTGCCGCTCCAGGGCTGTCAAGGCGGCGGCCGGCTTGCTGCCGCCAGGCGCACCCGAGGATGCAGCAGCGTCGGCTTTGTCGGCCTTGTCGGCCTTGTCGGCCTTGTCACCGTCGCCCGACTCGGCAAGCTTTGCCTTGATGCGGGCCTGGGTAGGAAAGTTCTGTCTGCGCTCGGCAATCCAAGCCGCAATGTCGTCGGGGCTATTTTGTTAGTCCTACACTCAACGAGTGGAGAAGAAAAAAGAAAAAAAAAACGTACTTTGGTGCATCTGGACCAATCATCTCAACAAGCTTCGCCTCCTCGTCATACTCCTCATCGTTGGACTCGTCCCCGGGCGTCAAGCCAAGCGTGTTCGTCTTGCGCTTCTTCTTCTTCCCGCCGGCGTTGGCATCAGGCTTCTGATGATGGCTGTTGTTGTTTGGAGCGTGTGGTCCACCACCACCACCACCACCACCACCACTGTGCGGCCCAGCGCCGTGCTGCTGCTTCTTGTGGTTGTGGCGCATCTTGTCCGCACCGAAACTCGGGCGGCCTCCGCGGAACGAGTTGTTCTGGTGCCCACCACCGCGACCATGGTATGGCCGGCTGTTGTTCTGGTGGAAGTGGTTGTTGTCATAGTGATGGGGAGGCCCGCCGGCGCCCGCGGACGGTCCCGTCGGAGGGTATGTTTGGTACGAGGAAGGGCCCGGGGGCACGTAGCCCGCCGGTCCCGGAGGCGGCACCAGCGTCGCATGGTGCGAGCCACCGTACGGCGGCGGCGGCGGCGGCGGCTGGGGATAGCCCGCGCTCACTAGAGCGCCCGACGCGTGGCCATGGGCCGGAGGGCCGCTGTTCTCAAATCCAATGCGGATGGGCGGACCCATCATCTGCGTCTTGGGCACGCCGCCGCGGTCATGGTAGTTGTTGTGGCCGCCTCCTCGGCCCCGACCACCACCACCACCATAGTGGCCACTGTGTCCACCACCCCGGCCCCCCTGCTGCTGCTGGTCGTGGCCCGACGAGCTCCACGGCTGCGCGGGCGCGCCGCCGGGTGGGTGGTGGGGGTACTGGTGACTGGCGTAGGCTGGCTGCGAGCCCGCGCCCGCCGAAGGACCATATGGCGGCTGGGCATGTTGTTGTTGTTGTTGACTATAGCCAGGTGCCTGGTGGTGATGCTGCTGGGCAGGGTTGCCGCCTGGCGGGGGTTGCTGGAAGGCGTGCGGCGCATAGTTTGGGTGGTAGTTTTGCGGGTTCAGCGGCGTGGCCGACGGATGATGGTGGTGGCTCTGTGCTGCGGCCGCCGAGTCGTGGGACCACGGGTGGTGCTGTTGCTGCGCCGGGTGGACCGAGGGCGGAGCCCCATAGCCAGGCTGTGGTGGTGGTGGTGCATGGGCGGCCTGCTGCGCGTTGTAGTGGCCCGTCGGCCCCGGCTGGCCATACTGCTGCTGCGATCCATATCCATATCCGCCCGGCGTGGGCTGGTGGTGCTCACCGCCACCACCGCCGCCGCCGCCACCACCACCACCATGACCGCCCGTGGGCCGGCCACCTCCATAGTATCCGCCACCACGCCCGGCGGCGCGCTGGGGCCCGCTGCCGTGAGACTGGCCACGCTGGTAGCTCGACTGGTATGGCTGTTGCTGGCCGTATCCGCCGGAAGGCTGAGATGGCGGTGGAGGTGGCGGTGGCGGCGGTGCATATCCGTAGGACGACATGTTGGGCAGGAAAAAAGACAACGGCAACGGGAAAGGTAAGACAAGAGGTTGAGCAATATCAACACTGTTGAGATATGGGGGAGGCAGCACCAAAAAACGAAGTAAAACACACAAGAACAAAAAACAAATCAGACGATGAACGATGAAAGGGGGAAAAGGCCGGCGACTTTTATGGGATGGCACAAGCAGGAGGCCGCATCAAACAAAGAAGAGCACAACGAGCAGCAACGGCGGGCGACAAATGCAAGATGGCAGAACGCAAAAAAAGGGAGCGCGAACAACAGGACGAGACAAATACCGGTCAAGGGAGAGAGGGAGGGAGGGGGGAAGAAAAGGACAGGGATGAACGGCTTCGGGCAGCTGGATCGACTCGACCCAGTTTTCGGCAACGGGAGCTGACTCGAAGGGAGGCCGTGCCACGGTCAAAAAGACGCCAAAGTGAACGATGTTGGCAGAGGTTGGCAGATGGGGAACGGCAAAAGGGAGGAGGATGGAAGATGGAGGATGGACGAAGGATGAGGAACAGGGCGGTTATGATTCAGATGGCCAAGCAAGAAAAAGTCAATTTACAGTTTTGACCCGTCTTGGGCCCCGAGACACGTGAAAGGGATGGCTGCCAAAAGCGGAGCACGCGCCAGAGGGCGGTGAGGATCGTCATTGCATGTTACATAATTGGACGGCAGAATCCTTGGTTTACGGGCTCCACTATATTTTTTTCGTCATTCCGTCCGCCCTCCCTCCGAGAGACCGGGACAACGACGGCGGCATGCCAACGACCGTCTTGGAGAGTTGACGTTGTTATATCGTGTTGGCAGGTTTTTTTTTCAGTGTTTTCTGATTCCCCGTTACTCGGATTTTGGAGCTAGGAAGCTCTTCCGCTGCTCGCCGACATGTTTATTCTTGTGAGTTTGGATCGGCGACGACGACGACGACGACGACGACGAGATGAGAGATGCGCCGATGCGTGGCCGACGCGGGCCAAGGAAGAGAGAGAGATGTCTTATAGCAGAGGGATCGACATGGCCGAGTGCTGACCGACACACAGACAAAAATCGCCGATCTGGTGCGGATCGATCCCAATGACTTTTCCAAGAAGAGCATCCATGCCATCGAGGACAACATCAACGCGAAATATGCCAACAAGGTGAGTGACGGAGCGTGGTACCTTGTATCTCTTCACGCTTAGTGCTGACAGTCATAGGTGATCCAGAAGATCGGGCTCTGCATCTGCCTGTACGATCTGCTGTGGACGTCCGAGGGCCTCATCGGCCACGGCGACGGCTACGTCAACGTCAACGGTGGGTTTTTTGAAAATAAATAAATAAATAAACATGCCCAACGCTAACACACACAGTCGAGTTCCGTCTGATTGTATTCCACCCGTTCAAGGGCGAGGTCATGTTTGCGCGCATCAGCAGCTGCAGCCCCAACGGCATCCACCGTGAGCTTCACTTTCCGGGCAGCTCGAGCAATGAGAGAAATACATATATGCTAACCGCCGCAGTCCGCACCGACTTCTTTGACGACATTCTCATTCCCTTTGACGAGCTCCCCGACGAGGCAGAGTAGTAAGTTCCCGTCCAGTCCTGTCCAGTGTCAATACAATAACCGCCCATACTGACAACCCCCCAGCGACATGAACCAGCAGCTCTGGGTCTGGAACATCGAGGACACGCGCATGTTCTACGACAACCACGAAATGGTGCGCTTCCGCGTCATCGACGAGGAGTGGCACGACCAGACACCCACCAAGCCCATTGAGCGCGGCGAGGAGGCCGACGAGCCGCGCAACCCGCCCTACCGCATCCGCGGCAGCATGAAGGACCCGGGCCTCGGCGTGTGCATCTGGTGGGACGAGTGAGGGCGACGGGCAGTATCGACAAGCAACGAAAGGGAAAAGAAAAAAAACTCCGATTGTCTAACTGCTGGGGTTGCGGTTTGTTTGTTCCGTGCCGGTTCCGGTTCTGATTCCGGGGGATATCCTAGCTATTTCCAAGATCCAGCTTCCTCTGCCGGCGACTCTCTGCTCATCCTTTGCCGTTACTTTGGCACGCCATCTATGCCTTTCCGGCACGGGCAAGCAGGCGCTCCTCCACGTCGTCCAGCACCGAGTAGTGCTCGACGACGGCCAGGTTCTCGATCTCGGCGAGGAACTGCTTGTCGGGGTCCTGGCCCGGAGCAAACATCTGGTTGGGCTGGGGGCCCATCTGGCCCATCTGCTGGGCCATCTGGTTGGCAGCTGCAGGTGTTAGTGGGAGGAGAAGAAAAACGAGAGAGGAGGAGGAAACTGGAGCTGGAGCGGGGACACACCATTGTCGTTGCCGAGGATCAGGTTAAAGACGGACTGCAGACCAAAGATACACAAAAAGTACCAGCTGATGCTCGACATCCACCGCGGGTCCATGTCCTTAGTGGCCACGCCGGCCTGCAGCATGCTCTTGAACTTGATGGTCAGGGGGAACGGTAGTTTCACTGGACAGTTAGCTCGTATCAACCAATACCAAGGAAAAATCCCATGCACCCACTAATAACGTAGCCGCTGAAAAACGCATTGATCCAGCTCATGATCAGCGTGTTGGGCACAATCATGGCCATGTTGCCCTTCATCATGCCCATCATGCCGTCCATGGCGTTGGGGTCCGTGATGGGGTTGGGCGGCGCCTGGCCGCGGTTCTCGGGCGCCTTGAGGTACGCGCCGGCCTCGTACGCCGCCGACAGGTAGTCGCGCCGCGCCGCAAACGACCGCGCCGACAGCACGTGGTGGTTGGTCCGCACGTTGATGCCGTGCAGCAGGGCGCGCTGCTCGCGCATGGCGCGCAGCTCGAGCTTCTTGGGCGCCGTGGCCATGAGCACGTTGGCGTAGTGGCGCAGCACGCCGGTGAGAATCATGACCACGGTGATTGGGAAGAGGATCCAGTATCTGGGGGGGGGGGGGGGGGTTAGCATTTGTCGAGAATTGAAGCTCCAAATAAACCAGATAGAGGGGACAAACAGAAGCTGGGGATCCCGAGGGATCGACTGCACAGCGACCTGCACCATTGTCGCGATCGGCAGAGGGTAGGCAGGGGAATTGGGTTGTGTGGGTTTGCCGGTACTGACGTCGCCGGGTGGTGCGAAAAACGGCGATGCTGGTGTTGGCGATGGCAGTCAGCTGTCCCCGTTGTGCTAGATAGCGGGAAAAGGAGCTCTGCGTATGTGGTGTCTTGGCGTGTGGCTTGCCTCTGTGGCTGATAAGTGGGGTATGTGCTAAGCTTAACGGACGTTCTAGTCCTATTACGGCTAGCACATATACTGCCCGTACCGTCACCATGGGTAAGTAGCCACCTGTCTCGGTAGCTACATCTGGCCTGGCGATGTCTTCCAGCATCTCTTCCACCTCACGACACCATACTCACTACCCACCGCCCACCACCCACAACCTGCCCATCATGTCAAAAGACGAAGAAAAGGTGTCTGTCTATAGTATACCAGGTTTGTATACCCCTCCCGATTATCCCCCCACTCCAAGCTAACCCCCCAGACCTCAAATTCAAATCCGACGAGGCCCTCCCCAACTACCTCAACTCCCTCGGCTTCACGCAGTCCCATGCCCTGACCGACCTCCGCCTCGGCCTGGGCTTCGCCGCCCTGGCTGTCGCCGCCGCCTGCTTCTACTGGGACTACAAGCTCGGCTTCTACGACACCAAGTACTACTCGCTCGCCGCCGTCGTCGTCTACGCCCTGCTCAACCTCGCCATCACCGGCGTCACCTACGTCCAGGGCGGTACTGTTTATGTGGGTACGGCGCCGGGTGGCGAGGACACGGTCATCCGCATCAGCACCAAGTCGCCCAAGTACGAGCCCATCTACGACGTCAAGGTCACCGTGACCACCAAGGCCGGCAAAGCAACCGTCTACACCATCAAGCGCTCCTTTGCCGAGTGGTTCGACAGCGCCGGCCACTTTGTCGCGCGGCCCTTCCAGACCATGCTGGCGACCAGCGTGCCCGTCATCGGCGCGGCCGACCCGAAGCGTGTGGCCGCCGCGTCGTCGGCGGCTGCATCCGCTGACGAAGCGTCCCCAGAGTACAGCGCTGCGATGCTGGACATTTTGGCAGCAGCAGCAGAAGAATCCTCTGCATCCACGCCGGGCGACGTCGCCGGCACCGAGAGCGATGCCGCCAAGGCATCCGGCGCGTCGACCGGCAACAACGGCGGCAAGCGGAGAAAGGCGTAGGGCAGTGTCATGGTTGAAAAAAAGAGGTTGTTGCTGGAAGGGGTCAGGTTATTGAACAAAGTGTCATGATAATACACAATACATATTGAGCTGTTTCATGTTGATCTCTACGTCTCTTGCTCGAGTGAAAAGTCAAATTGCCAACGAGAACGAAACCAGTAAATTATAGGAAAATTACATGCCCCAACTCCTTAATGCAAACAAAGGAACCCAGACTTGATACAGCAATCCAAAAATCCAAAAAAAAACTACACTGCCACCTTGACCCAGTTCCCGCGCGCCAGCTGCGCCACGTCGCGGATCTCCCGCACGCGGTCGCCGCAGGCCGTGGCCAGCGCGCGCGCCAGCCGCGGCTCATACGGCAGCAGCAGACCCTCCTCGTAGTGCGCGGGCAGCTGCGCAATCAGCTTGAGCGCCTCCCGGCGCGCCGCCGGGGGGGCTGGCGGTGCTGATGGTACCTCGGCCGCTGCCGCGGCCTCTGCCGTAGCGCTAAACACGCGGATGGCGGCGTCAATGACCGTCTTGAGGTGGCTGCGCACGGCATCGCCGCGGTGGGCCGCCAGGATGGCCGACAGCACGCGCAGGGCCACGGCCACGTCGGCCCACTGCGGCACCAGCGTCGTCGTGGCCGCCACCAGCACGCGCACCAGCGACACGCCGCCGCTGCTATCGTCCTTGCCGCTGCTGCTGCTGCTGCTGCTCACGTCGTCCTCGTACACCGAGAACGGCATGTCGTGCACCAGCGCCAGGATGGCAATCGTGTGCACAGTGCTGGTGCGGCGGGCGGCGGCGGCAGCAGCAGCCTCTTCGTCGCTGCTGCTGCTGGCAGGCGCCCGGCGTGGAAAGGCCAGAGGCAGCAGCGTCTTGACCGTCTGGCCGTACACCCACTGCTTGTAGATCGACTTGACCACGGCGTGGTCGTCCGTGGACAGCGTGCGGTCCGGCACCAGCAGGCCGCCCAGCATGCGCGCCATCTGCTGCCCCGCCTTCTCGGCGTACTGAGCGGCCGCCGGCGTGGCCGCGGGCTGTGCCGCATGGGCCGCCGGCGCAAAGACGAGCAGGTCCGCGAGGACCTTGGCGTCGCGGTCCAGGCGGGCGAACGCGCCGGCGGCAATCGCCACCAGCCGCGCGAAGCAGCTCGGCGTGGTGGCAGTCGTCGTCGCAGCGAGCCGGTCCTTGACGGCGTCGATCGTCTTGAGCCACTCGGCCTGGTTGCCGGGGTACTGGGCCTTGCCGGGGCCGCTGCTGGCGGCCGCCGAGTACTTGTTGGCCACGACCGTGGCAATGGTGTTGCGGACGAGGCGGGTCTGCGGCAGGAGTCTGTCCAGTGCCGCGTAGTCGTCGAGCAGGTTCAGGGGGGATACGTTCAAATCGGCCAGAGAAGCAATCGTGGCAGGCCACAGGCCTTTGAGAATGCCCAGCGTGAGCATATCGACGCGGCCGTCCTTGGCGTCGCGGAAGAACACGCGCGGGCCGCGATAGTCGGCGTGATGGAACAGGTTGAAGGAGGCTTCGCTCAGCTGGGCGGCCTTTTGCTGTGCCTCGTCCATGTCCCGAACAACAAAGGTGGCAAAGGCAGCCAGCTGGCGCAGGTACTGGTACTGGTCCTGGTCCTGGTCCTGGTCCTGGTCCTGGTCCTGGTCCTGGTCCTGGTCCTGGTCCTGGTCGTGTATGCTGGACTCAAAGTCGGCGCTCAGGGTGATGCCGTCAGCCGTCACCGTGGTGGCGCGGACATAGAGACGCTGCACGACAGAGGTGGCTTCCTGGAGATAGGCCTGGAACAGCTGCGCAAGGCTCGCCTTCCGGGCAGCAGTCGTGGCCGCGTCGTCTTCTGGTGCAGTCGGCAGCCTCTTTGCCTTGTCGGCGGCAGAGGAGACAACGACGCCGCTCTGCACAAAGGCGTCGCGCAGGAAGAGAGCCGCTCCGTAGATGCCGCCCAGGACAGCCGCCGACGCCTGGAAGGGGGCCTTTGCGCTGAGCAGCTGCTCCAGGGTGGAAAGCAGTGCCTGTGTCAGCGCGCGGAAGTGGTCGAGTGCCTGGCTAGAGCCAGCAGCAGCCGGGATCGTCGAGCACCCAATGTAGGACACCCGTGCAAGCGTGTCTCTCGTTGCTGCGAGCGAGCTGGGCGATGCAAGAAGGGAAGGGGTGGCCATCAGGTCGGTGATCGACGCGACGGACCGCTGGACGAGCAGCGAGAAGCCGCCGGGGTAGACAGACGTGGCGGTCTGGAGCGCCACCACGGCCTCGTGCGCAATCGTCTCCATCTCGGTCCGCGAAAGGCTCTTGTCGGCGACGTCGTCGGCGGACTGGGGCGCGATGATGCGCGGCGCCAGGGTGCTGAAGATCTGCATGCACTGGTCCGGCCCGCAGAGCAGCGGCGGCTGTGGCAACGGTGGTTGCGCGTCAGAGCCGGAGCCGAAGAGACGAGGGCCGCTCTGGACAATGAGCACGGCCAAGCCCCGGATGACCTCGTACAGCACCACGGGGTCCTGGCCCTGGCCCTGGCCCTGGCCCTGGCCCGGCGCCGCCTCCTTCAGGGTGTTGTTCCAGAGCGGCAGGTAGACGCTGTCGAGAAGCCCAGTGATGGCCGCGTCGTGGGAGTGCAGCTCGTCGGTCGCAGCCGCGTCGGCATCGGCAGAAGCACCGCTGACGAGGGCCTGGCGTGTTTTCAGCGCGCTGTTGAGCACGCCCACCAGGTCGCGCGTGTGGTTGGCCACCTGCGCCTGCTGGAGGCCCTTCTTCACCGCACCCACAACCGAGCCGATGGCCAGGTTGTACGCGCGGTAGCCGCCGCGCATCGTGCTGTTGAGCAGCTGGCCGGCCGGCCGCGTAAACGTCGGGTTGGCGAGGTCGCCGATGCAGTCGGCCAGGACGACGCCCACAAAGTCGCTGATGTGGGTGCCGTCCTCGACGGTGCTGAGCCGCTGCGCCATGGCCTCGACGACGCGCAGGGTGCCGTCGATGGTCTCGGGCACGTCGCCGTGGCGCACCTCGTACTTGAGCGAGTTCCAGATGCGGCTGGTGTAGGGCACGACGGTCTGGGCCGGCCGGGCAAAGCCCTGCACGCAGGCGTAAAAGGTGCTGAGGATGTCGACCTTGACGGCCACGGTCAGCGCGTCGCCCTGGTCCATCTTCTGCAGCAAAAAGTCAAAGACGGGCGCGGCCGCCAGCGAGCAGGCCGCGAAGACGCCGCGCAGGGCCGTCTTCAGGTCGTCGACGGTGGTGCCGGCGGGGGTGGCCGACGAGCGCATGGAGATGGGGAAGTAGTCGGACGCGGCCTTGAAGACGTCGGCGGCCACGGCCGACGCCAGCGGTGGCTCGTAGCGGTCCAGGACGCGGCGCAGGATGGCGAACCAGCGCAGCAGGTTGTCCGGGTCGCGCTCGCTGCGGCAGAGCTGCAGCAGGTCGGCCAGGAAGGGTGCGCCCGGCCCGCCCGTCTGGCCGAGGCTCGCGAGCACGGCATCGTTGCGCACGAGCAAGCCGACGAGGTCGTAGATGGCGCGGCGCGTGGTGGGCAGCTGCAGGCGGAAGTCGTCGCCGAGCTTGGTGACGTAGTCCAGCACGGATGCGGCCATCGGGGGGCGGAAGTGCGCCATGCTGCAGAGACGGCGCAGGGCGGTGGCGGCGGCGAGGATGCCGGCCTTGTGGTCGATGGTGAACATGGCACCGAAGAACTTGATGAGATGCTCGACTGGGGGGTGGGGTGGTTAGTTGTGTCGCCTCGTCGTCTCATGAAAGTTGGGAAAAGCCGGAAGACGGACCTTGTTCGACGCGCAGCACGTCATCGTCCAGCGCCTCCAGCGTAGCAGCCAGATAACCCAGGGCTGTCTCATGTTAGCAGACAGAACAAGGCAGCTCATAGCACGGGCAAAAACACACCCTTGGCCCGCACAACAACGTCGCTGTCGGCATCATCGCCGCTGCTGTTTGGCATCCACTGGTTGATGGACTGCGCCCAGCCGAGCACGGCGGAGCTCTTGCGCGGTGCATTCTGGATTGCTGAATACTGTCAGTAACGCCCACGCATGCAAGATATCCTCTCTCCCTCTCCCCCCTCTCACCTTCGGCCGCCTGGCGGGCGATGCGCTGCTGCTCGGCCTCGTCGTCGGCCAGCACAAAGCTCGTGGCCAGCGAGGTGAATTCGGCCATGGCGGGTTGGGAGGGGTAGCAGCGCCTGGTGAACGGTGATTTGGCAGTTGGCAGTATCAACAACGGTGTATGTTGGCTCAAAAATACTATAGATTGCTATAGAACGCGGGATATCACAGCCGCTTACACGCCGCACCTCCGATCGCAGGATGACGAGATTTTGTTATTGGTACTCGTAGTGAACTGCACTGGGGTCTGCGGGCTTCGGAGGGCAGGTACCCTTTGGGTGAGGTCTACAGATAAAAGGTACTTGCCTGCTCCGATAAGCGATAAGGAATGGAGGGGCATTCATTACTCGTACTTTGTAGAAGAAAACGGCAGGAACAAGAAAAAGTTTTGGCAGGCGCCAGTCCCACGGTGCTCCGTAGTCGGGACCGTCCCAGGACGGCAAGAAGTGGCACACGCTGTTGCCTCAAGCTTTTGCTGAGACTAAGAAAATTTAGGGCCAATTGGCATGTAATTAATGATTTATTTTACTAATAAGTTTTAATGCTTTTTTTTTTTTTCGTCGTTTTGTTCTGCCTCGCTTTTCCTTGTACCGTTTTGTCGTTCTCCCCCGCTGTTGTGGGAAATCGAGGTTGAACCGAGAGAAGAAGAAGAAGACGGAGGACTACCATGCGTCCAGCACGTTCTCACATCCTGTCCCTTGCTCTGCAGTCGTCTTTGTTGGCTAGATTGCCGTCCTGAACCGTTTACACCAATTTCAAGGTTACCAAAAGGTGAGTCAGCAGCACTGCTCTTTCCTCTCTCTTCATCGCATCACCATGCTGACTGCCCAGTCTCCGTCACAATGGCACAGGTGCCCAAGACGTGCAAGGTCATGCTGGCCGACAGCATTGCCAAGAACATGCTGGCCGAGGTGCAGACGTCGCGCGACGCGTTCCGCAAGGAGCACGGCATCGAGCGCAAGCTGTGCCTGGCTGCCTTTCTAGCCAACGACGATCCGCACGCGGTGAAGTATGCCGAGTGGTCTCAAAAGACGTCTCAAGAGAAGTGAGTCTCTCTTTCTCTCTCTATTGTGCATGAGTCTGCCTTGGCTAAACACATTACTGACTAACATGCCCAGCGGCATCGACTTCCAGCTGCATCGCGTCGACAAGGACGACCTCGAGGAGAAAATCATGGCGGCCAACGTCGACAACGGCGTCGACGGCATCATCGTGTACTACCCCGTGTTCCCGGGCAACCTCGAGCGCGACCGCTACATCCAGGAGACCGTGGCGCTCAACAAGGACGTCGAGGGCATGTGCCACCGCCACCTGCAGAACATGTACCACAACATCCGCTTCCTCGACCCGCCCACCAACCAGCTCAAGTCCATCCTGCCCTGCACGCCGCTGGCCGTCGTCAAGATCTTGGAGCACCTGCACGTCTACAACCCCATCATCCCCTACGGCAACCGCCTGCACGGCAAGACCATCACCGTCATCAACCGCTCCGAGGTCAACGGCCGCCCCCTGGCCGCCCTGCTGGCCAACGACGGCGCCACCGTCTACTCCATCGACCTGACCGGCACCCAGGTCTTTACGCGCGGCGACGGCATCCGCCAGCTGCGCCACCAGGTCCACGACAAGGAACCGGGCTTCGGCCTGGCCCAGGCGCTGCCACTGTCCGACGTGGTCATTGGCGGCGTGCCGTCCGAGAGCTTCAAGGTGCCGACCGAGCACCTGCGCGAGGGCGTCGTGTGCATCAACTTTTCGTCGTTCCGCAACTTTGACGGCCCGGCCGTCAAGGAAAAGGCGTCCATCTACGTGCCGTCCGTGGGCAAGGTGACGGTGGCCATGCTGCTGCGGAACCTGGTGCGTCTGAGCGCCAACCGCATGGCGACGGGTGGTAAGCTGGAGTGATTTTTTTTTTTGTTTTTCTTAATTTTAAAAAGAAAAGAAAAAGAAAGAACGAAAGAAAAGGTTAGATCTAGACAGAACAGGATAGAACACACAGCAACAGACAGACTACTACAGCCACTGCATCGATTCGAAAGTAGAGAGATCCTATTCCGCGCTATATACGAAAATATCTTACAAGCCAAACCCCCGTTTTGGATGCCAACGACCTGTGGGAAACGCCAAACAAAAAAAAAGAGAGAGAATGAAGGCGTATATGTTTTCCCAAATCTTCCCTCATTAGAAGCCCCTTATCATGATCATGTCGATTCGGCGGTCGTTTTTTTCTTGTCCTTTTTTGCTTATTTTTTTTTCCTTGCAAAAAAGGTATTTGTTTCCCATTTCCTTTTCATTTCCGCATTGTAGCTCGGCTCAGCCATTTAGTCGCGCGACTCGATCTTGTTCGGGCTCGGCGCACCGTTTCTCTTGCCGCGCGTGCCCTGGGCGTAGTCGATGCGCAGCTCGCGCGAGCCAATGCTCTTGCCGCGCAGCGCCTCGGTGGCGGCCACGGCCTGGTCGACGGTCTGGAAGTCGGCGTGGGCAAAGCCGCGCGGCCAGCCGGTGGACCGGTCGACGGCGACGCGCACGGCCACCAGGCCCTCGAGCTCGCGGAACACCAGGTTCAGGTCGGCGTCCGTGGTCTCGTAGGGCAGGTTGCCAATGTACAGGGTGTTGCTGGGCTCGGCGGGGGCGCGGCCGTTGCCGTTGTTACCGCTGCCGTTGTTGCCGCCGCCGCCGCTCTGGTTGCCTCGCCGGATGCTGCGCTCCGTCTTCTGGCGCTCCAGCACAATGATGCGGCGGCCGTGCCAGAACGAGCCGTTGGCCTCCTCCAGGGCCTTCTTCTGGGCCTCGGCCGTCTCGAACCAGACAAAGCCATATCTGATGGTCAGCAAAATTCTTTTTTTTAAAAAACATTGAAGTGAACCCACCCTCTTGACAGACCGCGGGGGTCGCGCGAGATGGCCACCGACACCACCGGGCCGTAGTGCTCAAACGCCTCCTTCAGGTTGCTCTCGGTGGCGTCAAAGACCATGTTGCGGATGAAGATGCCGTAGGGCGTCTCGTCAATGGACGCGGCCCGCGACGGCGCATCCGTCACCGGCGCCGGCGCCTCCTGGCCGGCCGCAAACACCTTGTTGAAGTTGTCCGTGGACGCGGCGCTGCTGCTGCTCTCCTCCTCCTCGCTGGCCACACGGGCGGTCTGCGAGAAGTAGCGGGCCGCCAGGGCCAGGGCCGCCGGGCGGTAGACGGCGGACGACTGCTGGGCGACGGAGCGGACGAGCGGGGTCGCGGTGGTGGGGGCGACGCGGACGGACGCCGACGCAGACGCGGCGGACCGCAGCACGGCTCTACGAACAGACTGCCTGTGGGGGGTTAGCACTCATCCATCTCGTTCAGACCAGCCGGAGTGCCGTGGGCAGACGACGGCTGATAAAAATAAAGACCCGTCGGACGGAGGGGTAAACTGGCTTACATTGTGAGATGAAGAATGGGGTGGAAAATGGGTATCAAAGAAGTCAAGAGGTACACAAAAAAAGACGACGGTAGTCAATCAAGGTATCGGCGTCCAGAAATTGATGGTTGGAGGTTAAGGGAAGAGGGCAAGAAAGAGGTGAGCAGGATCGCGTGGTGAAGCTCGGGAACCAACTGCCCAAAAAAAATAAATTTTATCTCCAGTTAATTGTTGGTAGATAACGAAAATTTCAACCATCGCTTTTCGGCCTCTCAGAGTAGGGCTAGACCGTATGTGGACTAGTCGGCTTGTTTCTGCTTATGTAATATTCCCTGCCGGCCCCGCGCGGCAGCAGCCTCGAGCTTCTGTACGGAGTACGAGTACGAGAACGTTTCTTCCGTCTACGAGTACTCGTACCTTCTCGCAGCGGCTGAACTCGCTTATTATGCCAAGGTCGAAGCCGATGTGGTTGACTTGCAACTTTCAGACGATCAGACGTGCGAGGCATGCCCAGATCTACGCACGTCTGTGCGTCATGTGTGAGTGGTAGTCTGACCGGCTGAAGAAGCAGCTGAGGGAGAGGTATATTGATAACTTGATATTGTATTTTGAATACTTGGTCCATGTCATTGCATGAATATGACAGTGGTCGTAAGGTCTTCAAATTTGATCAAGCTGGACTGAGAAAACAACCCTGGATTAACAGAGAATTCAAGAGAAATCAAAAGACATTTATTAAAGAAATCAAAAATCAAAAATCAAACTGAGTCAGCGACAGTAAATCCAATATAAATCCAATAAGACCAAAGAATAAATACACCAAGGATACCTCACAATAGACACGAGTATACCGATTAGTCGTGTCTGCATCCTACAGAAAATACCTTGTCTACCTGCTCGTACTAACCATGGCACAGCATTGGCTACGTCAACCCATGGATGGACAAGGACGACGACAACTTTATCCCGGCGGTACCACGAATCATCTTACGTACGAGACCCCATGCTGCCTGCACTTGCATGCACGCCGGTGCTGGTTGGGCCGTTCCTCCCACCCTCTACGGCCTGTCCACGAACCATCTTCAATCATCCCATCATCTACGGTCCATCTCTATAGATTCCACACCCATCCCACGAAAGATGGTGTGTGGTATTAATTAGTGAGTGCTACGATGCTACGACGCTACGACGGCCAGCCCAAAGATGCAAAGAGATGTCGGTGGCTGACGTTGTTGCTAGGGCCAAGCAAAGCAAAGAAATGTCTCGGACTGTCGAGCCCTTATCTTGGTCATGCTTTCCATCTGTCAAGCCAATATCCATCGTCCCGCCTCGCGTTGGACCCCCCAGCCAGCCTCCAAGCCTCCAATCCCGAGCACCCTTGCTTGTCCCGCGTGATACCGCAGGATCAGCCCGATTTCCTAATGCGGACCTCAATATACCGTGGCCGTCACATGCGGGGGTACTGCGTAGTTTCTTTGTGCTGTTTCGCCATGTCTTTCCTTCTGCTTTGCTTATGTTTTTTATAATGCAGCTAATATATTGATCATTTATTCTCTTGCATGGTCTTTCCGAGGTGAGAGAGCTCCGAGTTGTAGCCGCGGTATTGGTTTTCAAAATAAAGAAAGAAAAAAGACAGAAAATAAAGACGAAGCAGACAAAAGAAAAGAAACAAAAGGACACCACTTCCCGCAGGATGCTGACCGACGTCACGGCACAGCCAACTAACGTTCGAACTAGCTCGTCTGTTGGAACTAATGCATCGCCTCAGCGCCCGTGCTTCTTCGTCTTCTGTTGGGAACAACAAAGAGCAAGAGAGATGGCAAAAGCAAGGGAGGGAGGGGGTGGGAGGGTAAGGGTGAAGGGACGTGCCGAGTGCAAAGAAAGTAAAAGAAATAAATAAGAAAGAAGGGACAAGGATAGCTGCCTATATTGTAAGACAAGCTCACCCATCGTCTTGTCTGTTATTTTTTGCTCATCTTTCTGTCGTTTATCGGATACATCTTGTATTATCTTTTTGACTCACCCAGATAATACAGAGTACGAGCACAAGTACTCCGAGTCGCCCTCATGGAATACATCAGCTTCTACCGTGCGGATGGCTCGCAACAGAGCATGCGCAGGAACGGCGACGGCGTGCGCCGTACGACGGTGCATCGCCAACGCCGGTTCATCAACCTCAGTGACCCGGATCCGAGCGCCTTCGCCCATGGCCAGCGCGGCGTCTTTGACCCGTCGGGCTACTACACGGACGACGAGCACGGCGCGCAGCGGCCCCCCGGGCCGCTGCCGCGCAACGTCGTGCGCCGGTTCCGCAAAGACAATGACGAGCCGGCCGATGGCATCCTGTTTATATACGACTCGCGCAAGTCCATCTGCCTCGACGGCCGGGACCGCAGCCGGTGCTCCGCGTGCCGGAAGCCCATCCCCAACAAGACGGCGGGCGGCAGAGAAGTCCGCCCGCTCATGTCACCACAGCGCGTCTTGCGAGATCTCATCATGAGCGACGCCGCCGAGCCGATGCCGCCGGCGCTGCGGGAGGCCCTCTTGCGTGCCTTTGTGTCCGCGCGGGCCGCCGAGGACAAATCGTTTCTCGAACCCACGTTCACCTGCTTCCCCCTGCTGCCCCCCGAGATCCGCCGCATGATCTGGGAGGAGGCGCTGCCGACGCGCGTGCTCCTGCGCGAGGACCTCGACCGGTCCTCGTACCGCGGCATCACCAGGACGCGGCGCCCGGCCAGCCACATCCACGCCTTCGAGGAGCTGTGGCAGTCGGACCTGTTCCACGTCTGCCGCGAGTCGCGGCGCGTCGTGCAGGCGCTGGGCGGTGGCGCCGCCACTGCCGCCGCCGGCGCCGCCGCGGCCGAACCCACGGTGCCGCTGTACCGGCACGTGACCACCCGTGCGCGGCTGCACCGCGGCCTGGACGTGCTGTACTACCCGTGGCACGGCACCAAGGCGGCCCAGTTCCGCGGCGGCGACGGGCCGGTCCAGCGCACCATGCTCGACTCTGTTCCAGGACTCGCCGCCAGTAGCAGCAGCACTGCCACTACCACCACCACCCTAACGTATCCCGTCTATGCCATGCCGTATGGCCACTGGGCCAGCCAGCTGCGGACGTGGCAGGTGCCGGCCACCAAGGTCGCGTTCGACATTGCCTGGCTCGACCGGCAGCACCCCGACACGCTGGCCTGGGCCGTAGGCGTGGACTTGTCGGAGCCGCCGGGTGGTGGTTCTGCTTCTGCTGGTGGTGCTGCTGCAGGTGGTGAACTTTGCAGTATAAAACCACGCCCGGTAGCGCCCGAGTCGCTGCATGTCGTGCTCGCCGACATCATCGTGCCCGTGCGCATCAAGATCGACAGAGAGAAGACGCAGACGCTGACGCAGGCGGAGCTGCAGCTGCTGCAGCACCACAACTACGGCCAGCCCGAGACCTCCACCACCACCTCCTCCACCACCACCATGATCATTCCCAACACCAGCAAGGCCCCCGTCAACCTCAAGGGCAAGGACTTTGCCGTGCTCGTCGGCCTGTACGACGACGCGCGCATCGACGAGCTGCTGGCGCTGATGGACGGCGACGACTGCGGCGAGGCGGCCACCAGCGGCCTCGACCGGCAGCCCGTCGTCGTCGTCAACAAGGCCGCCCTGCACCACTGCATCGGGTGCACGCGGCGCGCGTGGGAGGCGCGGTCGTCGACCGAGTCGCCGCGCAGCTGGAGCCGGCTGTTTGGCACGCTCGTGGGCGGCCGGCTGAAGGCGAGCTGCCGGCCGATGATTTTGGTGTCTGTCGTGCTGGATATGGAGGTGGTGTAGTTTTTTTCTCTCTCTTTTTGTCTCTTTTCTCTGTTATATTTTTGGTTATATTTTTGGTTATATTTTGTTATATTATTTTGGGGGATATCTTCTCGTCAGTACGAACGGTACAACGTTGCAGCAGCAAGTTGTGCCGCGTCACATCTCGACAACACGACCCCTTGGGCAGCGGGAGACGGGACACACAGGAACGGGAACGGGAAACGGGAAACGGGAGATATGACTTCGAGTCTGCGATGGACGGATCAATGTAACCTGTGTTGATGCGTTGCTTGTAATAAGGAATGAAACGTGTACTAATCTACATGGAACGTTTTTGTTTAAGAGTGAGTAGGCGATGACTGCCGATGCCAAACTAATCATCTCGCTCGTTCTACTCCGTATGCTTGCTACAATCTGCTCCATCATACTCAGGCGTGCCAGTGCCCATTTCCCGCCGGGCTGAACTTGAAAGTGTCATCTTGGCGTCGTCTTCGCCAGCCTCGCTGCCACGCGCCGGCCAGATTCTCGGCAGATCTTATTATTATCACTTTCCCGCTGTCTGGTTCTCAGCGTTGATCACATGCTGGATCCGTACATGATAGCTCCGAGGGACGCTGACGCGCAGACAACAACCTTTGTTCAGGAGGTCTGACTGATCAGTACGAGTACTCGTACCCCCCGCCCTGTCAGTTATCACCACGTTCCTTGTTCCTCGTACTCGTACTTTTGTACTTTTCTGTTCACACGATGTACTCATACTCATACTCGTACTCTACGTCGTATGCCCCCTGTCCTAGCGTTGGTAGGATCATTCTCCCTTGCCAGCTGTGCCCGTGTGCCCAGGCGTATCCAGAATCCGGGCTAGGAAGTTACGGAGTAGAAAATAGCAGGGGGGTTGAACGGGATGAGCCAGGGGTGCTGGTTGGCATGGCCGGCCATGTGTCTGCAGCTGTTGTATTTCTTGTATTTCTGTATTTCTTGTATTGAGAGGTACGAGCACTTGAACTCATCTGACCGTCTTTTTCTGCGACACTTTATCAGGGCAGAAAACGAAAAGAAGAAGAAAAACAAAAACAAAACTCAAATAAAAACGCCACTACCACTCTGCCAAAAAGACTGCTCGTGCTCATCTCGATAAGCGCGTGAATGCCGGCTCGGATTCCAACTCCTCCTGCAAGGCACCAAAATCAGCCGAGTCACAAATTATTGGCATGCCGCATCTTGGATGCTCCCCTCCTGCGTCCTCGTGCTCCGTGCCACGAAAGCAAAATACGGAGTAGTCGTTTTTCTCTTCCTTTCTTTGACGATTTGACAAACGATTATTACCCCTTACACCGCAACACAGCATCTGGGGAAGCACAGGACGGCGAATACTTTTTTTTCTTTCTTTGCTGTCGGGGACGTTGTGTCCGGTCCTGCAATCCCATGTCTGACTTTGTGGTGGCTTCTACGTGGGTGGCAAAGAAGCAATACGGTGTAGCTCGTACTACGGAGTACTCGTAGCAAGGCAAACTGAAAATCAAGTGATCTGCAGTGTCTCAGTCTCAGTTCTCCTTACCGCTTGCCTTTTTGCTACGAGTACTACCACCGAAAGACTCGCTCTCAGACGAGTCACAACAAAAAAGTCCCGGAACAGTTCCGGTAGCAACGGCTCGGCTGTTTAGTCATGGGCCCTGGTACGCGCACTCTCGTAAATGCGGATAACAGTTGACATTTGATATTTGACACTCGATGCCAGAATCTCCAGTTCTGATGGACTCTTGAAAAAATAAATTACCAAGGCGCGGAGCAAGATATACGGAGTAGCGGGGGGGCCTTTAAGCATACTCCGTGCTTGAGAGAAAAGGACATTTTACCGTCTCGGGGAAAATGCTCACCCGTGGCCGTATGATTGTCCCTCTAAATACTACACTGCAGCAGTGATCGCACGAGCTTATCTGGGCCAGCTCAGTACTCCGTACTCCGTACAAGTACCCGCCCAGCGGGTCAAAGGGCAACTGGCATTACGACGCTGCCGCTCTCATTCGCCGCCGATGCTCGCCGCCGCACAGAGCCAACCACGGGCGGGGACACGGGACACGACGGATTACGATATCAATTTCTGCAGCATCGTAAGATACTTTTTTTTTTTTTTTTTTTTTTTTGCTTCTGGCAGGACGTGCACGGCGACGAGCACGGACGTAGCATGTTGACGAAACACGGGCGGCGTTGTTGTTATGGAGTTGCTATTACGAGTACAATGTACGAAGTACGGGAGTACGAGAGGTTGGCGTGTGTCTACGAGTCAAGTCCTGCACTAACCACTCCTTGCATCAAGGGCAGCTTATCAGAACAAGAAAAAAAAAGAAAAAAAAAAGACCAAACGGCAGACTCATACAATACCTCCAATCGACCGTTACGGGGGTACTTTGTCGTCTGTTGGGCACCGTAAGGGGTCTCACATTGATATTTGATGCGTGGGAGGCGGCAAGGGGGGGTGGGGGATGCAGATAAAAGACGACGTACTCGTAGAAAATCAGCAAAGGTGATGCTGGTGATGCATCGTGGATATTGCAGTCTCAGTCAGTCCTGCCGGTAGAAGGAGGAGGAGGAGGAGGACCATCGGAAGTATTGCCGACGAGAGTGACACCGGGCGAGACAAGCCCACCAGCTCAGCCGCACAAGATGATGGTCTGAACGGGCTGGGCGAGACATTGGACGGGGCCATGATCCGCAGATCGGGAGGAGGCCGGCGCTGCACAACCACCCAAAACGGGCACCAAGAGGCTTGCTACATGTGCGAGACTGAGACCGAGTACTTTTGCATCTGGATCAGGGCTGGGCGGCGTCTACGACGGTACGAGTACGGAAAACGAGTATTCATTCCCATTCGGCAGCCGGGCCGGTTGCATTTGGATCGACCGGGAAGCATCGGCAAACAGGAGAGTGGACGAGAGTGGACGAGAGTGGACGATAGGAAGACGAGAGCTCGATGCTCTGCAGCTACTCCGTAGACGGCGTCCGAGCGTCTGTTATCTCTTGGTCATATTCATATCTGACGAGTAGCATACGCCGTACTGGTGCCTCGAGCTCGAGCCACGAGTTCGCTGTCGGTGGGCGATAGTGCTCGTAGTCTAGCTTGTGTCATTTTACGAGTACTCGTATGTGAGCAAAGCTCGCTACGCTGCATGATGCACTTATCTGGTGCGCTATCTGCTATCTAGCGCACTAACAGCGCACTAAGCGCACTAACCACACTAATCTACACTAACTTACACGCTATATTTAACGCACTTGCTCCGTAACGCCAATCCCGCTTGCCACGCGGCGGCATGAGAGCGCTCCTTCCGGCACACGTTATGCCATGAGAGGCTATCACGTGGCACTAGTGCAGAGTTATGAATATTTATGTATTTATGTTTAATCTCATTCACATATTACTAATATCTCGTCTTATGGTACTCGACCACTACTCGTACTCGTACGGAGTACATTTGTGCAGTTCCTCCCACCTCAATCATACCTCACTCCCGTCACACACACGGACATTTTATTGAGTGCTCGCACCTACAATACGAAATGTGCCTGCATCTTGGCAGCCCCCTTTTTTTGCCCTTTTGCCCTTTTGCCCTTTTGCTCTCTCACCATTGCCAAAAAGCGCAGGAAAACGTGCTGCCCTTCCATCCCTAGCGGCGGACGGGGGTCCACTTTTGGGGGTATCTCCTCTTTGCTTCTTTCCTTTTGCCTGGCCCTTTTGCTGCGCTGTTCCTCCTCTTGCCCGTCTTGGGTGAGTTTTTCGGTGTAATTTTAGCACATTGCCGTTTGGATACTGGGCAAGCATGCTGGCAGGCCGGCAGGTGCACGAGCACGAGCACTGTACGAGTACGAGTATGGAGTACGGAGTACTCGTACCAAGTACCCATTTGGAAGTACGAGTGCGCAGTACGGAGTACTCGTACTCCATAGCCAAGTACGAGTACCTGCACGCAAAGATCTGCCGTGCATCAGCCGCGCAATCTGCAGGTCGCTCTTTCCCTCTCCTCGATTCCGATCCGTCCGTTTACAGCCATCACGTGTTCCTGCGAAGAAACTGCAGAGGCGAGTACGCTACGAGTACATCTACGAGTATTAAAATACGATATATGCGATGTACAAATACAAATACTCGTGCAATACAACCCAAACAATACAATACAATACAATACAATAAACCCATACTCCGTACTGCACCACCGCACATCACTGCTCCGTCGTAATCCGCTATGCCCAGCCCAAGGCCCAGGCTCGAGAGACACGACCCACTTCCCTTTCCCACCACCACGCCCCTTGTCAGCACACACGCCCACCACCACCGTGCTCCGTACACCCTCCCACCTTTTTGCGAGTACTCGGACTCGTGCCTTTTGCCTCGTCTGCCATGCGCCTGTCGTCTGGGGGCCGCTTTCTCTCTACTCGTACTCCGTACTCGCACATAGCTCGTAGTCGTAATAGCCATTATCACTCTCTTCATGCCGTAATCCGCATGCATTGCCGCGTGCTGTGCTGTACGGTGCGTGTCGCTCTTTCCCTACCCTCCCGCCCGCCTGCCCGTCCTTTGTTTCCCGCTGCCCGCTCTTGTTGGTCGCTCTTTCCCAACCCTGGCCCGCGTGGTTCATCTGGTCCCCGTAACACCAATCCATCGTCCTGTCCTGCGCGGCACGAGTTGCAGCAGTACGGAGTAAATACGCAGCAGCGTACGGAGCACTCCCCTCCTTGCTAGTTCGAGTACTCCGTAGTGCTTGGCCCCCTTTCTCTATTTTGCTCTTTCTCTTTCTCTCTTTCGCTCTCTTTCGCTCTCCCTCTCTCTCTCTCTGTGCTCCTTCCTCTTTTTCCTCGTCCGCCGTGGTCCCTCTTTCCCTTTTGGCTCGCTCGCTCCTTCTTCTGCTTCCCCCCCTCCTTCCTTCTCCTCCTCCTTTCTCCTTTCTCCTTTTCAATACCACCTCCCACGTAACCCTGTACATCGCCCTTCTTCTTCTTCTTCCTCTTCGTTTTCATCCCGCGATCCTCATCCCCAGTCCCCATTTCTCTCGTTTCACGACAGCGCGAGGCTCGCAGAACCCGCCGCTCGTCTTCCCGCCCGCACCTCTTGACTGTGTCCCGTTTCTCCTACCGAACCCAGTGCCTCCCTGTCCATAGAGCGCCTTCTATTGCACACGCATGGACTAACTGACACCACCCAACCCGTCCAGCATCATTTTGTCCTTTTTTTCACGACGACTCGTATATTCTTGCTCATTTATTTTCATCTTCTGATCCTCGATTCTCGATTCTCTTATTTTTCTTATTTTTCTTCTTTGTTTTTTCTTCCTTTTTCTTGTTTCTTGAGCCCCCCCTCACCCCCTCGAATCCTCGGGTTGTTTCTTTCTTCCGATTCTTTCGCCCACGCTTCCACCCGCCATCGCCACGTTTTTACCACACCACGCTGAAAGCCAATCAACATCCGACCAAGCCAACCAACCGACCCCTAGGCCTGATCCCCGCTGCGTGGCTACCACGCCTGCACGCTACTCGTACCCACGTTCTTTGTGCCGCGCCCTGCCACTCCTCCTCGTCCAGTCCAGTCTAATCCAGTCCAATCCATCGACCATCTTATTTTTTGCCCCATTTCACGCCGACTCGATTGCCCGTTTTCCCTATTGGCTTCCCTGTTGGTTTTTTCCTTTTGGTTTTCCCTTTTGGTTTCCCTTTCGGTTTCCCTTTCGGTTTCCCTTGTTGCTCCTTTGTCTCGTGCTCGCTTTCTCTACGACCCGTCTCTACCACGAGTACTTGCACTCGCACTCACACTTGTACTTGCACCTACGCACAAGCAACTCCTCTTCACACACCTCGCCTGCGCTCCTGAGACTCGACCCATTCTGCGCGTCCTCTTTGTGCCATCTTTGCCTCTCCTCCTACCCGCCTCCTCGACCCTTTGTGCACCCTTGTGCACCCCATCCCGCATTGTCTGTGGCCTCGTCCCGTGCGATCTAAGCGAAGTCATTTCTGGCCTCGTGTAAACGTCGCCTACTCCTTTTGTGGCAGCACAGCAGCACAGCAGAGCTCTGGAACGAACACCCCGATTGCGAACAATCCTCCGAGAGTCAAACACTCAAATATCCAGCAAGGAACGCACTCCAATTCGACGACCTCTGTCCTGCCAAACCCATCCACCACCCACTCCTGCGATCCAACCATTACCACCACCACCACCGCCACCACCTCCTCCTTCACCATGGAGCAACATGCCCCTTTGACTCAAAAGCTGCCGGCAGGCCTGGCCGGTGTCCTCAATGCGCCCGAGGGCAACAGAGACTCGGCCTACTTTTCCAGCACAGACGCCTCCAGCAAGCGTGCGTACTCGACTTGGGTCTTTTTTCGTGTCTTGTTCCTCCCTTCCCATGGCTAACCTGTGCTTCTTTTTGCATGATCTAGACAACTCTGCAGCTTCTGGTGTCGGCACGCGCCCGGCCAGCCACGCCTCGACAGGCTCAAACCTCAACATCTACCGCGGCCCTTCCTCGCACCTGGACAAGACACCGTCTCCGACAACCGCCGCCCACATGCTACCACAGCCGCATGGCATGTCGCCCTCCACCGGTAGCATGAGCGTCGCCTCTATGGTCTCTCCGACGTCGCCCAACATGCGCCGCGTTACCGTCGACCGCTCGCAGTCGCTCGAATCCGCACCGCCCAGTGCTGGTCTGTCCGCAGCGACCGACTACGACCATATGGCGCGCCGAGAGAGCGTCGACAGCCGCATCAACCAGGGCATCGGCGAGCTGCGCCTCGGCAACTCGCCCTACGCAACCCACAACCACTCCACCACGTCGGTGCACAACACCTTCCAGGCACAGCAACGCGGCTCGCGCAACACCATGGACAGCCTGTCCGTGCACCGCATCTCTAACGGATACCAGCCAAACGCCGACCGCAACCCGGACCCGCTCTCCAAGACGGTGCGCACGGCACCCGCTATCACTGGCCCTGCGACCAGCCACATTGCGCGTGCTGCTGAGCCGACCAAGGGCCAGGCATGGGCGTTCCCCGAAGAAGAAATACAGCGAATCCCCACCGTCAGCACCAGCCACTCCCTGGGGGGCTCGCGCCGCAGCAGCGTGGCGGATTCCATAGCAAGCAGCCAGTTCACGACCGAGTCTCGCCTCCCCGTGGGCCAGAGGCGCTTCGACGACCCCGCCGGTCCCCAGGGCCTCCATCACGACGATTTTGAGTACCACAACGGCCATCGCCTGTCGGGCACGTCGGGCGAGTACCCGACGACGCACCACCACGCGCTCCAGCACAAGCAGCTCGACGACCTGCAGTCCGAGTCGGGCAGCATCCATGCCGGGTCGCAGCCGTACAGCCGCACGCCCGAGTTGCGGATAAGTCACAAGCTAGCCGAGCGGAAGCGGCGCACGGAGATGAAGGAGCTGTTTGAGCAGCTGCGCGACCTCATGCCGCAGGAGCGCGGATCCAAGGCGTCCAAGTGGGAGATCCTGACCAAGGCCATAACGGAGCACCAGCGCCTGCAGGACGTGCTGCGGAACTCGCAGCAGCACCAGAGCAGCATGTCGGCCGAGCTGGCGTCAATGAAGAACGAGCTTCACGCGCTGCGCGTCGAGAACCAGCAGCTGCGTGCTGACATGGCCAACCTGCAGCAGGCGAACAACGGCCACGCGTCGGGAATGTCGGACCCCTTTGCGCGTGGCCCGCAGTCGGGACGCCCGGAGCTGCCGCCCCTGCGGTCTCTCGGCGGTGGTCTGCCTCCACCAACGCCGCAGCCCGAGTCCATGACTGGTGTGCAGTACGACCAGTCGCGTGTTAACGGCATCCGCCAGTCGGACCGGTACTGAAGCGGCCGATGACCATGGGGCTATGAAGGCGGGACTGCACACAACTTGTTTATGATTTTTTTTTTTCAAATTTGTCGTGACAGGAGGGTTTCTGGCACAAGTCCCCGAGCCCGAATGTTGTATCATCACAATGGCGTTGCACGGGTTCTTTACTTTTTTTTTTTTTTACTTTTTTTCTCTTTTTTCCTCTCTCTGATTTCCCCCGATTTCTGTCTTGGATCTTGTTTCTCACGCCGTCTCTGATGCCTTTTCCCCGACGCCGTGGTTCGAAACGCTCCTCTGGTTTGGTATGTCTGTGAAAAGGAGGGTTGGTAGGTCCGGAACGACACGGGGAAAGGTGGTCCTGCTTGGGAAGCTCGCCCTTATTTGCCTTTCCCCTCTATATCCTTTGTCTGCGGCGTTTTTCTTTTTTTCTTTTTTTCTTTTTTTTTTTTTTCTGCTTTTTTTTCTTTTTTCTGCTCTTTTTTGTTATTTTTCTTTACTGTCTGTTTCCCCCTCACTATCCTGCTACCACGCAAATTGTTTCCTTTCTGTTCTTCTGTATTTTTTACTACCCCCATTGCTCTTTTTATCTTTTCCTTTGTCTCGTCAATGTTGCTGTTGCTATGCCCCGTTGACAGGAATGTGTTGGCAGCTGTTTCTTACTATTATTACCCTGCATGGATCTACTTTACGAGTACGTCTTGTGTGCAATTACCTTATTATATCATATCTCTATTTAACTTAAAATAGGTGTTTTGTTCTCGTGTCATGAATAGTGTTAAAAGAGCGACTTACGACGTATGTCATCTCATGCTTTCTGAGCACGTGCAGATTAGTCACATGCTTGGCGAGACAGCTGTTCTCCCAAGTTCTTTCCAATTTGGACGAGTTTTACTTTGCTGCACGCCCAGCTCCTGCCAAGCACACTCTGGGTTGCTTTGGGCAAGTGCTGCCGCAGTTGTGGCCAGCCCGACGACAGTGGTGGCAGTGTGGAGAGCTTTAGCCACGGGGTAATACGAGTACACCGTACGTACGTACCCCATAGCTTTGATTAGCAGCCGCCCTCGACGTCACCTCCTCGTAATGCTTTTGAGGCACCCGTCGTCCATCTTCAACAACCTCCAACGCACGCCATAGCTATTTCTTCTTGTCGACAAGCTCGAGCAGTCGGATCTTTGCCACTCGCCACCCGCATACACCTATTTTATTTTCTTTCCTTGGCCGCTGCCGCGTTGCATTGTCCCCCGAAATGCCGTCGTCGTTCCGTTCCTGACAGCTCTCATAACCTCGACCTCCCCGTACGATATACACTGCACGACAGTCTGGACCCTCTTGGGCCCCGTCCTCTTCTTGCCCAGCATGCGCATGCGCCCCCGGGCACGGCTGCTGCGCCGGCTGCTGCGCGTCTACCAGCGGCCCATCCTGTGGTGGCTGCTGGCCTTTTTCGTGATCGATGCGCTGCGCACCATATCGAGCCGGGGTCTGACGCAACGGGTTGACCTGTCCGTGCCATCGTCCCCGGCCAAACCGACCGTCTTCATTGTGTCGGTGCACCGCAACACGGAGCCGATCCTGCGGTCCGCGTGGAACGAGAACCTGCTCAAGCTGGTCGACCACCTGGGCCACGACAACGTGTTTGTTTCGGCCGTCGAGTCCGGGTCGCAGGACCACACTAAGGACGCGCTGCTGGCGCTCAAGGCCGGGCTGGCGGCGCGCGGCGTCGCGCACGCCATTGAGCTGGGCGCGACGGTCTGGGAGCAGCTGGACGAGCTGCGCGCGTGGCCGCCGCCGGACACGCCGCGGGCGGAGCGGCCGGGCTGGATCTGGCACGACGAGGAAGGGCATTTTGCGCTGCGGCGGATCCCGTACCTGGCGCGCGTGCGCAACCAGGCCATGGCGCCGCTGCTCACATTGCAGACCAAGTACGATTATGTGCTGTGGCTCAACGACGTGGCGTTTGACACGGCCGACGTCATGACGCTGCTGGCGACGCGCGGCGGGCACTTTGCGGCGGCGTGCGCCATGGACTTCAAGGACTATCCCTACTACTACGACTCGTTTGCGCTGCGCGACATGGCCGGCGACAAGGCCATGTCGGGCCAATGGCCGTGGTTCCGGGCGGCCGAGGCGCGCCGCGACGTGCGCGCGGGCCGGGCCGTGCGCGTGCAGTCGTGCTGGAACGGCATGATTGCGTTTGCCGCGGGGCCCTTTTACGATAAGCGGGCGGGGGTGGCCGGCACGTCCACGGGCAAAGCAGAGCCCCTGCTGTTCCGCGGCGTCGACGACAGCCTGGCCGAGTTCCACCTCGAGGGCAGCGAGTGCTGCCTGATTCACACAGACAATCCGCTGTCCAATTCTGTCAGTAGCAGTGACACCTCACAAAACGTCGGCGTCTGGCTCAACCCCAATGTGCGCGTCGCCTACAGCGCGCCCGTGTACGCGCAGCTGCGGCACGACGGCCGGTTCCCCGGCGCGCTGTGGGCGGTGCGCGGCGCGTGGGCCAACCGCTGGGGCCGGGTGCTGTACAGCGTGCAGGCCCTGCTGGAGCGGCAGACGGTGCTGACGCGGCTGCAGCGGTGGCGCGCGGAGACGCCGCCCGGAGCGCCGCCGCGGCAGGAGACGGGCGCGGTGTGCCTGATCAACGAGATGCAGATCATGTGGGAGAATGGGTGGAAGCATTTGTAGCGTTTTTTTGTTTATTCTGTTAAAAGTCTTGCTTCGATGCTATTGTGACCTAATATATACGCACGCGGTGTCGAGCTTGTAGTTATGAGTTTAGGTCATCGTCTAGTAGGCCAAGGGCCAATAATAGCATGCTTGTAATATACAGGGGAAAAAAAAAAAAAAAAAAGAAAAGAAAACAATCTAGTCAACAACCGTCACCACAGTACGAGCAATCTAGTTGGATAAACAAAAAAGAGAACCAGAAAAAAAAACTACTTGTTGTGCCACAAGAGCGTGCGCAGGCTGTCCCACTCGTTGCTCTGCACGTAGATGTAGCTCATGCTGTTACGCAGGCTCGACTGGATCTCGGCGTCGTGGTACCGGAACAGGTGCATCACCATGGCCCAGCTGCCGGCCGCAAAGGCAGGCCACGCGTAGTGGCTGACGGTCTGCGACAGCTCGGCTTGCGAGATCAGCGGCAGGCCCACGCCGGGCTTGACGGCCAGCTTGGCCAGCGCCAGCACGACGCGCGCAAACACGTAGATGACAATCTGCATGCTGACGGAGCTGATCTTACCGGACCGCGTGCGGCGGCCAAAGACGAGGTAGCCGCCGATGAGGCCGCCCAGGAAGCTGTCATACGGGCCTGGGGGGTTAGCTGGCTGTAAGGAGTACATGTAAGAAGGATGAAATGCATACCCTCCTTGCCGTTGGACAAGTATTTTAATAACAAGCAGGTGGACTTGTACACAAAGGCAAAGCGGGCGAGGTTGCTGGCATGGGTCTTGGTGGCGCGCAAGACGAGGCCGGTTTTTTCGCGGATGCTACAGTTGTCAGCCAAAAAAGCAACTCATGAGCAGAGGAGGTGGATGGTATTAAAAGGCAGACGTACGTTCCCGAGCGGAAGAGAAAGATCATACTAGGGTCAATGGTCAGCCAGCATTACTCGGACAGAAGCTGTACAGCAAGGACAGGGCCTACACAAGTGCGTGCGGGAAGCGCACTTTGGCGCCGTAGACAGCGCCATTGCGCGCGCCCTTGACGAGGGTCAACAGGTCGTGGTAGCGGGGATCGAGGGCGATTTGCTCGGCGGCGGCCTGTGGTCGTTGCAACGTTAGTACGGGATGTAGTAGACTAGACCTCGGCTATGAGAGCCGTCTCTTCTGTCCAAGTCTCCTGTCCATCTCCAGATGCATCTGGCCGCAGGACGACCTACCCGGAGAGCCTCAATCATACCGGCCAGTTGTGATGGCACAGGCATTGTAAGGATATGTGCGTGGTGAGGGGTGTATACGAGTATAGGAGGGATTAGCGATGCGATTTGAATAGGGCGAGGCGGATGAAAGTCGATGACGGCCGAGGAGGACGATTGCGCGTGCGCCGAGGACGTGTGCTGCTTGAGAGACGGACTTGATCGAGCGTGAATTAATCGTTTCGTTAGGAGATGAGTTGCGCACAGTTTCTAGGTGAACGGGCGATGGCTTGCGCGCATGGTGACGGACTGCTCCTCGGTGGTGGTGATGATGATGCGTCGGGCGTGTCTCGCGAGACTCCTCCCCAACAGCTCGGCTCCATCCATCGAGCGCACCACGAAGCTCGGCTTGTGACTTGCCCTGTCCCCAGTTTCCCCAGGAATAGTGGGTCGGTTGCCGAGAAAGAGTGGACCCGCCGCGAGACTAGCATCGCGACTCTCTGAACGCGGCAATCTTCATCCAGGCCATGCGGCTCGAAGTCGGCGAGGGTCCATGAGGAGTACGGAGTAGACCAGACGTACTACGTAGGCGGCGTGTTTTGGCTTGATTGAATACGATCGGTGCTGTCCCGTCTGTTCAGCCGCTTGTCGAGTGCTGTCTGCCATTTGACTGATTATGTAAGAACGCGCCCTGCATTAGTAGTGAAAGGGTTCGACATGTGAAAGCAAAAGTGACGTCTTTCCGCTTTCGAATGGCTGCTGTGAGTATTATATAAGCCACTCTGGGCAAATTGAAAGTGTTGCTTGGCTATGAGCTTAGTGCCTTTCACGCCGCCTTTCACTCGCATATATGCAACTCGGATAACTCAATATATCCGCTTATTAATCCAAACAGTTTTCCTCACTTCTCACTTCTTGTTAAATCCACTTTTGGATCAGAACCGATCAGGACAATGAAACCTTCGTCATCACCACGACACGGACTCTCACATTCTGACAGATTTTAACACCATTTCTCGGACCAAGACGAGTACATTCTTGGCTAGACCTGGTCAGATTTCGCATCTAACGCAGCGCAACTGCCGAGCCCGACGTCCCGAGCTGTGGATCATGGCAAAATCAATGCGTTTCGCATCCATTACAATGACTTGACGCTTCCCGAAACTTCTTTTTTTTTTCTTTTTTTCCTTTTTTTAACATCGCTTTGGAATCATTATCCTCAACGCCACAGTTGCCTGCAAAATCTACGGAGTACCCGCGAGGTTCCACTTTGGCTGTCCACAGTAGCAGGATCTCGCTTACAAATGCAGCAAATACGAACAACTACGACTAATCGAAAAAAAATGCACTGCTGTCAAAGTCCCTCGGCAGACGGCGGCACCATCACCACACCAGCGGCTCCGAGCATACGAGTCTTGGTACCTGGCACACCGTACGAGGGAGACGATGTGATTTATAATGGCCAAGGCCGAGCACGAGTATAAAAGGGCTTTGCCCGAGTCGCGGTATCTGCTGTTTCGTGCTCGGAGATTCACTTCATCTTCATCTTCATCTCTCATCTCCTTCTCTTATCTGCCTCTCATCGAACTTCTAAACGTCCTTTAAATATTCTTCAAACATCCAACCCACCACCACAATGGAAGACTCTCGCCTGTTCAAGCCCCTCAAGGTGGGCAACGTCAACCTGCAGCACCGCGTGGCCATGGCCCCCCTCACGCGGTTCCGTGCCTCGCCCGAGCACGTGCCGACGCCCATCATGGCCGAGTACTACGGCCAGCGGGCGTCCGTCCCGGGAACTCTGATCGTCACCGAGGCCACCTTTATCTCGGCGGAGCACAGCGGCTACGAGCGCGCGCCCGGCCTGTGGAACGACGAGCAGGTGACGGCGTGGAAGGCCGTGACCGACGCCGTGCACAGCAAGGGCAGCTTCATCTTTGCGCAGCTGTGGGCGCACGGGCGCGCGGCGCGGCAGGAGGCGCTGGACAAGTTTGGGTTCAAGGTGAAGGCACCCAGCGCCATCCCGCTCAAGGGCGACAAGGAGGCGCCGATCCCGCTGACGGAGGCGGAGATTGAGGCGACGATTGCGCAGTACGCGACGGCGGCCAAGAACGCCATGGCGGCCGGCTTCGACGGCGTCGAGATCCACGGCGCCAACGGCTACCTGGTCGACCAGTTCATCCAGGACGTCAGCAACCAGCGCACCGACAAGTGGGGTGGCAGCATCGAGAACCGGTCGCGCTTCGCCATCGAGGTGGCCAAGGCCGTCAGCGCCGCCGTGGGCCCCGAGCGCACGGGCATCCGGCTCAGCCCCTACAGCACGTTCCAGGACATGCTGATGGCCGACCCGGTGCCGCAGTTCACCGACGTCGTGCGCAAGCTCGAGCCGCTGGGCCTGGCCTACCTGCACGTGGTCGAGTCGCGCGTGTCGGGCGTCAACGACAACGAGAACCCGGAGCAGTCCATCGACTTTGTCTACGAGAACTTTACGCACCCCATCATCGTGGCCGGCGGCTTCACGCCCGAGTCGGCCAAGAAGCTGGTCGACGAGAAGCACCCGGAGCGCGACATTGTCGTGGCCTTTGGCCGCTACTTTATCTCCACGCCCGACCTGCCCTACCGCGTCAAGAAGGGCCTGCCCTTCAACAAGTACGACCGGCCGACATTCTACGACTGGACGTCGATCGAGGGCTACACGGGGCAGCCGTTCAGCGCCGAGTTCCTGGCGGAGAACCCGACCATTGTCAAGGCCAAGGCATGAGAGCAATGACGACACACTTTTACGAGTACACTCACGATTATGCCGAGTATCATACCCCATAAAGAGCGATAGACTATGCGTATAATAGAAATATACTGCTAGAGAATACCAAAGCGCATTTGTTCCATTCTTGTTCATCGTGATTCTTGTTCCATTCTTCATCGTAATTCTGGATAGTTCGATCTCTGCAGTGACAACGGCCGACGTTGCACTCGACTTCACCGCGGTCCTCCGGAGTTACGGGGCGCGGGATTCTGTATGTTTTTTGTGATAGAAAAATTGGGTCAACCCCCTAAGCGAAGGATCGATCGGATTGCCCGGCTGTCTTCAGTCGTACGTTTGACACCGCTGGATCTGCCCGCCAGTTTGCCGGTGATGCCGCCGCTGAATGACGTAGCGGTCCGGGCTTGGCGCCCGTGCAAGTCGCCGTCTAGTCGCATGGCACCTTTTATCTTTCGAGACTGGCCAGATGACATAATAAGAGTGATATACTATATTGGAGACTATATACAAGTTTGGTGTCTGTTTGTGTGAATTCTTTTGGAGGAAGAAGGTTGCCAGGCCTCGAGTCACAGGAGTGCGGTCATTGTCAATCATGGCACTCCTGTCAATCATGCCTCGGACGTAAAAGAAGCATCAACCTCTAGCACGTGTTGAGCATGCTGGTGAGAGCGCTCTTCTCGGCCGACGTAATGGTCAGGTCGTAGTAGCTCTTGACCTGCACCCAGGCCGAGGCATACGTGCAGTAAAAGGACTCCAGAGGCGGCTTCCAGGCATCCGGGCTCTGGTCCGACTTTTGCTGGTTGACGTTGTCCGTGACCGCCCACAGCTGGGGCCGCGTAATGTCGTTGGCGAACTCGCGGCGCTGGGCCGTGGTCCAGGCGTTGGCGCCAGACTGTTTGTTAGCTATTTTTCACTATTTTGAGTAGTAATGGGGGGGGAGAACGTACAACCCAGGCGTTCTTCAGAGGCACCATGTGGTCAATGTCGACATCCGACGCAGCCGTCCAGGTGGCATCGTCGTAGGGCGAGAGCCACTCGCCCGACGTCGAGGCGCAGGCGCTGTTAGTCACGACGTTGGTGCCGTCGCGCTTGAGAACGTACTCGCGCGTGTTGCAGTTGCCCTCGATCGTGCTCCAGGTCGGGAACAGGTCGCGCTCGTAGCCGCCGTCGTCCACGTACGCCTTGACGGTCAGGCCGGCGAGCAGGGACTTGGCGGTCGAGCCACTGGGGATGCCGGGCTGCAGGCGTTAGTTTTTTTCTTATCATTTTTCTAATATGGGCATCTGGGCAACCTTACAGGAGTAGGCGTCGGAATGGCGGCAGCGCCAGCGGCCAGGAGGCCCAGGGCCAGAGTACCAGCAGAAACGTGCATCGTGAGGGCTTTGCGGTGGAAGATTGAGCGAGTTGTCTTGAGCGGGCTGTGTCCGAGGGATGTCTGGATGTCTGGATGATTTCGAAAGCACGAAACAAAAGGGACGCACGACATATTTTATACTCAAACTGATCTCCTCGACAAAGTCATGATGGTCGACCCTCTATCACTCACGTATCTACCTTGGTACGCTTGCCCTCGCAGACGGCTATCTTCTTCTCCATACGTGCCGCTTTCGACCTTCCCAAGACGTACGTCGGCCGTCTCACGCCTGCAGATCCAAGGCATTGGCAACTGGCCTTGCGATGCCCAAAAGGTCGTATGAGCTGGCCATATCGCAGCCACGGATCTGTGTCTATCACGATATCCACGAATGCCAAGGGCTTGGCCCGCGCCAGGGCAGATTTAAGGTGCAGCTACCTGGAGACGGGCTGCCTATTTGGGGGCGAGACTCCGTGCTGTTGCGGCCGGCACTTGCAGGCCATTGTCATCGTCGCCGGCTTATCAACTTGGCAAAGAAGATGGATAGAGCATGCACGAAATGCGTGGGGAGGTGTTTTGTAAACACATCATGATATTATCGCAATGGCTGACCAACCCTCTTCTAAGGCTGCACCACTCTTTTGAATAGCGGCTCTGTTTAATATCTTTTATAAATGATCGTGAAAAATAGGAGTGACCATCACAGAGAACGGTGATGGCTCGTTGGTTCACAGTCCTGGGTGTGATCCGATTTGTAAAAATCCCCGGAAGCCTGCACGATGCGTTCGTATCCGTTGTTTAGACTTTATGCTTACTCGTACTTCCCGTTTTGCTAATAAAGTGGCACTTGCTCTCTTTTTCTGGCGACTTATTCAACTCTCCTAGGCGCCTTGGCAACTTTGACCGCCACCCGTCCTTTGTGATAAGACCCTGCAGATACCACCTGTTCGCAGCACGTGTTTGTCTGCCACACAGAAGTGCAAAGCCAAGAGCAGTTCAGATGACTGACAGACACTGACAGACAGTTTTGTCTTATCACACTCCGGGCCAGCAAAACCACTCCCCCGCCTCCGCAAAAATACTCCGTGAATTCCCCGGACTGTCTTGCGAAAAGGCGTCTCAATGCCCGGGCCGATCCCGGCTTTGTCTTGTGCATCCCCTGCCATTGCTTATCGCTGTGCCAAGCAAACACTACTAATACAAACCCGGCTTGCTCATCTAATCTCGCCCTATCTTTTGTGTGTCGTTGTCTTGGCCTTGACAGGTGGATTCTTAATCGCTGTCGTAACAATTATCGGCCGAGACGCTCGGATGTCATGCCATGCCGCCAATGGAGGCCTTGCGAAGAATGATGACCCGTGCTTCTGTCTTTGGGGTGCTGTCTTTGGAGTGCGATATCGCCAAATATGACTATGTGGCATCAAGACAAAGTCGTGATAGATGAGCTGCTCTATGTTACCACGTCCCAAAGTGTCTTCTGTTAGCAACCGTTGATTTGTTTGAGCCGCATTTTTCGAAAGAACGGTAGATCTACAAAGATGTCTGCAAGTTGATACTGGTGTCCTCGATCCAGCACTGCGGCCAGTCAACGCCAAAATTAATTCAACACATTTGAGCATCAGCACCGCTCTGTAGCCAACGGCCGCCATATTCGTGGTATTGAACCGTGCGAGACACAGTGTTAGGTGCGACTTACACGTAGACCGCACTGCAAAACCCTCGATATATTATGCGATGACATGACCGCTAGAACCAAACTCCGTCTTCGTTGCCGTCGTGAGGCTGTATCCATCCCCCAGAGTACGTCTGTCAGGTCCTCGTAGATGACAGTCATGTTTTATATAATCATAGTGCCCTAGCGGCAGCACAACGAGCTTAATTTTAAAGTTTTCGTTATAGTCTGTTTTGATAGCAATATGTATACACTCTTACTACCGTCCTGTTTTACGGTCCTCGCTGAATAATTTTAAAAATTCTGTCGGTATACACGGATACTGTACGCTTTCTTAGATAAAATTCCACTCTAATAACTATTCGAATAAATAACGTTTTATATTACGTAAACTTATACACTAAAGGAGACCCAGCACCGTTCCTCCCGATCTATATCGGAAGGCGTGCCTAGTAGTCTGATTTAGTGATGTCTGATCTAAAAGAAGGAAGAAAGGACTAACTATTCGGGATGGTGCGCAGCGTTTTCATGCCTATAATTGGCCCCACAGAAGGTAGTGATGCTGCCTTCTGATTGGCCGACCATGGTCATGTGGCGTATTGAATTTGCCACGCTCATTCACTTGTGCTTCGCACCAACAGATTCTGATAATCATTAACAAGCTTACAGAGAACGCGTAAAAATAAAAATAAGTTAAGAACAGAAGTTACCGAAATAAAATACAATTCAGTGTGATGGAAAATAATAAGAATCAGATGAAAAAAATAGTAAAACAAGTACTCAAGCTTTTCATACCAGCTCAATGCCAATTCGTTGAAACCACTAATAAAAACACAGTCGACGCCAGGCACCGCGCTGATCGCCTCCACAGCCCTGCATAGGGAACGTGGTCAAACAGACAACCCGGCGAGCCTGTTGGCATCAGAGCCACGATCTCCTGGTCATTCCATTAGTGGAACTAACTAACTAACACAGACATTGATTAACACACTTGCGTCCTTTTGCACGAGTCCGCTGCATCGCGACTTACTGACCTCCATCTGTCTGCACGTGGATGCTGGTTTGAATTATTTATTTCTTGATTGGTTCACCAAACATTTTTTATTCCAATTTGACGAGTTCCGGGTTGCGCTGTTAGTGATGCAGATCAGAGAGTACTTTCTCTGACGTCCAATTGCAAAGTCCCGTGCACCTGGAAAATGGCCCGCCGGTATCCAATGAGACGCGGCGCATAGCGCACGCGGCGATCAGATGTCCAGGGCCCGACGATCAATTCTGGGGTCTCCCTACCAGCACTCGAGGAGCAAACGATCAGGGCAAAATGCGGCATGAATGAACATTGAGTTTTGCTGGACGAGGCAAGAAATTTCAAGATCTTGACGTGCCGGCCAAGGTGAAAGATGCAGTTAAGCAGCTGCTTTTTCTTTCTCTTTTTTTCTCGTCAAGATATTCTTTCCAGCACTCAACAGCTTGCTCCGTGACGAGACGCATGCCATGCCATGGGCGTCCTTGCCGATGAACGCATATCCGGTGCGTACTCAGCATGCAAGTGCCGTTATGGGGCCGAAGGGCGGGCCTTGGGCAGGCCTTGGGTACACTATACACACCCCCGGCTGTCAAACAGCCGGCTCGGCTAGATGGTCGGTATGGGTATAAAAGAAGACCGTCTGCACACTGGCTTGGCAGGCTTTGATTATTCTTCAACGCCACCGACCTCTCTCAACATCTCAACACGCAAGATGGTGACTGCACGCGTGTCTGTTCTGCTTCTCGCCGCCGTGGCAGCCGCCGCCAAGACCACGGCCGCGGCCTCCGGGTCCCGGCGCAACCAGCCGGCCATTGACAACATGAAGGCGCACATCAAGAACGTCGTCCTGCTCGTCATGGAGAACCGCTCGTTTGACAACATCCTGGGCGGCCAGACGCTCAAGGGGCTGGACAACCCGTACCACAACGGTCCCTTTTGCAACCCGTACAACCTGACGGAGCCGTCGCGCGGCGAGTACTGCGGCGTGGCCAAGGACTACGACTCCATCGCCGACGACCCGGACCACGCCGTCTACGGCAACAACATCGAGTTCTTTGGGACGTTCAACCCCAGCAACGACGACATCCTGTCGGGCAAGCTGGTCGCGAGCCAAAAGGGCTTTGTGCACGAGCAGCTGCGTCTCTACGATGCCAGCGTGAACCGGACCACGCTGTCGCAGCAGGTCATGAACTACTACACCGAGGAGCAGGTGCCCGTGCTCACGTCGCTGGTGCAGAACTTTGTGACCTTTAACAACTGGCACTCGGCGATTCCAGGGGTGGGTCCGTGATCAACAGAGAAGGAATCCATACACATGCTGACAGACATATAGCCCACCTGCCCCAACCGTATGGCGATTGTGGCTGGCAGCTCGTTTGGCCACGGCGTCAACGACGCCTCGTTCTCCGACGGCGGCTTCAACGAGACGGGCATCTTCCAGTCGCTGACGGAGCGCGGCTACGACTGGAAAAACTACCACGACCCGGTCGGCGGCACGGGCCCCGAGGCGTCGTGGTTCAACTGGACCTTTGCCTCGGGCAACCAGGATAAAGTGGTCGATCTGGACGAGTTCTACACGGACGCCGCGGCCGGCAAACTGCCCAACTTTAGCATCGTCAACCCGTCGTGCTGCGGCGCCGACACCACGTCCATGCACCCGACGGGGCTCGTGTCGCTCGGCGAGGGGCTCATCAAGGACGTCTACGACGCGCTGCGCGCTGGGCCCCAGTGGGAGGAGACCATGCTGATCTTGACCTACGACGAGTCGGGCGGCTTCTACGACCACGTGCCCGCGCCGCTGGCGCCCCCACCCGACAACCTGTCCTACACGGCCACAACGCCCGCGGGCCAAGACTACACCTTCCACTTTGACCGCCTCGGCGGCCGCATGCCGACCTTTCTCATCTCGCCCTGGGTCGCCAAGGCGCACGTCGAGAAGCTCGGCGTCAACGCCGCCGGCGAGACCGTGTCGTACTCGGCCACGTCGATCCTGCGCACGCTCGGCTACCTCTTTGACATTGCGCCGTACAACGAGCGCGTCGCCTGGTCGCCGTCCTTTGAGCAGCTGTTTACGCACACGTGCCGCACGACCATTAGCGAGCTGCCCGAGGCCGACCCGTTCCGCCTGCGCCCGCGCTGGTTCCGCGAGAGGCAGTGATTTGAGGGGGGGGGATGTATGATGTCAAAAAATATAGGGTCACCTACATGCTCTGGAAGAGGTCGATATAGTTGTAATTCTCGATGTAATGATTAGTAAGCAGGAGCAGTTACGGAAGGCAAGAATAATGCCAATAGAACGGTAGCGAGTTGATCTTGGACACGCCATCAATGGCGCAGCATGTACAAGACCTGTGTGTATCTAAAATGCCCACTTTGAAATTCAATCAATCAATTAATCTAAAATGCCCTACGCAATTCAACTGTTTCACAGATTTTACATTTACTATGCGGACTCGCTACCGTGCTATGCAATGACGTAAAATAAGGTTCTGTAGGGCATTGAAACTATTAGGTAACAGCTCCATACTGTCTAACAGATCAGATGGTTTTTGCCGCATGGGCCTCAGCCCTACCCGATGTCCGGTCCTGTTGAACAACGATCGATATACTCCGTACAATGTTTGTAAAGAACAACGATTCACGAGAATGCGCATACGAGTACTCATCGGCTTGCGCGCGAGCTGACTCGTACAGTGCACAACGGCACAGTGTGCCCAGTCTGCACACGCGCTTGGCGCGGCGGCTCTTGCCGTTTTGGCTTTCCGCTCTTTCTCCCCTCGCAGGCAGCCAGCATCAGCCACCTTCCCAAATAGGATGCAGTTTGTTCATCATAGGGGCTGGGGGGAAGGAAAGAGCAACCGAAGCCCTTTCTACGAATACAATCACGCCACCTGTCTAGATGTTGTTTTGATCTCCATAACAAAGTGCTTTTGTCATCTTTTTTGCCATCGTTCGTCGCCTTCATTGCTCGCGCACCCCGGGCCGAATCATCAAAATCCGTGCAGATGACGGCACAAACAGGCAGCCAGGCAGCCAGGCAGGCGAGCGCAGAACGCCTTGGAAGAGGAAGGAATGCGTGTGGATAGCCCTGTCGTTATCTCCAGCCACTGCGATCCCGAATACGACGAACACGACACGACACGACACGGCACGACACATGACTCGAGTGACACAACGATAAGACCGGCTGACTGCATCTGAAAATGAGGCGAGTACAACAGTGCAAGGGTCTCAGCCACCTACGATATGGGCGCCCACCCTTTCTATTTCGGATGGTGAGTTGGCTTTCGATATCCAACGCTGCAGCCCCCTGATGATGTGCATTTTTTTGAGACCTGCGGCTAAAGTCTGACAGCATGGCTATGACTATTTGCAGAGACACTATCCATTTCCCAACTCGTCTGTTTGATGAACAGTCCCCTTTTTTTTTCCTGGGTGGTGGGTGCGCCACCGTGCTGCTCAGAACCCCTCCTCTGCACATCTTCCCCTTGTCCATGCGGCTCTTCAAGGCATCGCTTTCTGTGGGATCCCTTCTTTTTTTCCCCAGCTATCTGCGCTGCACGTCAGCCTATGGGGCATTGCTTACGAGGCCGTGCATGTGTAATATTGGCCTGCCTATCACATATCAATATTCGTCAACCAAGCTGACTTTCGGTTGGCTACGCAATCTCCCCCCCCCCCGGGACTATCTCTCAGCTGTCTACGGGTATATTCGTGCAGAGGCATGTACAAAGTACGAGTACTCGTACTCAGCTTTTCCTCGCAGGGCTGTGCAGGGGTCGTGATAGGCACGAGTCATGCCAGCGCCACGGTTCCCTGCTGTTTGTCAAGCACAGACATGGATCAAACCTTAGTCGAGGCAGCCAGCGCCAGCACAGCCGTCGACAGGATTTTGCACATGCTCCATCCTTTATGACAACTACATATCGAGCCGTCCCGTCGTTGTCAGCTTTTCCATTTTCTATGCTTCCATGCTCCACGCCTGTCGTTTTTCCGCTTGATGCGAACGCGAGCGCACATTGTGAATCCTGCTTCCTGCAGCCTGCATCACGTCTGCCTGCTCGTTCTGCCTTTTCTTTTGAAGATCTTCCTCTTTCTTTTCTTATAGCTCAATATTCGAGCTGTTCTTGTTATTCGTTTTATCTGAACCCTATTTATACAGTCCAACCCCCTCCCCAGCAACAATTTCTAGAACGCTCATTCACCCCTCTCCCCTTTCCCTGTGCCGTTGCACATACCTTCAGCTGCCGCCTCTCGCTCAACAACTACCAGACGACAGTGCCCTGTTCCTGCCTACTAGCACCATTACCTTTGCCGCGAGCCAGCCACTGCTCCACTGGCCACTGGCTGCCTTGGCTTTTTGTGTGCCTCCTCTTATGCTCTCCTTCTCCCAGTCGCACCCGTCTTGGAACTGGAGTTGCAGACTAATGCCTTCGGTCACAAGTCCTTCATCATGCTTCAAAAGTCCCTACCGCTACTTCCGTGGCTGCTGCTTCTGCTAGTAGCCCTCAACGGTCTTGTCGCACACGCTGCTGCTCCCAATGGAGATTATACAAGCCCTGATTCCAAGCTCCAGGAGACATTCACCCAGATAGGCTCTGTCAGCACGCCGCTCAACGGAAACCCCAGCCTCGGCGGTCAAAACTTTACAACATGCTGTATCATGGCCTTCAACGCCGCCGTCGCCGTCGTCAACAACACTCTGGTGTTCACCAACGAAACATACAGAGACTGGATTGAGTACAACGACATCATCAACCACAACAGCACCGATCTCGAGGCCCTGCGACAATTCAGTGCATCGGACCAGTTTCCCTGCACGGCCTCCTTCAACGGCAACCACAGCGGCTCACCCGTCGTCAAGGCTAACTACACATGGCTGGCCGAGAATTGTCCTGGCTGGCAAATCAGCAGCAAAGACAATCTTAATGCATGGCTACAGCCGCTCTCTGGATTCCTCGTCCCGGCCGTCGTCTTCTGCATCTCGGTTCCGCGCCGCCGCAAGCTGGAGCTGCCCAAGATCCTCTTCTGGCCTGACATGAGCGGCGTCAAAGCCTATATTATATCGCCCATAGGTGCAACCATTTGTGTGGTTCTGATGACCGCCGACACAATTGTGTGGCTCTGCATCTGCTTTGCCTTTTCTGGCCCCATGATTCTCAGTGGCTTGTACGAGGCCATGCTCGACAACCGTATCATCGACTACGTCAAAGACAAGATTCGCAACAATAAGCTCACATTGGACATGCGCTGCCGCTGTCTGATGCTGATTCTCATTGGCAACCTGGATCTTGTCTGGAACACCAAGGATGGCGGCTATGTTGACGACGGCACGCACAATGGAAAATACGCTCCTGTTCCTCACATCGACGACGGCGAGCAAGGCCAGCAGCCTCTGCAGATGCGAGAGTTCCGCCCCACAGCATCCGACCAGGACCTCGCGCGCAGCGATCAACCATCTCCACATCCAGCAACGTCGATTTCTGTTTCTCCGAGAACTCCTGCTGCTGTCATCCCGCACTCTCCCGTCGATGCTGCACACGGCGTCCCTTCCCAAGATCCCAGGCCCGTGCCTTCTTTTCCACCTGCGCAACTGTCTGGTGGCTCACCGACGCCGATGCACGGCCCTGTCTGGGGCCAGATGGACAACAGCGCTGCCCAGGGTAGTCCTGGTCTACTCGGGTCTTCTGTCTACCAGCAAAATCAGCCGGCGCCGCCGGCAAACCCAGCACAAGCATATGATGCCGGCTTGGGTCTGAACAATGCGCCCGACTACGGCCAAGGAGGATATGCGGTTCCCAGGATTCAACTTCCAGGGCTAACACCACCTCACTCACTGCCGCCGCATTCAAGCAGCGCCGTCACCGGATTTCCCCCACCAGCTCTACAAGCTCCTGCTCCTGCTCCTTCTCCTGCTCCTCCATATGACCAGGGCTACTCTCCTTTTTCGAATCCACCTGCTTTCTCTGTCCCTACCTTGAGCCAACCTCTTGCAGGGCATGGTGCCATTGCGGCCGGGATCACTGCTGCCAGCGTCGCACTGGGAGGCAATCAAGGCACGAACGGTAGCCTCAATTCCAGCAGCCAAAAAGGTGACCCTCCTGCTTCGCCGTGGCAGCACATGGAGCAGTTCTTGTATTGGCTCCGTATCTACCCCGACGACAACACTTCACGGAACCACTCGCCACGGCAGAAGCCCAACGCGTGTGGTGGCAACATTGCAGTCAATGGCGGAGTCATCCATGTGGACGACGTCACGCTTATTATGCGCACGCCCGAGACGGAAAAACTCATCCACCAAACCAAAACGCGGCTGAAGACCATGCTGCACTGTCAATATTCGTTTGGCTCGGTGGTCGGCGCCCCAGTTGTGTACGTATGGCCGCCGTCTGAGGACTGCCTGTGCCCCGAAAGCATAACGGATATCTAACATGATGACTAGGTTCTTCTTGGGCGGCTTTATTTTTGCGCTTTTGCAAAGTCTCGATGACCTCGGTGACGGGTCTATTGCGTGAGTGGTACCGGCGCTGGACGTGTTTGATTGATGCTTGCTATCAGTGAAACCAACTGCTAACCATGCAACTAGCGAGAGCCTCGCATTTGGCCAGTGGTACATGGTACGTGTAGTTTGCGGGAACACGCACACTCGCCAGACGTGTCATTGTCAGCAAGCAGTAGCTAACACGTCGCAGACCATCCCCCATATTGCAATCGTGTCGGGGCTTTTGCTGGCCGGCAACAACCCCAACATCCTCGAGGGTATCCTTGCTGTCGAAGACCGCACCAAATCGGACAAAGAACGCTTTTCAATGTACGGTTTGGAGTACGGCCTGTCATATCCGTCATGCTACAAGGTTGCCTCACTCTGGGACCGTGGAAACAACAAGAAACAGGTACGTGTCGTCTTCCAGAAGCGAAGCTACAGTTCTTCTTTGGCGCCATGCCTCGCTAACAACGCACAGTGGGTGGACACGCTGATCAAGACATATCTAACCTACGGTCCCAACAAAAAGACGGACCAAGACATTGAGTATCTCAGGGAAAAAACCACGCTGAATATTGTCGACTGGCTCTTCCTTCTCCTGTTGACCATGCTGCTTCTGGGCGTTCCATTCTGTCTTGCTTTTATCACCTCCTACTTGACCCCAGAGGTCGGGCTGTCCTGCCGCTCCCTCACGTTCACGGTCTACATATGTGTCCAAGTTATGCGTACGTACATACGCCCTTGCGCCCTGATGCGTCGCACCCCCTTTGTCGCAGAACACGTCGCTGACATTTTACAATGCTAGAAATCATGCTGTGGCTGTGGGCATATGGTGGCCCGTTGCCAAGCAAAGCAAGCCCCAGATCCTCATGGTTTGGTGTCGGCGGCTGGCTCGACAATCATGGGTTCTACCGGCCCAATTCGTTGCGCTGGCTCTTCGATGGCGAGCCGGTCCCACACAACGCAAGCGCCTTCATCCGGGTCATCCGGAAGAGGCCCAGTCGACTCCTGTGCTGCGAGTTTCTCTGGAATCTGATGTACTATCCCCTCCAGTACGTTTTGGGGCTCATCGGCATCATGGCCGCCATTGGCGGTACGGTCATGCAGTTGATGGGGGTGTACACGGCCGATATCTGCTACATCACTACGCCGTACTGGTTTCGGCCACTGGATAAGCGGCCCATGGCCATTATCTCCGTGAACTCGAGAGCCATGATTCATAGTGCCGAGAGTAAGTGATGATGCCCTGCGTTCCTAGTTTCTCCGTCCAAGACTGACCATTTCTTTTTACCTTTTTTTTTCAGCTGTTTGGAAACCATGTGCAATCTCTGCCATTGCGTTTATGAGTGCTGTCAGCTTCTTAGGATGGTGGTATCAGCGCCGCATGCGCGACATCTTTACCGAGCGTGAGTCTCGAAACCATTCCACTCTGCATATGCATTGCCTCAGCTACTGATCAAAAACAAACAGAGGTTCTTCTCATCGACAAGCTTGAATGCGATGATGCCAAGAAGTCAAGGAACGGTGTTGAGCCTGGCGACGACTGGCGGCCGATGCCTCCGTGCGTTGCTCACACGCCGTCGGCTGGGGAAAATGGCGGTGTCAGCCCTAGCGGTGGTGTCATCCCTGGCGGTGGTGTCGTCCCTGGCGGTGGTGTCGTCCCTGGCGGTGGTGCTGGCCCGGGTAGTGTTGCTTGGCCTAGTGGTGCTGCTGTCCCTGTCATGGCTATGTACGGCCAGCGCAGCCCAGATGGTCCCAGATCAATGTCAGCGTCAGCTGCTCCGACAGGGCCCAGGTACGCTGATCTGAACGGTGACCACCACGACGTCGTCAGACAGCCGATGCTCAACTCCCAGATGAGGACGGCTACGATGCCGTCACTGGGTCTGCCACATCGCGAGCAATACGCACATGCACCGGGGAACTCAACAGGTCTTTTACCGTGGAATTTACCCGGGAACTCACCAGAGACTGAACGCCATCCGAGTGGCGCCTGGAACGGGGGCATGGCGTCCTCTGTGATGGCTGGGCACCAAGGTGTGTCAAACGGGGGCGGAGGCACGGCATATCATCCCCTTGGTCCTCCGATCGTGGGGAGCAACTCGTTGTCCCAGCCGGCTGCTGTCCCAGTCTCCGGTGATGACGCCGAACGCGCGGTCGGTGGTACCTTTCCGCAGATTCACCCACAAGTGAGTGCGCAGTCCAGTCAATCTCCTTTGCTAGAAGTTGACGAGGGCAATTTATGAGCAGTCTAATTTGGTTCTATCCGATGTCGGTTTAGTATTTGGTTTTCCGATTTTGGCTATATTTTGGTTATTGTTATTTGGTTATTTGGTTATTTGGTTATTTGGTTATTTGGTTATTTGGTTATTTGGTTATTTGGTTATTTGGTTATTTGGTTATTTTGGCATTACTTGATTTTTGCTTTCTAATTTGGGCCTTTCCCCTTTATTCATATCTCAATTTGCACTATCACTAGTTATTGCTCACCTGTTTGTTTTCACAAAGCACTGCTCAGTTGTCAACTCTACCTGGAATGCCACTCCACCGTGTTGCCATGGTCCTCTTGGTCTGGTCCCGGGCCAGATTCGGCCTTCCGTCATGCCAGAACACACATCCCATCCAACCAGCAAGCGAGGAATGCTGGGCACGGGCTTGGGTTTTGATTATAAGTCAGACATGCGGCGTCGGCCGGACCATGGATCCAAGAGTGTGGTCTCGATCTGAAAATTTTTTGGGCTTGCAACTATTCGTCCTTGAATCCGCCCTCGTCTTCTGGCTGGTCATTCACTCATATATATAGGACACTGCGCCCCAAGTCAGCACTCTCTTCCAGCTACCTCCTTCCTTTGCGTTATATTATTGCACACCTCCAATAAGCATGGCTTCCACGTCTGTCTTGCCGGCATCGACAATCGCGGCATTGGCGTCAGCCTTGTCGGCGTCGGCATCGCCCACTGCCAGCACGTCCCCGTCGGCGGATGCCACGACAGGCAGCACGTCTCTCAGCCCGGCCGGCCAGGCCGGCGTCGCCCTGGCCGTGGTGTGTTTTGCTGTCCTTCTGGGCGTTGCTGGCCTCTGGGCCACGGGGCAGGCGCAGATCAAGGAAAAGCACCACTCGACGCCCCTCGTCGGGCACAAGGACGGCAACACCCACGACGACGGGTCCAGCTGGGCCTGATGAGCGTTTTTTTTTCTCAATAATGTTCCTGTCTTCACTATATCCAGCATTCGGATGACTCTGTCTTTTTTTCTTTTCTTTTTTTTTGTTTACTTCTATCCCGTCTTGTCGGCCAACCAGACGTTCTTGGGTATATCGGCAGCCACCAGCACCGAGCCGGCCGAGTCGGCGCTTGGCGTCCTCGGCTTCTCTTGAGTGCCCTCACCGCCTGCTTCGGCCTGCTCGGCCTGCTCGGCCTGCTCGGCCTCCTTTTTCCGCATCTCCCAGAAGCCCTTGCCATAGCTGACCAGGATCTCGTCGCCCTTGGCGATGCCCGTCGGCAAGCCGGCGGCAAGGGCGCGCTTGCCGGACGGCAGCACATACACGGCCATGCAGCGCTCGCCGCGGCGCGGGTCCCAGACCTCGCGGAACTCGGCATTGGCCCGCGGCTGGCCCGTGCCGCGGTAGTCGTTGACAAAGCGGGCCTCGTTGCCCTGGCGGTCGGCATCGACGGCCACGTCGGCGTCGCGGTCCAGCCACAGGTCGTAGTCCGACTCGCGCTTGTTGTGGATGTTCGTGCCTCCCCCAGCACCACCATTGACCGAGACGTTGCCCCGGTGGTACACGCCGAGGTACGGCAGGATGAATGAGCCGCCCGGCAGATGCTTGGCGGCGAACAGGCCGCGCTGGCCGCAGGCCGGGTGGGCCGGGTCGGTGATGCGGCGGATCTCGACCAGGGGGCTGGGGCCGAAGCGCAGGGTGGGCGGGATCTCGGGCAGCGGCTTCGTCGACGCGGGCGCACCGGGCATGTCGGCGGGCTGGGTCTGGAGCAGCTGGCGCTGGCGCGGCGCGATGCCGTAGTAGGCGGGCGTGGTCAGGTAGGTGATGTCGGGCGGCCAGTTGGCCGGCAGTTTGGCCGGCAGTTGGCGGGTCATTTTGCCCGCTGCCGCTGCTGCCGCCGCTGCCGCTGCCGCTGCCGCTGCCGCTGCCTCTCCTCCTCTGCCTTCTCGTCTGCCTTCTCCTCTGCCTCCTCCCGTGCCACCGCGTCTGCCACCGCCTGAATCTTCTCGACGGCCAGCTTGATCTGCTCCTCGGTGACGGCGTCCTTTTCGTACCTCTCGCATGCCTCCCTGATCCTGTCCCTCCTCATATTGTCCTTTCTGATCTTTTCCGCCATGATCCTGTACTCCCCGATCCAGTCCGCCCTGATCCTGTCCATCCAGATCTTTTCTGCCCTGATCCTGTTCGCCTCCTCTTCTTCCTCGTCTTCTGACGACCCCCACCCTTCCCCCCGAGCCGCCGCGAAGATCTTTTTGACCGTCTTCTTGACCTGCTCCTTGTCCTGCGTCTCGCCTTTCTCGAAGGCCCTCCGCAATCTCTCCTTGAAACGGTCCTCCGCATAGCGCCTGCGCCTCTCCTTGATCATCGCCTCCATTATCGCCTTCTGCGTCTCCCAGAAGCGCTCCCTGAGCTGCTCCCTGCTCTCCTCCTCCTCGGAGTCCTCCTCCGAATCCTCCTCCGAATCCTCTTCCGACTCCTCCTCTTCCGACTCCTCCTCCTCCTCCTCGAGCTCCTCCTCCTCGGACTCCTCTTCGAATTCCTCCCCGGGCACGGGGAGAGTTGCCCACAGCCGTTCCATCCGTTCGTCCTCCCTCATGTCCTCTTCCGTGCGTCTCCTTCGCCATCTTATCGGGGATGGCGTGTCAGGGACGTTGTCGTCGTCGTACGAAGCGCTCTTTCGTTTTGTGCCTCTAAACATTGGGGAAAATTTTCGTGTGGTGGGGCTGGGGGGGATATAAATCAATCGGCAGTCGATTCAATGAATATAATGAAAGTAAATAACCTCGAGATATCGCAAACTGTGATGCAGATTGAATGGGAAAGAAAATGGGAAAGAAACCCGAAAAGAAAACGCCAAATCTACTCCGTACGGAGTATGTGCAACAAGGATGACGTTTGGGTCACGTGCTTTCGTGGCAGCGACGCATGCATCGGCTCCAGCGCAGGGCGCGGGGCGACTTTTTGGTAGGGGGACGATGGCGTGCATCCTTCGCCCCTTTGCAATCGCCAACTTTTCAGACGACCTGCGACGACCGAACCGACATACCTTCTACACCTGGGCCCGATATGACTCGGCGACAAGCGATGAAGCCGCCAGTGTGAGAGACGGGTTTTCTGGACAGACATTGGGAACATTGAAAGATGGTCACGACACGAAGCCGCGCCAGCAATACCGACCAGGCCGGCGTTGCCTTGCGCGCAGTGGCGACGCAGAGACAGCAGTGCCGTCGCGATACCGCGCGGCAGCGGCGCAATGACAATGACGCGGCGGCCGCGGCGGCCACCACAGTCGGCGGCGCCGCAATCAATGGCGTGTACCGGGACATGCTCATGGAGGCGGGCGTGCCGTCACCGGCAGGACGGCAACAGCAGGCACGGGCCAATGCCGACGATGCCGACGACGATGCGGCGCCGCCACCCGCAAAGAGGCTTAAGCTGCCGGGCCAGAAGAGCCAGGGTACTGCGCAAGCCCGCGAAGAAAGTGATGACGACGACGATGATGATGTTGAATTTGAAGACATTGCAATCCCAGAACCGGTGATCCAGACGACGGAGCTTGATTCGGACGAGGATGACGACGAGGACGAGGATGAGGGCGGGGACGAGAACGAAGGAGAAGATGGCACGGGTTCGGTGCAAGTGAGCTTTTCCGGGACGCCGCCGACGACGACGACGACGACGACGACCTCAGGAAACGGACCGCTGCCGGCCGCCCTCGCTTCGGACGAGCCGCCCAAGACGCTCGAGCTGAACCTGTCCATCCACGACCAGGCCGTGGAGATCCTGCGGTCGCGCATCGGCAACAAGGGCAGACGAGGCGGAGGGCGTGCCGGAGGACAGGCGGCCGCCCACAACCGCCGCAAGCCGCTGACCAAGGCCGAGCGCCTGCACCGCGTGCAGATCCACAAGCTGCACGTGCTGTGTCTGCTGGCGCACGTGGCGCGGCGCAACAGCTGGTGCAACTCGCCCAAGGTGCAGGCGGCGCTGCGGCCGCTGCTGACGGACAAGATGGTGGCGTACCTGAATCCGGGCCGCCACCTGTCGCAGTTTGGGCAGACCGAGTCGCTCAAGAACGGGCTGCAGCAGGCGGCGGTCCAGTTCAAGACGCGCTTCCGCGTCACCGAGCGCGGGCTGCGGCGGGCGCTGTGGGCCGAGAGTCCAGGGCAGCTGAGAGATGTGAGTTGCAAGTAAAAGTTGTCCGGGGGGCGATCAATCAACCCCAACCAACTAACTGACAGAACCCCCCACAGTATCAACTCCCAGCCGACCTCGAGACCGTGCTCGACAAGGACGACTTTGTCCACGCCGCCAAGACGCTGCAGGGCTCGCGCGACGTCGGCGCGCAGCTGTTCTGTGCGCTGCTGCGCGCCGCCGGCGTCGAGGCGCGCCTGGTCTGCTCGCTGCAGCCGCTGTCCTTTCTGTCCAACGCGCCGACCATGCCCAAGGCCAAGGCGAACGTCAAGGCCAAGCAGAAACACCCCATCCCCAGCATCTACCAGTCGTCGTCGTCGTCCATGCCCGCCGTTGGGACCGCCACGGCAGACCCGTTTGCCTCGCCTCTGAGCCGCCTCGGCCACCCCGACGCCGCGGCATACAACATGCCCTCGGTAGTCGCATCACCGGCGCCGCCAAGTAGACGGCAGACCGCTTCGGAATCCGCCGCATCCTCCACCCACGTCGTGCGCGGCGAGTCGCCCTTCCCGGTCTACTGGGTCGAGGTGCTCGACGTCGCCCACCAGAAATGGCAGCCCGTCGACCCCCTCGTCACCTGCACGCAGTGGCGCCCGGCCAAGCTCGAGCCGCCCGCGACCGACAAGAACAACCAGCTGTCGTACGTCATCGGCTTTAACGAGGACGGCGAGGCCAAGGACGTCACGCGCCGCTATGCCAAGGCATACAATGCCAAGACCAAGCGCAGCCGTGTCGATGGCGTCGTCGACCCGGCCGCGTCCTTGGCCGCCGCCCTGGCCGCCGCCGCCGGCGCGCTTCTCACGTCGCCTGGCAACACCGAATCGAAATCGAAGCCGTCCACCTCAAACGTCTCCGGCACCAAGTGGCTGCGCCGTGCCCTGCGCTACTTCCGCCAGTCGTACCCCACCGATCTCGACCAGATCGAGGACCGCGAGCTGGGCGTGCTCGAGTCGCGCGAGCCCATGCCCCGCAACATTGCCGACTTCCAGAACCACCCCGTCTATGCGCTCGTCCGCCACCTGCGCCGGCACGAGGTGCTCATACCCAATGCCACGTCGGTCGGGTCGGTCTCGGCCGGCAACAAGGCGCCTCTCGAGCGCATCTATCGGCGGCGCGACGTGCGCCTTGCCTACAGCACCGACCGCTGGTACCGGCTCGGGCGTGTGGTGCGGCCGGGCGAGATCCCCGTCAAGTGGCTGCCCAAGCCTGTGTCGCGAAAAAGGGGGCTGTTGGGTGACGATGACGACGACGACGACAAGGACAGGAACCGGACCAGCTTTGCGCCTGTCGCTGTTGGGAGTATTAGCAACAACAACAACGCTGCCACCGCCGCCGATGACGACGACGATCTCTTTGGCGACAACGAACTCGACAGCGCCGCCAACCAGTCGCACCCACCCCCCAATGGCGTGCCGCTGTTCATGCCCGAGCAGACCGACCTGTACCAGGCACCGCCCGTCGAGGACGGCCGCATCCCCAAGAACAAGTTTGGCAACATTGACATCTATGTCCCCAGCATGGTCCCGGCCGGCGGCGAGTACATCCACGACGACAGTGCCGGGCGCGCCGCCTTCATCCTGGGCGTCGACTATGCCCCCGCGCTGACCGGCTTCAAGTTCGAGGGCCGCAAGGGCACGGCCGTGCTGCGGGGCGCCGTGGTCGCCAAGGAGCACGCCGACGCCGTCCGCGCCGTCATCGAGGGTCTGGTGGACCTGCAGGCCGAGGTGGCAGCTCAGCGGCGGACACGCGCCGCCCTGCGCATGTGGTCTGTCTTTTTGCGCGGCCTGCGCATCCGTGCGCGGATCCGAGCTGCTGCCGAAGACCGTGGAGAAGACGTGGATGACGATGAGGAGGGGGGCACGTCTGCTGTGGTCGAGAATAGCAGAGAGCCAACACCGAGCAAGGACAGCGGCGACGACGATAAAGACGACAAACAAGACGACGATGATGCTGCCATTGACGATGCAAAGAGCGATGTCACGGAAGAGTTTGACATGGTCATGGATGACGACGACGACGAGGGCGGCGGCGGATTCATGCTCGACGACGACGACGAGGGCGGCGGTGGTTTCCTGCCTGAGTAGACCGCGATCATGCTGCAAAATGTATATCCAATATCCAATATCCAATAATATAATACCCAAAATATTCAATAAATACCCAAGAATGCCAAAAAATAAAGAAGAAAAACTATCCCATCAAACCTACAGCTTGCTCTGACTTTCCTTCTCCCGCTCCCGCATGGCCTGGGCACTGCGAAGAAGAGCATACAGGCTCTGCATCCGCGGAAGGTCGACGCCGTGGGCCCGCGCGATGCGCACCGGGTTGCCCACAATCACTTCCAGCTCCAGCGGCCGCCCGGCTTCCCAGTCGATCAGCATGCTCGGCCGCGCGCCCTTGTTCCGGTCCGTGCTGGCCAGGATCTTGTCGGGCCGCGCCAGATCATCGGGGAACGGCCGCCCGAGGATGCGCGGCGCGCCCTCCCAGATCTCGTCCATGATGGCGCGCAGGTGCAGCCGCAGCTCGGGATCCGACGCCATGTCGGCATTGCCGCGGCCGCCCGACAGAACGGCCGACGGGTTGAACGCCGCGTTGATGCACAGCTTGTGCCACCGCACCGTCTGCAGGCCCACCTCGTCCATCGGCTCAATGTCCCGGATGCCGCCGAGCCGCGTCCACCAGTCGGCGAGCAGCGCAGTGCTTTCGCCGCCCTTTTTTGTGAGTGCAGCCAGCTCCTCGGCTGATGGAACGCTCGTGCTCGTGGTGGGCTGTGCAGAAGACGGGGCAGACGACTCGGCAGAGTTTGTGTAGGGTCCGAGGTACATGCGCGTCCATCGGTTCTGGCGGATGACGCCGGGCCGGATCTGCTCGGCACTGACGACAGTGACGCCACTGACAATGGGCGTCTTGGGAAACCGAGCCCGGTACGGCGCCTCCACACCGACGCCGTTCTGAATCAGGACAATCGTCGACGACGGCCCGACCAGCGGAGCAATCGTGGCGGAATCATCCACACGGTCCGGCAGCGCCTTGGTCGTCACGATGATAAAGTCCCAGCCACCAGAAGGCGGCTGGGGCACAGAAGCAGGCACGTCCGTGGCAGTGCCCGCGGCAGCACCGACAGACGGAAACACCGCGTGTGGGTGGAAGACATAGTCACCAAAGGTATGCGTCTGTAGCTGCACGCCGCTCTTGGCCAGGGCGGCATAGTTGGAGCGGCCTATGAGCGACACATGCACATTGTGCTCCGGCTAAACAGGGGGGAGGGGGGGAGAAGAATAGAGTCAGCACGGGTGGTCACATGCAAGTGCAAGACCGACGGTGCGGCACGCCGAAAGAGATGTCAAGGGGAGAGAGAGAGAGAGATAAACTCATACGTAATGCAGCCGTGAGGCATAGAAGCATCCCACTGCGCCAGCGCCAACGATAACAACGTGGACGGGACTATCGACTGATCAGCACTCGGACGGAGACTCGTATATGGAGGGATTCACTTCGCCACCCTCAATTCCCGTCGCATCATAGCTCATCCATGATGTGATGAAGCGAGTGGGGGACGACGACAGCAGTACTCGTAGGGTTCTCGTACTCCGTACTAACCTGGCTGGGTCCGCTTGGGCTGGAGCTGAAGGGGCCATGTTTGGTGATTGGCAGAGTGATAAAGGTCGTTTGGAGGCCCCTAGTATAGCGGGTGAGTGGTGATGTTGTTTCGGCGGCGTGCCCGAGATGGCGCGGTTGTTGTGTTCCGACGGTAGTCTAACGGAGACAGACACGCACGTGAATCAACAAAGACGGTGAGACAAGTGCGAGTACAGAGTAGAGTCGTTGAGGACACGGTGTGACGGGGGATGCAGCTTGCGGCGTGGTTGTCAAGGACAGTCAGAGATGAGAAACGAGAAGAATGAAGCCCGAAATGGAGTGGGAACAGCGCAATGTCGTGATGCCCAGCTCTGATGGTGGCACCTTCCCTGGAGAAGCACAAGCACAAGCACAATAGCGAGGCCCCTTCTTTGTCGGGGCGATGGTGTAGTGGGGAACCAGCTAAATTGGAGGACGGGGACGGCTGGAAGGAAGGAACGTCAGTGCGTTTGCGCAGTAGCGTTGATCATAGCTTCCTTCCCCAAGCTTGTCGTGGGTCGCTACTTCCCCGTGTTCCTTGGAAGTGCACGACATCAACATCAACGCTATTCGTCAATACAATGTAGTTTGTACGAGTATTACATGACAATCTACGTTGTAGTAACTCTTTTTTTTAGAGCGAAAGTGCTTACTCTCCCATGTGATCAGACGGCTCAACTTAAAAATGCCGCGGGGATGCTGGTGGGCAGTAGAGTATGCCTGTTAGAGCATGTCTGGTGGACGATTGTTGAAGAGAAGGAGCGACCAGATATCATCACAGATCATGCCTGAAAGGGAAATAAGAAAAAACTGCAAGAGCTATCGATTTTTGCGGCAGCTGACAGTGGAAGGAGCTATCCGCTGCCCAGTAGGGGTTCAACCACTGACTAACTACGAGTACATACGAGTAAAACAGCTGCCCTTCGGTCTGACCCGTGCCACCCCAACACTGCACTCCGTCCTCCGCCCGGGTATTAGGCGCCTCGGGGAGCCCGAGCTAGCACCTCAGCGTCGACTGTTACGCTAATCTACTTTGACCGGCCACGGCCCGATGGAGTGAAAAAAAAAGTCTTCAAACATCTCAGCCGGTGTGATGACCGAGATTGGACAACACTCGGTTAATGGATGTGACATTGACACTGGCAGTCAATAACACAGTCAGGGATGAAAATAAAATCAAACTCGGATGGCCAGGTGACGAAAAAAATTGAGATTTTCACGCACCAAAGTGAGTTCGCAGATGGCCGGCTACTATACGTCACGAACATTACGACCTCTGGATCTGGCAGGTAAGCATCATCACATCAACAGCCACCACTGCCCTTGCAGTCGCATCACCACCTCCTTGTCTGGTCCGTCCTATATCTCAGCCGCAGAAGCTGGTGAAAACCGCTTGGTCTTCCCGTCTTCGCCACCCCGTCTGCCTAGGTCCGTATCTCCATGGGCGGGCCAGCTTCATATCATGACCAGTGCGAGATAGGACCAGTTCGGCCTTCAGCATCCCTCTTCTTGGCTACGCAGACACTGGCTGTCGGGCTCCGATATAGTCGGCGTCTTCCTGTCTGTCCCCCCTCCCCCCACCACCCATCACACGCCATCCCGTGCCTGCCAGGATCCTGTCGTGCATCTTCGCCCACGCCGAAGGCGCAGAGAGAGACGTGAGCATGTTATGTCATTGTGCAGTCTTGGCCGTCTGTGTGCTCTTTTTGCTCGCCTTGGGGCTGTTCTTTGTGCCCCCCCGCGTATCATATAGTCCTGGTCGTCCACCACTCGCCCGCAAGCTCTTGCATAAGCCATGTGCAGCTTGTCTGTTCAGTCGAATGGGAAAAGAAGGTTCGCTAGAAACACGTAGCATGGCCCACCGTGTGCCAATGATGCTGACTTGTGCTGACTCTGCTGTATTACACAGAGGCGCACCGGTCGAGCTGATAGCTGCAGGTGTGCAAGCGTATTAGGCGTGCAGGCGTGTGCCATATAGGTGCGGAGGGGAAGCTGCAGGGGAGCTTCTACAGGTGTTGGTTGGGCATTCTCTGGTAGTGCTGATGTCGACATCAAACCGCCTGGATGCAGAAAGCCCCAGGGCCATAAGAGAATGCATATGCAATGTTGCTAATATGTGGAGTGGTGGACGTCGTTGTACTCGTAGTACTCCTCAACCAGCCTCGAGTATCCCATCCTATACACACACACAGACACACAAATCCAACGGACAAGATAACAAACACACTTTGTCGTTGCTGTGTGCCGTCCAGGCTCGCCTACTCTGGCTCCTATCAAGCCCGTCCAAAGTCTCCGATTATCTTAGCTCTCGATAAGTGCAGAGACGGGTGAGAATCTAGATCTCGTCCCAGCTCTGAATATTTGGTTTACTTTGTAGTCATCATATCTTTCACAGCACCACCAACCCGCGTGCCACCAACATCATGCCTGTCACGATGGCGCACCCTCCACGGAGCCAAGCGCTTATATAGCTGTATTCATACTAGCTTCGGCCATTTTTTTTGTTTGGTTAATCATCACACACTTTTATGTAGAGATAGCAGGGACTTGCAGTGTGGACAGTTCCCTTGTATCTTTTGTTTTCTGCTTGGCAACAAAGCTCATAGGACTTTGCTTACTTCTCCGGGATACGATACTCGTCCACCTATTTCTCCGACCTCTGCTGTCTACCGATCCCTGCGGGATGGTGAACATGCGTATGATGCTACGAGTATTTTGAGAATTAATGGTTAGTAATAAGGTGCAGAACGAACAAGCAACGCCTCGGCTAGCGACGGAACAGCTACGCCGTACTCCGTGGCTCCTTTCAGACGGTCAGCTGGGCGGCGTAGGGTTGCAATCACCATCCCATCCTCGTTCGTAGCGGGTGCCAGTTGGCCGCCACCAGAGAGGAAAAAGAAAAGGGAAGATGATGCAAACTCGTTCGTCTATCTCTCCCCCCCCCCTCCTTCACATCTCTTTCAAAAAGAAAAATTGCACATCATCCATGGATAGAACCGGATGTCGTATCTCGCATAGACTCCCGGTCGTCTCCCTGTGCAGGAGGCGGGACTCAAGACTCAAAAAGCAATCAAAGCTTCCTTCTCACGGCCATCGCCGCCCGAACAAAGTGCAGAAGAAGAAACCAGATACCTGTACTCGTACCTTGTAGAAACCCCCCCCCCCCACGATTCCTCCTCGCGGCTCCACCTGATTCACCTTTTACCCAAGGACTTTGCACGGCGTGGGAGGGCCAGATGATGTGCTGCGCTGGTGGTGCTTCAGGCTGTTGTCTGCTTGGGTTGCTCATGGATCAGTTATCACACAGCTCGCGACACCTGTTGTAGTAATTTTTCTGCAATGGCTGTGAGTCTGTCTCAGAGTCAAAAAAAGAAGAACAGTATTATAACCACTCTAGGCTTAGCGCTGGGTTCATCATGACCTTTTGGCAGTAAGCATTGCGAGTATCTCGTCTCCATCCTAATTTCAAACGATTTAAATGCTCAGCTGCGTGACAACACTCGAGTACGAGTTGTGACAAGTCTCGGTCATTTTCAACGTGCAAACTATATGCAGGTCCTAATTGGTTCTGGTTTAGTCGACACAGTAAAGCAGCTGGTCATATTTCTTTTACTTATTTTTTCTTGCTTTTCCGCTATTAGACGACTACGGCGAGACCGGCAGCCAATATTGAAAAGCTAATAATGAAACGTTTCCACCGTTTGCCAGTCTCTGTGCGCAGGAAGCAAACTCCGCTGTCGGCAGTCGGTGAGGCTGGCACAGGACAGGGGGAAAAAAAAAGTAAAAAAAGTTTCAAACTCATCTGAGCGATGATGTAATAAGGCTTCCCTGGCGTGGGATAAGGCAGCATGCCCAATATTGGGAAAAAAGTGGTCATGCTTCCTGTAGGAGTTGGGCTCATTGTAAGAAGAAAAAAAAGAAATAGAAAATATCCCAAGAAAGACGTCATAGCCAACAGCCTTCCGGTGCCTAGCGCCGGGCCTTGCCACTGTCGACCAACGGGCGGACCAAATACGAGTATCGTGTGAACTGTATCTGCTTGCCCTGATCGTTTGTGAGTGGTTCGACGGGCATGGGATGTGCTGTGACTCCGTCTGGCCTATTCGTATAAAAATCCAGTTGAGAAAACCCAAGATCAAACACATCTGAGATGGACTTAGGCAGCAAAAAAAGTGGTCAGAATGGGATGCTTCTCGAATCCTGTTTTTTCTTTCTTCCTTCGGTGGGAAGAACGACTGTTCCCTTTGAGGAAGCTCCCCACGTCCCGTATTACTCGTAATCGAGATGGGAGGAAAATCACCCGTCCAAGGCCATTCGCGGTGTGTGGGGGGTCTTTTCAGCTACAGATTACGATGACAAAGCTGTGTTGGTCAGGATGCTGATTTCAGAGTTTGTCGAGTGCCAGTTTATTGATTACGTTTTATCTTCTTGTTGTGATCCAAAACGTGCTCGGCATTCGCGTCGTCGAAATTCTACGACATAAAAAAGACGGGCTTCGGAGATCAGCGGCAGGGAATACGACCGGGCCGGCCAGCGGAACATTCTGCACATGTTTCTTCGCCGTCCGGCAGATCAAGCCAAGGCACGAGAATCAATGGTCACTACTCTGTAATGCAAGTATGGGTGAGGTATTACAAGTAAAGCTCGGTGTACTCATACTCGTACTCATACTGGCACTGGCACTGGTAGTATTTTGCACGTGTGGCAGACGTTACATTAGTGGAGGCACCGGGATCAGCCCGTGCTGTCGGCCCGTGTCTGGAGGAAATTGGGGAAAATATTGAGAGGTAGAGCCGAGGACGTCAGGAAACAGGAAATGCAAGGAAAATAATATTACTTACTAAAAATTATAATTATAATAATAATATAAAATATATAAAAATAAGGCTAAAGTGTTGTTCTTCGGCGAGCAGTCAAGGAATATGTCGGAACCTCAACAACAAGCTACTCGACCTCGTCGACACATGACAAGAACCAAAAAAGAAAAGCCTTGCGTCCATTTGCCATGTCCAAGCGAAGGGTGGCTCGGGCGAAGGCGCTTGATGGAGGGGGTCGACCGGACAGCGGACATGCGCAAGGCGACAAAGGGATATTCCGGGATGCTGTAAGGCTGGATAAACCCGTGATACTCGGCTGTGCCACGATTTTGTCCATGGGTACTTTTTTGTCCTACGAGCTCGTACTTCTTCGGCGAAGCTTTGCTCACCGACAGAAACATGGAGTGACAGCCATGACGGCCACGGTGTGATAAAGGTGAGATCTGGGCCCAAGCAGCCTGTTTTCAGCCTGTTTTCGATGTGGTGTGTGGCTGTGCATGCCGGTGATGTCGTCCTACGTGAGTGTCCGGCAAAAAAAAATAAAGAAAGAAAAAATAAAAAAAAAAGTACCGAGGCGTCCAACTTCCAAGGTATCAAGGTTCCAGGGGTCTTGGCGGCACAACCACTACAAGATCTTGCGTATCACGAGTGTTCACGTGTAGGCTAGGCTGTCTTCTTCCTTCTTTCTTCTTCCTTCTTAGTTCTTACTTATTATTTTCTGCTCCCCTCGGCCGTCGGCTTGTCCCGGACTGAAGGCATAGGTTTTTTATTGCTTCCACGGAATACTCGTTACTCCTTAAACTCACATATCACATTCCCGTTACACGGCCTTTTTGCGCGTGCTATGTGCTACTACGTGATCCGTTGCTCTCCCACTCGGGCAGTCCCGGGCCGCCTTACGCCAAAGGCCAGGCGCGCGCAGTGGGGCGTCAACTCCTCAGTAGGACGAGTAACCAGTACTCGGTACTCGTAGGTACGCAGTCAGCAGTCAGCAGTCAGCCAGCTGCTGCCCGAGGCCTCATTGCCCCAAGGTGGTGCAACGTATCACCGAACCCGTCTGCGACCGCGATCGTCGTAGAGTACAAGATCGGGGTAGGACTCGGTAGGTAGCAGAAGTGCACTTTTGTGAGACTACCTTTTTACGAGTACGGAGTACTCGTAAAAAATCAAACAACCTCCCTGCGTGCGACTGGGGTCGAGAGAGAGAGAGAGAGAGAGGGAGAGAAAATCCGGGGCAAAGGAGAGATGCATAGAAAAGTGCAATGCCGCGCTGGGTAATTCCCCATTCTCTCTGCTCGGTCAAGTGGCCGGGACTGGATGCATGGAGGAATTGGGGCCGTAGTCGATATTAGCCGCTGCTGATTTGGTGATTATATTGGGCTCTGTGTCAGCCATTTTCTTTCCTTTTCTGCAGCGGAGTATCGGCTTGACAATGACCGAGATGTTCATCTTTTTAATATCCTGTCTACCACTTCAGCCGGCCGCTGTCGACGGCTCGCATGCGGTCACCGAGACCACCGGGTCCGAGTCTTTGGCAAACAATGTACGAGTACTTTGCATCTCGTACAATGTACCGGAGTCCCTATCCGCTTAGTAGGAGGAACGGTAACGAACAATGAAAGTAACAGGTGAAGAAAGGAAAGTACTTGTCGTTGTAAGAGTGCAAAATAAAAATAGAGAGAGATTGTCTTGTCTTTTTGCAAGGCCTACTTGTACCTTTTTGCTGCCATTGCCCATTGCTGCTTTGCTGCCAGTCCCATCTAATCAGATGACAAAGACGTGTAATTCCTTTTGCGAGTCTTTCTGATTCACCCTTCTTCGGACACAAGCACAGCAAAAGACGTTTGGGGGAGTGCATGCCGATCCGCCGCGGTTCCAGTAGATGCGATTGGCTAGGAGTACGACTTGTAAGAAGAATTACCCGTACTCGTCGTGTGCGTCGTGTAGGTGGTAAGCAGAGGAATGACTTTTTTTTTGTTTTTCTTTATTTTCTTCTTCTTCCTTTGGTATCGGCTGCTCTTGCTCTTCTAGGGCAAAAACTCCCACCGCCTTTTTTCTCTTTCTTTCTTACTTTCTTTCTTTCTTTTTTTGGTGTGTGAAATAGATCGATCGATACAGACGGCATGACAGCGCATTAGAGGAAGAGGAGAGCAATGGAAAGAAAGGCGGTATGTCCTCGTAAGGATGTCATCCGGCTGATGCGAGACCGTCACCCAGCAGGAGGTTTCATGGGGGGGGGGGAGGGGGAGGGATGAGAGCGCGCGTCTGAGGCGCGGGATGTGGGCGTCGGCCTGCAGGCGTAACATATATCTGGTTAATGTACGAGTGACGAGTGACGAGTGACGAGTACGAGTAACTGTAGTCGTAGTCCATAGCCGTACTCGTAGTATGTATATATGCATGGTGGGGAGACACAAAAAAAGGGCCCTCGCATGCATCACGCCGCATGTGTGCATGCGTGATACAAGAGGAAATAGGGGGAGGCCTGCGGGAGGGAGGGGGAGGGGGAAGACATACCCGTAGACACACCCACAGACAGAGAGAGAAGCTCTGTGCCTCTTGACTGCGTTGCGATGCAGAGAACACACCACCCTGCCACGTAAAAAGAAGATGCTGCTAGATCGGGCAGCCGATCTTGCGTGCACAACAAGGCCCAAGATGGAAACTGCATCCACGGGTGTGAATGAACGGGCAAAGGCGGGCTGCTTTGCTTTTTTTTTTAATTTTTTTTTTTTTGCTTTTTTCCTTTTTTTTTTTTTGAAAATCAGATATCACCACCTTCAGCTCCGTTGCTCCTCTGCGCCTCTGCTCCTTTGCTCCTCGACTTTTCAGCCCCAGGGTCGAGCGCGGAACTGGTTTGCGTCAAAGTCGTATGTTCAGCTCAGACCGTTCGGGAGGTGGTCGGAAATACTGGCCTGTGCGGAGTGAACCATCATTCATCAACTACTCTACAAGTACTAGTCCTCCCGAACAAATGGCTCGGTTGCCTTTACCATGTTTGGGGGAGGGGGCGTCACCGAAATTGAAAAAAAAAAAACGAATGCCCATGCTGGCGCATCGGACAAATGGCCAACTCGGCCGCGAGGACATGCCATTGTCGAGAGTCGGATGACGTGCCGCCAAAGGTACTCATACTCCGTACGAATAAGCGGCAGATTCGACGACGAGCTTCACTTCGGCATAAATCCTGCGGCGGGCCTTGCTGCTGCTGCTGCTGCTCGGCTTAGTCGTGGCGGCGGTGTCGCCTAAGCTTGCCATGTTGATCCTCTTCTTTCTTTTTTTTTTAAAAAAAAAGTGACAGACCTGACATAATAAATAAGGTCACTGCAGTGCAGTGCATACGATAAAAGATGATACTACAGATGAAAGAATGGGGGGTTGCTGGTGGCGCGTAGCTGTCTGCATCCCACTCGGCCTTTATTGCCTTTGTTCTGTCAGTTTTTTGGCAAGCCGGACAGTCTGCGTCTCACCCGCATACAACTACTCTTTTGGCAAGCCGGAGCTGCGAGCTGCTCTATCTCTACGACGCACTCCGTATGGCTGGGGGTTTTTCTGTTGTTGATCTTGCTTGCCCTTCTCGATTACGTACTCTGCACATCTAATCTCCTGCTGTATCCATCCCTTTCTTACACTTGTCCATCCGCGGCACAGCCCGCGACAGAGCTGCTTACTCGTACAGCGCTCTTGTAGAGGACGCCGATTTGTACTCCGTAGTGAGGAAACTCCATCTACTCGTAATAGCTACTCGTACGTCGTACTTGAAAATACTAGACAATACTCATGCGGCAATGGCCCCATTGCCCTATTCATACGTACTCGTATATTCAATAATCCTCATCTACGAGGTACTCGTACTTTTCTCGGCATGCACATCAACGCAGCAAATGCATGCATAGTACGATCATGACAAGCGAGAAAGAGATGCCAGGAGAACGGCGAGTAGCGCGCGAGGCAAGGGCACACTTGACGATGCGAGTGGAAAATGTAGGTCCAGGCTCCGTAATAAGAGTACGAGTACTCCGTCTGCAGTGCATCCGTGCAGCACGAACAAAAGGGGAAACCAGACAAAAACCCCATCCCCCATCCTGGCTCGCTCTTATTCAACAGCCGGCACGCTGCACACTCCGTACTCGTTATGATTACCCTTGCACGTTGCAGCAGCAAGGACAAGTAGCATCTGACATTTGTTCATCCGGAGCACGTCGTCGAAAACACAGACGGAGGGAGTACTCGTAATATCGTACTCGTACAGAAACAGAAACGGAAAAGGCCAAGAGCTCGTTTCGTTAGCGTAGCACGCCGCCAGGAACGCACGTCGCAGCAAAGAGGCTAGGGAAAAGAAAGGACAGCAAAGGGTGGATGGGTTTTCTTTCCCAAACCAAACACCTCCATCAGCGAGACCCATGCTGGATGCCACGGAACTACTACGGCAGTTCTTGTCCCTGCCTTTCTTTGCCGTTGTGATGTGGTGTCGTTCGTTTGTCTTTTGTCTTTTGTCGTTCGTCTATTTCCTTCGTATTTGTCGTTTGATCTTTCTGCTGTTTCTATATTCTATTTCCTCCTCAGGATTCTGGCTGGTCTCGTGGGTTGCGCCGGAGCTGACGGAGGTCGTGGCACGAGGGTCGTTTCAGCGGTAGAGCATATGCTAGTTGCAGCGAGACAGTGCCCATTGCTGCCGAGGGTCCTTTTTAGCACACTATTTGCAGCTATTGCAGGACCAAATACGACAACACCAGGGCACACCTCATTTCTCGTCTTCGTCATCAGCGAGTCGAGCCAGTGCTCCGCATCTCAATGGGGGAACGGGCCGAAGCAGTGCGACTGACGTCCCTACTGACCGACGTCGACTGGACAGTGGCACTGGAACAGTGGCACTACGACGTACGGAGTCGAAACAGTGGCACTGGACCGGCGCTGGCACGCTGAATGAGGCAAATGCGCCGTGCGATTTTGCCGCCGTGGATAAATAAAATCCATGGGATGGGGGATGATGGGAGATGGGGATGGATGGGATGGGGATGGGCGATGGGGGGTGGGCGAAGCTGCGGGCTTGGCCTCGTCATTATTGTCGGTTTGATTTTTTCGTCATTTGTCGTCATCTTATGGAGTAGACGATCCGGATACGGTGCGAACGATCCTACGGAGTGCGAGTAAGCGAACAGGATATGCATGAAAAAGCGATCACGAGAATCACAAACTCACCAAATCAAAAATCAAAATAATTCCCCAAAATCGTAGATCATCACGGTGATCCCGCGCAGACCAATGACCACCAAGAAACTTGAAAAAGCAGACGGCCACTGGACACTGCAAGGATCGCATGCCCGGCGCAGGGTGGCTGTTTTGGGCTGTTTTGTTTTGCTGGCAGCCAGCATTCATCCTGCATTCATCCTGCATTCATCCACCCAGCCAGCATCTAGATCCGTCGTCTCTAAGAAAAAAAATTGGTGGTCGGCGACAGCGCGTGGGTGTCCTGAACAAGGGTGTGTGGTGGGTGGTGGTGGGTAGTGGCTGTCCCAGAACAAGGATGCATGGCAGGCCAGCATGACAGCTGTACGAGGGAGTGCTCGTATGGGTGATTGTGCCGTGCGAAGGGAAAAAGAGTTTTCATTGCCAGAAAGGTTGTGTCACTTTTGCGCTTCTCCCCTTCTGCGGCTGCGGCATGCCTGCCTGCCTGCCTGCGTGGGTGGTGGGCGTGGGCCTGCCTCCTGCCTCCTGCCTCGTACTTTGCCTGCCTCTTCTGCCCCTTCCCCCCCTTCTGCCCCTTCTGCCCCTCCGTCTCGTCGTCGCTCCTTCCCTGTCCCCTCGGTCTCCTCCCTCCTTCCCTGCACTGCAGAGGGCTCCATCCACAATAAAAAAAAAACCCATCCACTTCTCTGGCGGTCATCGAGATGCCCCCCATGCACACCTGCCCTCGCGCTCGCTTGTTTTTCCTCTTCCTTTCCCCGGCCCACTCTTTGCCCTCCAGCTCCTTCCCGACCGACGGCCCTGGAATGGCCGGAGTTATGTTACGGAGTACGAGTTCTGCTGGGCTTTCTGTAAAAAAAAGAGGCTGTCGCGCTTGCTGTTTTGCTGTCCTCAGCAGACAACTCGTACGGAGTACGCCATACGGAGTACGTACTGCGCCCTCGTGCGTCCTGCGTCCTCGTACTCCGTCCAGCGTGCGACTCCGTACGAGTACATCCGCCCATCATTCCGCAGCCGGCTTGCCGGCTCTACGAGTAATACGACTCATTAGTGCATGGGCTGTATTGCATGTACTTGCCCTTTTCACTATTTTTTATGCTCTGACCATTCAACCGTTGTCCCCCACGTCCTCTGCTCGCTCTTTCCTGCTCTCCTCCTAACTTCCTCCTGCTTCCTCGTGTTTCCTCCTGCTCCTCCTGCTCCTCCCACACATCCTTGCTGCTGCTACTGCCGCCGCCGCTGCTGCACGTAGACACATGACTTAAATAAGACATTCCGGTGCCCCCATCCGCGCCGCGGCCTCGGCCTTGTAGTCGGAACCCCAATAGCCCCCTTCTCACACGCCCTAGGACTTGCACGCTTTACGAGTACTCGTACATACCATACCATACCATACCATACCGTACCATACGCCCTACTCGTATATACGTGCGTACGAGTATCAACAAAAACAATAATAACAACAACAACAACCAGCTCGACCCGTCGCCGCAGATCCTCCACCAGTCCCGCCCGTCAACGGCTCTTGTGACACACGTCGTGTTTCGGCTGAGCCTCTGTGATCCATTGTGAATTCTTGGTAGCTGTCGCTGACGTTGTCGTTGTTGCTAACGCTGTTTGTTGCTGTCTCTGCTACTGCCGTTGTCGCTGTTATTACTGCATTTGCATTGCTTCGCTGCTGCTGCTGCTGTCGCTGCTGCTATTGCCGCCTGCCACAGCACCCACAGCACCAGCCTCCCGCCTCCAGCAATACGACCCTTCTCAAACAGGCCCCAGGCTCAAACAGGAACAGCAACGCGACAGGCCCAAAAAAGAAAGTACGAGCCCTCGCACCTACAGCCTCCCTTCTCCATTGGTCGGTCGCCGACATCCGGGCCAGGCGCTCCTGCTCTTGTTATTGCATATTCTTACTGTCTGCTGTTGCTCCCTCTTTCTCTCTCTCTCGCTCTCTCTATCTCTCTATCTCTCTATTTTGTACTTCCTTCCTCTTTCTATCTCGTTACTCCATAGCTCTTGCCTTTTCGCACGTCGTGTCCCCCCGTTCCTGCCTACTCCGTCTCTTCCGCTCCTGCCCACCTCAGCACGTCCGGCAACCTCTTTCCTCTTTCAGACTCCAAGATAGAGCCAAGCTTGCGCATTGCGATTTTCCCTTTGCACTCTTTCCTCGTCGTCTTCTTCTTCTCTCTCTTCCGTTTACCTCTTTCTTATTTCTTTTCTTCCTTCTCCTCTCGCTTATCATCTGCATCCCATCGCGTCTTCTTCACCCAACATCTACGACGTACGAGTAGCTCGCTTCAAGCTCACTTCATCGACTTACATCAATATTCACTATCCCATCGCAAAACCCATCAAACGGCGGCAATCAGTGCGGAAGCTCCGACTGTCGCAGCTGCTCTAGCGCGTTTCCCTCCCATCTCCCCCCGTTTTATCCATCCGTCACAGGAAAAAGGAACACTGGAAGAAGAAGAAGAAGAAAAAGAAAGAAAAAAAATCAAGAATTCAGGAAAAGACTAAAATAACCCCCCAAAACAGATCAAACCACGACTCCGTACTTTTCGGTCCATCTTTTCTGGGGCCCTTCTTCTTCTTCCCTTGTTCATTTATTCGATTTATTTCTTCTTTTTTCTGCCCGCCGCTGTCTCTTACTTAGACCACGGGTTTTTTTTTACTCTTTATTCTTTTCTGTTCCATTATTCCCGTCATTGTTTCGTCCACCTGGGTTTAATTCCACCTTGCGCCTGCCCTATTTTATCTCTGGCTATTATTATTGTAGCTCCCCCCCCCCCCCATACAGACAGACCATCGCGTCCAGCTTTATATTTCCTCCCCCTCCTCCCATCTTTCTTTCTTTCCTCTTCTCGCTCTCGCCCTCTGCGACAATCTCCACTCTTACCCATACCCCAACTTCTTCCCCGTTGTCTCTTGCTGCTTTGCCCGTGTTGCTTGCTGTTGCTGCTCGCTGTGCTTGCTTGCTGTCCTGCTTCTTCGCTCTTATACTCCGTGTCTCGAAATGATCATCCAGGGTGAGAAGTACGCCTGCGAGGCCTGCGTGCGCGGCCACAGAGTCAGCAACTGTCAACACTTTGGTTAGTCATATGTCGTCCTCCCTTCTGGTGTGTGTCCGCATACGAGCAACCCCCAGACTAACGTCATAGAACGCCCACTGCAGCACATCAACAAAAAGGGCCGGCCAGTTACCCAATGCCAGCACTGTCGCTCACAACGGAAGAATCGCTCGGCGCACGTCAAGTGTGACTGCGGTGAGAAGACGACCAAGTGTGTTCACCTGGGCGCTAAGGACGGCCATAGAGGTATGCGCTGCTCTTTCTTTTTTTTTTTATCTTCGCGTGCTTCCTACCTCCCCAGAGTCTGTGCTAATTCGTCATAGAGAGCTGCTGTTGCAACCACGGCGGTGAATGCTCTTGCGCCGGCTACAAAAACGACCTCGACCCCGTCCCGGAGACGGCCGGCGCCCTTCCCGATGTCAGCCTACCCGTACCACACCCCCCCGTCTCTGCAGCGGTGCCCTGCGCAGTTCCTAAGAGCCCAACGCGCCGCAACCGGGCCAACACCTCCCGCTCCGAGGGCACTCTGTCCTTTGACGAACATGGCCGCCACAAGCCGATCGCCCATAAGCACGCCAAGGCCGCGTCGCGCAAAACCCTCCCCTACCCGACCAGCCGCATCAACACTTCACGCAGCACCGGCCACCTCAACAGCTACCTGATGGGCAAAAGCTTCCCCGACGATGACGACCTCGACGACATTCTTAGCAACGGCAACACGGGCTCAGACAGCGGCGCCGACGATATCGCCGCCTCTATGCTGGCAGCTAGCGCGTCCATGGCGGGTGTCGCTAGCAGCAGCCCCTTCCTCATGAACCAGCCCCTGCAACAGCAGCAGCAGCAGCAACCACAGCAGCAGCAGCCACCACAGCAGCAGCCGCGCCGCTCGCGCTCCCAGACTGATTCGCCGTCTTTTTTTGCGTCCAGCTTCCCCCTCAGTGGCCCACTGTGCAACAACCTGACGCTCAGCATGGGCAATGTTGGAAACTATGGCACCACCGCCAACACCACGACGTCCACTTCCTTTGATCCTTTTAGCGGCGATTCGCTCGACCAACCGCTGTTCAGCGCCGGCATCAACCCGCCCTCGGTCGATTGGGCCAACCTGGGCCTTGACTTTGACCGTGGTCTCGACGCTGGCAGCGATGGACTCGCCGAGTCGCTCAGCTACTTGCACAACCCGGCTTTTGACCTGGACAACAATGTGCCTACAATGACGACGGCTACCTCGGGCGAGGTGTCCGAGGCCGACGACAACTTTGGCCCTCCCGATTTTGAGCCCGAATTCGAAACCGACTTTGAGAGCCATGCCGACGCGGCCAGCAGCACCTTGGCCTTTTCGCGCGCGAACAGCGGCCTGCAGCTGTCCAACTCGGTCCTGTTGGCGCAAGCGGCCACGCTAGGCGGCGACAGCGGAGAGCTGCGGCACTGTAAGTCGGGCAATAAGTTCCTGCCTACGCCTCTCGCTAGTGCGCCCGACGACATTACGGGCCTGGCTATGTTCCAGGACGACGACCAGCACCTCTGGCTGAACGAGTACCACGGTCTCCCGACAATGACAGAGTCGCCTGAGCCGGACAGCGGTATTCCCTACTGGGCCGCATGACGTTTTGCCGATTCGACCGAGCCGACACCTATAATAAAAAAAACCTACGACCCAATTACTACAAACAAACAACTACCAACAAACGACCGCCTTGACATTTCAAGCACAAAGCCGACCAGCCAACACGCTGTCAAGGTCAAGGACGATTTTCACGCTACGATGTCGTCAATCACCTTATATCACTTCCTTTGCTTTTCTTTTTTGTATATTCTTTCCATGTATATACGGGGTTCTGGCAGGGATGTTCTTTGCTTTTTTTTTCTATTGGGAGGGTTTATTATTCTATCGTATATTGGCGTGAAAAAAACATCTACTATGGGAGGGTTTCGGGGTTCGGGTTACTTTTTTTTTGTTTTACTGCACTTATCTTCCTGTTCGGTGTCTTGGATAATACCTATTTGGCACATGACATGCATTTATCACTTACATTACGTTTTCTATTTCTTTTTTTCTTGGTGATTTGGACTTTGCGCCATGTACAACTATCGGCGGGTTGCGGTCTGGGAGTTGTTGGTCATTTTTTCGTCTTTATTTTTGCGCCTACGTGTACTCCGTACAAGTGCCGGGACTGAGAGCCACAAAGGATGCCAGCCAGAGCGCGCATCGAATCGATGCTTTTTAGCTCTTCGGAGTGGTGATTTTCCCTTTCCTTCGTGAACCCCAGCCCCGGACTGGGAGCTATTTGCCCGTTCTTTCCCCATCTCTTCCCCGTCTTGGGTGCGCATTTGTAAGATGCCCGATCTTGCTTCTTTGAGCTCGAATCGACTGATCGCTGAATGGCATTGTTTGGTGGTGGTGATGATGATGTTCGTCCTCACCTGAAAGACAGAGTAGTGCAGCTCTGTTGCTGTGTAAGCAAATACACAAACAATGCCTTTGCAAACATTTACTCCGTTATTTTTGTTGCTAGGCGGCACTTTTCCGACGACCAAAAGCTTTGGTGATCGGCGCAGTCATCCGTAAAAGGCAACTTTCAAGTGATGGTCAAAAAATGAAGATTTTTTTCTTCAATGTACGTTACTGGCGACGGCTAAAAAGAAGCCGCCCCAAGCGTAATACGCGATTCGCTACAGCTGCTTCTCTCTTTGTTGCTTTGCGCGCAAGCTCCCGAATTCGATAAGTCACAATAAAAAGGATAAAAAAGAGAGAAAAGAGGGGACCAGCGATTTCGCATCGATCGGCAATGCGTTGCGTCGCTCCCAAAAAGGGTGAATGAAAGCTCGAAAAGGGAAAGCGAAGATGGAAAAGGGAAATGGAAAAGTTACAAAAAAAAAATAATAAGGCCGAGAGGAGATAATATAGATTTAAAATCATGGAATAAATGCAGGAAAGAAGAAAAAGAAGGAAGAAGAAAAAATAAAATAAAAAAAAAAAAGAAAAAAAAGAAAAAAAAGAAAAAAGAAGAGCCCCACCGAATGCGACGGGAGCAGAGAAACCGCATTGAAAGCTACAATGAATTTATTTTTGTCATAGATAATCAAGTCAATGTGACAATCTGTTGTCTTCACATGGCATCCGCTTTTTTTTTTTTTTTAAAAAAAAAAAAAAGGTATCCTCGCGACTCGTCCTTTTGGTCCCCTTGTTCCCAGGAGCATCGCTCGTCATCTCGCTCTTTCCAGACCAGACATGCCCCGCGCCCCAAAGAAAAGAGGAAAGAATCCCGCCTGGCCCGCCCGCGCCCTTCGTCCCCCCGTGTTCGAGTACGAGTATTCCTCCGTAATAGCTTCTGCTTTCCCCTACTCCGTACGTGGACTAAAAAGATCTGATGAACTAGCCAATAGAAAGGCGTGCACCGATGCGGATTTCTATGGGTCCCCTTATTCGCACTCCTCTGTGGGCACTGGGCCGAGTCTGCCGGTGGTGTCCGGATAGAACGGGGGGGCAGCTTTTACCCCCAACGGCGTATAGCCGGCGATTTCCGCATACAACATGGACATGCTGCTTTTTTGCATGCCGATTGTTCGCCGAGCGCAGAGAAAGCGGTCAATTGGGGGAGGGGGGAATACTCCGGACTTGTTATTGTTAGAGAAGAAACATGAGGTCATGGACGGGTCAATGACGACGTGCGAGCTGTCACGCCGTACTTTTGCACATTGAATCAGATAGAGAAGCCAAAGCACCGCAAAGCATCAGCGGCATCAAAATTAAAGAAAGACCAACACACCAGAAGCAGCAATTAGTTGACAAGCACTTGGGGGGGGGGGGGGGGGGGTGCTCGGGTCTAGATTGCTTGCAGAGAAAGAAAGTGATGTACAAAACGTTGGCTACTAATAAGGTCCCGTTGTGTCTTTGTTGTGTGTACGGAGTATGCATTTACGTTAGCGAGGGGTAGGTTTTTTGTCCAAAGCTACGCCATAGGCGCCGCATACGTCGTAGGCGCCGCACAACCAAAAAAACCCCCACGACTAAGCATGGTGCATCAATTTCTACAGAGTACGAGTACGGAGTACGACGTACGACGGACTTTGTTTTGAAGATACGACCTGCCCAGTTGAGCTGGAGGGAAAGGAGACAAAAAAGGACGGAGGGAGGATTGGTGATGACGCGGTTGCGGTCACGGTCGTTTTCGCGTTTCAATGTCGGGGCGGGTGCGGCGAGCACGGTCGGTATTATCTGGGTTTTCCTGTTTCCCGCTCGAGCCCAATTTGGGTACGGAGTACTCGTAGTACTCGTAGCATGTGCCAGTTGGACAGAAGGGCCTTGGTGTGTGTTGGCGCTTCTTGGAGGAGCTTTGGTGGTCTTGGGTCTTGGAAACTTGGATGTACTCGGACGGAGTAGCGCTCGTATTGGCAACTCCATCCACCATGAGGCGCAGCACGGAGTTGTGTTCGGGGGCGTGCACACACGCACGGGAAAGCAGGGAAACGAAAGAATGGCCGGTGTGCAAATGTGGAAATAAAAAAGAGAGAGCGGGCGCGTTCTTCCTGTTCCCCCAGAAATTGGTGGTGGGAGAGACCCTACGCCGAAAGGTGGGTGGGGTGCCCGGAGGGTGGGTGCGGTGTGGGTTTTGTGTGTCCCGTGCTAGGTTGATGTGGAAATGCGTGGTGTCCTGTATGCGTGTTTGTGTTTGTGTTTGTGTTTGGTGTGTGTGAAAATTCTGCAGTCCGAGAACGGTAATGTTGGCACCTGCAGGAAGCCGGATTTCCCTGTTCCGGATTGCATCGTGACGCCTGGGGGAAAAAGAAGAAGAGGAGAAAAATGAAAAAGAAAAAGATCTGGACCCTGGGATCGCGATCTCGGATATCCAGCTTCCCCAAGCGGTCAAGGAAGGGAGAGAGACAAAAGTCCGAAAAGAGGAAACGCAGCCGTCGGTGATTTGGGGAGAGGGTACTCCGTAGGCAGGAATTCGCGTCGGCGGTTGCCGATTATCCTTTTTCTTGATGGCTCCCCGTTCATCATGGGCGGATGTGGCCGGTGTGTCGCGCTGTCTCGGGGTGATAGCACGGCCGTGTCATCGTACTCGGGTAAACTGATGGGAAGGGAGGCGTTGGTTCGTATTCGCTGGTGCCTTGCAGGCGCTCTTGCCGACGGGCAGCCGCATTTGCCCACACACTACGTCATGGCATGTCGTACTCGGACGTCGAGCTATCACGGGCCGAGGCCGAGCTACTTGGTGTCTGCAGCTGGTCATAAAGAACGGTGTTGATGTCGATCGTGTGCCGCTGTCTTTTGACACTCTGCCTCAACATTTCCTCGTTGTCGACAATAGCCGTTGATGTGATGTCGTGCGGCATGCTTCTGGAGATTGTCCCTTGTTGTGTGCCTGCGTCGTGGCCTACTAGCGATCACTGCTTGCTGTTCAGATGGTGTGCCAATCCATTGCTGTCTGTCGATGACAAAGTTGTCCAGTCGGTGATGGCGTCATAGGTGTTTCGTTGGTATTCCGCCAATGCGTCCCAGCAGTGCGTGTCGTCGATGTTTTTTTATCCATATTGGTTCGTTGATCATGATTTTTCCGTCAATCATGACTCTTCCATCCGTGTCGTCTACCAAGACCGTCAATCCGTGCCGTCAATTCATGTCGTCGATCCGTGTCGACGCCTCGCTGTGCCGTCGTCAAGTTGTAACATTGCAGAAGATGCACTGGCTGGCAGTCGAGCTGGTGAGTGTTGAGAAAGGTCTAGCATCAGGAGCAGCAAGAGAAAAAAAAAAGAAACAACGATGAGACCGAACAAAAATCAAACAAAAAAAATGAGAGACAGCCTGGGGCGTGTTCTTCTTATATCACGCAGGGGCACAAAATGCCGCTTCTGTCGTCAAGGGCGTTATATGCCTCTCCCGGTTGATATTCTTGCCCTGTGAGGGGGGAATGAGGGAATGAGGGAAAATAAAGGGAAAGCAAAACACAAAGGCTGCCGGACAAGAAAACAGGAAAACGGCTCAAATGGCCGGGAGGGGGAGCGGGATATATCAATGTTGTGCAGAGGCTGCCTGCAACATGCGTTGTTTTTCTGTCGTTTCTTCTTTTTTTTCTCCCCTTTCTTTTCTTCTGTTTTCTTCCCTTCTCTTTTCCCGCATTACTCATGTGTTTTGTTCTTGCGCCTGCATTTGTAATTTGGCGCAAGAGTCTTGCAAGCCATTCCAGCCATTCAGAAGCCAGGCAATTGGCATCTTGCTGCTGGCCTTATATTTTTCTTCTTTTTTTCTACGTCTCCCAAGGAAAGAAAGGCTCTGTGGTCCAAACTCTGCACGCTTTTGAGTTGGAGCCGTCACGGTATATTTTCGTGATATGGAGACAAGCGACGATAAGACACCCAGTTGCTGACTGAGGATGGCAGTATATACCGCAAAACGGGGGCCAGCAGCTGCCATGGATAACGAGGTATTTATCTGTTTTCGATAGCAGTGTCGGGTTAAATAGGATTGTGCTATTCGTAGCTCAACGGGGAGGGGGGAGGGGAAGAATAAGCTTAACATTGTGTTCCCCGAAACCAATGTCACACAGATCGGGCCCCCCATATGGCTTGCCGCTGCGTCGGTAGATTCCACGATGCACTCACTCTGAGGCGCATGATGATGCAAGGTGTTTGGAGAGACGTTGTCATCATGGCATATGGCATGTCATGGAATGAAATGGCCTGTATTAGTCAGCAGACCATGTTCTACGCGATACAAGTACGGAGTATGAATAGCAATACGAGGACAAGAAGATGCCATCCCAAAACTCATACTCCTCACAAAACCATGCGGGGTCTATTCGCTATCAGGCTATTCTCCTATCTGCGTCTCACAGCCGAAAGCCTAACGACGGCATATGCCTGCTTGTCTGGCTTGCCGCTTCAGCTGCCTCAACCTGCTACTTCATCCTGCTACAGGCACCTTGCTGCATAGCTTTCATAGGCATGGATGTACATACTCGTACTCCGTACAGTTTAATCACAGATGCGCTGCTTTTATGAATCTTTACTCGTCCACCCCGTATCTGCTGCAGCCCATGCACCCCGATGCAGCCCGCTCGGCAGTACTCGTATGCAAGACCAACTGGGCCGCAGAATTGCCCGTGCCTGGCCCGTCGGTTGCGTGCTGCACCGGTCTACCACTACTCGTACTCTTCGCACGCAGTAAGATACAGGCTAGCTCAGCCTTGGATGAACCTTATCTACTCGTACTCGTACTCCTACGTATTGTCACTCCACTGCTATCTCCCCATTGCAACCACGTCGCTCTCTCAGATACACTTCTTTGCTCGTACTTGGCTCATCCAATTCTTCATTTTGTACCCATATCATCCTATTCCATGATCGATGGCATAAGTGGTTTGCACGTGTCTTAAATGAGAGACATTCCAACAGCGAGTCGGAAGTCGGGCCATCAGCGCCAGTGCTGTTGTGCCATGTGCGCGGGCCATCAGGGTCTACTCGTACTAGCTTCGGGTCTAGTTCATCTCCGTCAGGGAAGGCGCTTTCGCGTAACCTAAAGAGGACTAGCTCTGATTCACATGGGACGGCTCGAGACATCGATTGACCTGTGTGGGTGAATGCAATAGGAGACAGCAACTGGTACGAGTAAAATAACTGAAATAGGGAGTTTTGATAACAGGACGAGTACTCGTAAAATGCAAAAAGGCAAGGGTCATTCAGGGTTCTGGGAGGGGAAAAGCGTCCCCATAGTGCCTATGGAACAAGAGCGACACGCGATGCAACAGACCGCTTTTTATAATAAACAAGAGCATAAACAAAGTACGAGTACAGACGGACAGACGTGTTTGATGCATGTGATGCATGCATTCAATCAGGGCGCGACAGCTGCAAGTGCCCGACTGCGAGACGTTACACGACTACACTGAGCGTCATGGCGTCCAGCGTGCTTGTAGGACGTGGGTTCTTACGCAACGATGAAACACAGCGCCGTCCTGTCTCACTGTTGGACGGGTCGCGCCTTCCAGCAACCTGAACACCTTTTGTACGTCTATTTTCGTATTTTGTGTTGTCTCCTTCCTGCTCTCGCACTTTCTTGCGCTCCTGCAATTTAAAAACCAGCTCGCACTCTGATGCGGAAGAACACAGAGGGAAGGCGCGACCTTGGCACAGCCGTCCATGTTGCCAAAATAGAAAATAAAAATAAAATCACTTTTAATTACTCTCCTAAAATTAAAATAACACATTGCATGATACCCTTTGCAAGCTAGGAGTAGACAAAATACTCCGTAAAATAATGACTGGCTGGCCCTGGGGTGGCTACTATCGCAGATCCCCCGTGAACCGGCCATGCTGTACTCTTACTCGTAGGGTAGAACCCGTATCACTCGCTATCCTGAATGAAGCCCAGAGAGACAAGGAAGCTTTATCTTTATTCCGGGCGCGGGCAGGCAGGTAAGGAAGGAGGAAGTAGGGGATTGGATGGCAGGAGCTCGTCGCGCAGCAGGGTGGTGCCTTCCCGCGCAGTTGTATTTCTTCTTCCACCTTCCCCTTCCCCCCCCTCTCTCTCTGAAGCTTGACCTCCTTTCTGTTTCTCCTTTTTCCTTTCCCTCTTCCCCTTTCTCTCTCTCGCTCTCTCTTTCTTTTTCGCTCCTCCTTCTTTCTCTTCTTTCTTACCATCATCGCACGCATCCATCTGTAAGACGCCTGTCCTCCTCTTCCCCCCTCCTCACTACGCTGTACGTCTGCAAACGCGCATCCTGCCCAACTCCATTGGCTCGTCCGAATCGGCGCATATCCCCTTATCGCTTTTGCTCGGCTCCGAATGCGCAAACCAGAGAAGAAAAAAAGGATCACTTGCTAACAACCCTCAAAAAAGAGCCTCACCGCCTGAATTCTCACCATCTCTCAACCAAACCGCCACGATGCCCGGTGTTCGTACGTATTGCCCCTTCCCAGCAATGACCGCAAACGGTGTTGATGGGGAATACCCCGTACACACAAAGGAGACGCCAACGTAGCGCGCACCCGGCCCGCGCGCCTCCTTTGCACCCGCTACAAAAAAAAGTCGCCACTCACTAACACGGCTTTCTCAGCTCCCGATGCGCTCAACAACTTGAAGGCCAAGTTCAAGGCTATTTTTAAGAAGAAGCCCAAGGCCTCTGCTGCGTCCGCCGCGGTTGCCGCTCCTGCTGCTGCTGCTGCCCCTGCTGCGGCTGCTCCCGCGGCTGAGGCTGCTGCTGCTGCTCCTGCGGCTGCTCCCGCTGAAGCTCCCGCTGCCGCTGCCCCTGTTGAGGTTCCCGCCACGGAGGCTCCCGCTGCTGCTGCTGCTGCTGAGCCTGCTGCTGCGCCGGCCGTTGAGCTTGCTGCTGCCCCCGTCGAGCCCGCTGCCCCTGCAGCCGAGCCCGTCACGGAGGCTGAGGCTGCCGCTCCCGCTCCTGCTGAGGCGGCCAAGCCTGCGGAGCCCGCCGCCCCTGTCGAGCTTGCTGCTCCTGCCGAGGAGGCCAAGGCTGTCGAGGAGGTCAAGCCCGTCGAGGAGGCTAAGCCCGTTGAGGAGGCTAAGCCTGTTGAGGAGGCTAAGCCTGTCGAGGAGGTCAAGGCTGTCGAGGAGGCCAAGCCCGCCGAGGAGGCCAAGCCCGTTGAAGAGGCTAAGCCCGCTGAGGAGACCAAGCCTGCTGAGGAGGTCAAGCCTGTCGAGGAGGCAAAGCCTGTCGAGGAGGCCAAGCCTGCTGAGGAGGTCAAGCCCACCGAGCCCACTCCTGCTGGTAAGTTGATTCTATCCCCAGAGTTTTTGCCATCCAAGAAAGCTACTAACAAATCAGCCGCATAAGTATGAGCGACGCTTCAATGCCACCCAGTCTCCAGTCTTCGCAGAACCGGCGGGCCATCATACGATAGCACACCTCGATAGCACACCTCGACGAGACCAGTACAACAGTTCAACGTTATCTTCGCATGTGCATGTTGCATGTTTGGAGTTGGTAGTGGTTTTGCATACACAGTTTGTAGTCTTCAGTTGTCTTGGCTTTCATTCAGGGCCCGAGCACACGAGGATGCAAACGCAGCTGGTCAAGTCTAGGTCGCTCACAGGTACGGCGGTAGGGCACGAGGTCTCGTCCCCGACGACTGATACTGATCTGCTATCGCCTGGCTATTTTCTTTTACTCTTCCTTCATGATATCCATTTTTGCTGTTTTCTATTCCAAGATACCGCCCCAGTACCATTAGATACCCAGACAATGCGCCGGGTGCCGATCCCGTCTTTACTTTATTGGATGCCGTTTTTTTTTTTTTGAAATGATCTATTGGATTGATTCTTGCACTACTTTTGGTATTGGATTATCTCGCCCAGGGTGCTTTTGTGACAGGATTTGAAGCATCTGCAGGGTCGCCGTCATGGCCACTGGGTGGGATCGAGCCGCCCGGCCGCGCCCCTGGCCGGACCATGCGCGTCGCCCCCGGCGCAGACAGACCGGCACCGGCACTGGATGATGGTGCAGGGACCCGAGAGTACGGGATGCCAGGTCCTGGCAGCGCACCGGGTGCCATGCCGGGCATGCGTGTTGCCTGTGCCCACGGTGCGGATGTGGAGGGCATGGCGGCTGTGGCTGCGGCTGCGGCGGAGCCCTGCAAGGCGGCCGCCGTGGCGGCGTCGGCCAGGGGCTGGTTGGCCATGTGGACGGTCTGGGTGGGTGCGGCGGCGTCGGGGTCGCGGTCCCAGGAGAAGAGCGCGCCAAAGGGAAAATGCTGGACGACGGGGAACTTGGACAGGACCTCGGCATTGAACATCTTGATCATGCCCTTGTTGATCTTGCCCCAGCCGTCCTTGATGCCGGACACGTCGTACAGGATGGGGCTGTGCTCCCAAAAGGGCCCGCGCTTGACGTCGTGGATGAAGCCGACAGCGGCAAAGTACAGGTTGCGGTGGCGCTGCACCTCGACGGTGGCGGGCTTGGCAATGTCGCTGGGCTTGGGCGCGCGCGGCGCGGACCCTTCGAGCGGCATGGGGTCGGTGGTGGTGCCGGTGGTGGCGGTGGTGCCGCGGATGGGCCGGGTCAGCTGGGCCGACCCAAAGATGTAGGGCAGGAAGAAGTGGTCGTCGAGGCCCCAGACGCCGTGAGAGCCGGCGGGCTCGAGCGTGTACGTGGTGATGAGGGTGCGGACGACGTCGAGGAAGGGCGCGAGGACGCCGAGGACAATGGTGCGCTCAATGGCCTCGCCGTCCGGGCCCGGGTCGCCGTCGCGGGCAAAGACGCCGAGCTTCCAGAGACAGCCGAGGAAGGCGAGGAAGCTCAGCTCGTGGCCGGTGCCAAAGTCGAGGCGCTGGGCGCTGCCAAAGGCGCCGAGGAAGTACTCCTTGACCTCGTCCATGGCGGTGGCCGCCTCGCTGTCATCGGCGTCGGCGTCCGTCTTCTCCTTCAATGGGGCATACCCCTCAATGGTCATGTACTCCTCGAGAAGACCGGCATCGACACGCTCGCGGACGAGACGGTGCCAGGTGCGGAAGCTCGCGTTGCCAAAGCGCCGCGGGCCCGGGTCGGGCGGCGCCTCGTCGACAAAGCTGGCGACGCGCGCGAGCAGCTGGCGCAGGCGCTGGACGGACGGCGCATAGGAGGCGGCCTCCTTGCTGCTGTCGGGCGGCAGGGTGAAGATGGTGGTGGTCGAGGCCGTGGGCAGGGTGCCGGGCGGCGCGGTGGTGCGCGGGCACAAGGCGTGGTTGAGCTGCAGCGTGAACAGGCCAATGTCGCGGTAGGCCTTGGACACGAGGAAGCGCGCGACATCGGGGCCGTCGTGGATGCGCTTGACGGGGCGACGGAAGAAGGAGGATGAGGATGACACTTGGCCGGGTGGTAGTATTTCGAGGCGCGGGAGGCTGCCGGGGGCGGGGGCGGGGGCCGGCGAGATCGAGAGGGCGGCCGTTGCCGACGGCAGCGATGCGCCCGGCTCGTCGGTGTGGTCAGAAGACGACATTGCGCTGGCTTCGTTTTGGTTCTGTTTTTCGTGGTAGGTCAAGAAGCTGTTCTTGTGTGAGGTCAGCGCACTTTCCTGTACCGCGCCAACCCCACCTTTATGACGCCGCACTAGCTCTCTCCCCAGGCGACTAACAAGTACAGCCGCGCCTAGCTCACCTGCCATCCAGCCTCATGGCTAGGTCACACACTGGCCTTTTGCGTGCTCCTCACTCCGACGCAGCACAAGCTTGTGCCGTCCCGTTGACAGGTCTTGCACACCTCTTGTGGTCTTGTGGGCCGGTGACACGATCCCGACTTTTTTGCCTGCACTTTGCCTGCACTTTGCCTGCACTTGTGCCGGCATAGCTCGTGCTGCCATGCTTTCATCCGATCACCACGCTCGTCAGACCGTCGTCTAGTCCGTCATGTGCATGTGCTGACCGACGACCGCATTGCGACCCGGAGCAAGGAGTGAAAAGGGTGGCACTGCATATGGCAAAGGCCTTGGCCGGCGAGATGCGAGGTTGCGCCCATTGCATACACAGTGGTGATAAGGTAGCAAAGCAGACTATTTTCAGAGGTTACCTTTGGCCTGTCATGGGCAGCATCTCGCATCGTGTTTTTTTTTTCCTCTTTTTTCTTTCATGTCGTGCATGCGGCTTCACGACAGGGCAGCACCACTGCTCGTTTCTTTCTTTTTGTGAATCCTGCATGCTCCGGATGGTCCGTTTCCATGATGGCTGTTTTGTCCCACGGCCCTGGGAGTGCGAGTGAAAGATGTAGACATGGAAACGATGGCAACAGCTTTTTTGTTTGCGTCTTTCACCAGAGGGTAGCCTGCTGGGTATAAGTGTGCACTCGCCCCCCTTGTGTCTTTTCTCGTTTGCGCACAGCGGACAGCATTCAACGAGAATTGTCTATATCTACTCGTCTTGTGGCAGCTTGGTTATACTTTTTTGAAATAATTTTGCTCCAGAAGAGCAACGGCAGCATGTCCGGAACGACCTCGTCGAGCATCCAGCGGCACCGCCAGCATGCCCTCGACGTGGGCACCAACAAGCACAACCAGTACGGACTCGGCTATGGCTACGCCATCAACCCGGACCCCAACGACCCCTACGGGTGGCAGGCGTACGAGGCCGAGCGGGCGCGGCAGAAGCGGGAGCTGGCCGACATGCAGGCAGCAGCTGCTGCTTCTGCTGCGGCGGCTGCAGCCATGGGTCCTCCTGTCTTTTCGTCGTCGTCCATGACACGGTCGTCGGAGTCGGAGTCGGATTCGGGGGAGTCAGAGTCAGAGTCAGAGTCAGAGTCGGAATCAGAATCAGATGACGACTCGTGCTCGTCGCTGTCGCACTCGCAGAAGAAGCAAAAGGACAACATCAAACGAAAACAGAAGACGTGCAAAGGAGCCGCCTGCCGCAGCAAGTCGCTGCAGGTCGTCCGCCGGTCCGGGCCGCACTGGTGCGACGGCAAGAGCTGGGGCGGCAAGATCTGGGGGCTGACGCGGAAGCCAGGTGATGTGGGTTTCACTCTCTCTCTCTCTCTCTCTCTTCTTACTTCCTTGTGTGCAACGGTCATCTAACATTGCAGAAAAACCCCGAGAACTGGGGCATCGTCTTTGACCCCCGGCTGTCCGACAAGGACATTGCCAAGATCTGCCAGCGCCGCTGCCCGCCGCCGCCGAAGAAAACGAAAAAAAAGAGTAAGAAGAATGGGAAAAAGAAAAAGACCGTGGTCATGACCCAGTGTTGCCACGGGCCCGGCTGCCCGGCGTGCCAGCAGCAGCAGCAGCAGCAGCAGCAGCAGCAGCAGGCGGTCGTGGGCCATTGCTCCGTGGTGCCGCAGGGCCTGTCGCCATCAGAGTATTATGGCGGCGGCGTCGGTACCCCAGCAGCCGCCGGCGGCGACGGTGTCATGGCCGTCGATGTCGGCCCGGGCCCGGCCATGGCGCCGCACCCGGGCTACGTGGGCCACCCCGCTGGCAATGTTGAGCGCTGGCGCGTGCACACGGCAGCCAGCAGCGGCGGCGGCAGCAGTGGTGGCAGCAGTGGTGGCAGCAGCAAGAGCAGCAAGAAGAGCAAGAAGAGCAGCAAGAGCAGCAAAAGCAGCAAGAGCGGTGCAGGCAGCACCAAACCAACCTACAGCTTCCATTCGCCGGAGCAAAAGCCCGAGAACAGAGGCTTTGACAACCGCTTCTTGTATGCTGACAATGTGATTGGCAATGACAATGGCGGCGGCGGCGGGCGTGTTGCGTCCAGCAGCGTGGGCGTGGGCTTGGCCGATCCTGAAAAAGGAGACGACGACGCCGCCGACGACGACGACAATGGAGGTGAAGGCCCGTCTGGACAAGACAGACACGACCCGAGTGTCGCCGATGAGGGGGCATCTTCCCACGGTGGTGGTGGAGGAAGCGGAGGAAGCGGAGGAGATGACGCCGGCAATGCAGTCGTCTCTCCGGCCAGTGCCGACTTGAAAGTGGTTGACAAGGAGCCGGGTCTGGAGGAGCCGGTTCTTGAGGATCCGCCTCTCATGACACCGGCGGTCATGGTGCCTCCCACCTGGGCACCTCCTGCCATGGAGCCAGTTGCTGATGAGCCTGTCATGGAACCAGTCATGGAACCAGTCGCCAGCCCGCCCAGAAGCCAGGATGCCGACAGCGCGTCACAGAGGAGCAGCAAGGGCAAGGGCCGCGCATCGGCTGCCGCCGCCACCACGACGGAACAAATCGCCAAGGCCGAGTCGGTCCGGCCGGCCTCGTCTACGCATAGCCTCGCTGCTGCCTCCTCCTCCTCCTCCGCCTCGGGCCACGAGAGCTACCACGAGTCCCGGTCGGGCCGGTTCCGCCGCCGCCGAGACGACTTTGGCCGCATGCGCACCGGGTCGTGGGAGCGCGTGTCGCCGCAGGTGCAGCGCGAGCGCGAGTGGCAGCGGCTGCAGGACGAGGAGCGCGGACGGCTCGCGCGCGAGGCCGAGGCAGAGGCGGAGGCAGAAGCTGAGCAGCAGCAGCAGCAGCAGCAGCAGCAACAGCACCAGGCCTACTTTGCTGGCCTTCCACCACACGTGGCCGAGCACGTGCCGGCGTCCAGCACCACCGACAGCCGCACCTACAGCTACAGCTACCCCGATTTCGACGCGGCAGCTAATAATACGGCACCCACGCCGCCGGCCGGCAGCACGGCAGGCAACTCCTCCCACTCCCAGTCCCTGACAATGGCCGACTCGACCTACTTTGCCCACGTGGATGGTCCTGCACCAAGGTGCCGGGCTGGTCCGGGCATGAACGTCCGGGGCTCTGCTGCAAAGGGGCCGCCGGCCTCTTCCATCGCAACCACATGCTCGACCCTGTCGTCGCCCTACTCAGCCAACGGCACTGGCTATGATCTGTGCCAAGGACACAACAGTAGCTACAGTACCATGTTCAACGGAGACGGGTCAACATGGGGCGGGCCAGACTCGTCCGCGACGACCTTGCTGCCGTCGAGCGTGGCGTCGGGGAGCACGGCGGCCAGGTCGAGCGACAAGGGGAGGGGCAAAAAGGACAAGGGGAAGACGGAGAGGAAGGGGAAGAAGGAGAAGAGCGAACGGACCGAAAGGTCGTCGTCGTCGACGCGGTCCGGAGGAGGAGCGTCACGTGACCATCGCCGTGCCTCCAAGAAGACGAGGAAGAACGACGGCGGGCTGCTGGCCAAGATTGTGGGGTGGTAGTTGGCACGTCTGTAATGTTTGAGTAGCAATTACCTGCTGAAGAGCCGCAAATGTGTACGGAGTAGTTGGTCTCATCGTCATTCGTGAGCGTAAGACTGTGCACTGTCTCGTAGTTAGGCGCCCGGCTGACTCACTGGTGTGGCAGTGCCTTTTCTAAAAAAAAAACGGCAGCACAACGGGCAGGCGCGGGGTTCTTATCGATAAGCGCAACATCGCGACTGCCACTCTGCGCATCTTTGTTTGGCCTCAGCCAGGTTGATTATTTATTCCAGGGGTTTCCTTTTCCTTTTTTCCTTCCTCTCGTTTCTCTAATAACATCCATCTCTACACCTACAATGGCCGACTACAAATACGACCCCGCGCGCAAGCCGCTGTACTTGTACAGCTTGCCCGACAACGTCATCACCACCCTCACGCCAAAACGGTTCACTTCCACAGCAACAGCAAGAGCAGCTACAGCAGCTACAACCACCGCAGACGACGACGCTACCCGCTACGATGATGCTGCCAGCGACACAGCCAGCGCTGCCGAGTCGGTGTCCAGCACAGCACAGCCGACCGACCGCACATGCGCGCTCTGCAACATGGACTTTTCCACCAGCCTCGACAAGCGCGGCCACCTCAAGGCCGACCTGCACTACTTCAATCTCAAGCAAAAGATCCGCGGGCTGCCGCCGGTGACCGAGGCCGAGTTTGAGAAGCTAGCCGACGGCATGGACGAGAGCCTGTCCGGGTCGGACTGGTCGGAGTCGGACGACTCGGAAGCAGACGAGAAGAGCGAGAAGAGCGGCGCGACGGGGAGCACCAAGCACAAGACGGGGCTGGCGTCTCTGTTGCAGAGGCAGGCGGTTTTAACAAACGCAAGGCAGAAGACGGCAACCACTACGAAGGGCGACGACGACGACGACGACGACGACTCCTCTGCACCACAAAGCAGAAAGAAGCAGCACAAGGCAGCCGAAGAAGCCACGACGTCGCTGCAGCCGTTTGTTTGGTTCAGCTCGCCCACGCTGCCGGCCAACCACTACTTTGGCGTCTACCGCGTCATGCTGACGCCCGAGGAGCTCAACGGCACAGCAGCACGCCAGGAAGACGACGACGACGAGGCGGCGTGGTCGGCGCGCATGGCCACGGCCATCTCATCGCGCCAGCTGCCGCCCATCAGCGGCGCTGTGGCGACGGCCGCTGCCCCTACAGATACAGAGTCATCACCGGTGACCGTCCCCGCGGGCTACAATGGACGGCACATTTTCCTCTGCATGATTGGCGGCGGCCACTTTGCCGCCATGATCGTGGCGCTGCCGGCGCGGCGCAACCGCTCGGCCAATGTGCCCATGAACCGCGAGGCCACGGTGCTGGCGCACAAGACCTTCCACCGCTATACGACGCGGCGCAAGCAGGGCGGCAGCCAGTCGGCCAACGACAACGCCAAGGGCGCGGCGCACTCGGCCGGGTCCAGCCTGCGCCGCTACAACGAGCAGGCCCTGGTCGACGACGTGCGCGGGCTGCTGCGCGACTGGAAGCCGCTGCTGGACTCGGCCGACCTCTTGTTTGTGCGCGCCACGGGCAACACCAACCAGCGCACGCTCTTTGGGCCCTATGACGGCCAGGTGCTGCACCAGCGCGACCCGCGGCTGCGCAGCTTCCCGTTTACGACGCGGCGTGCGACGCAAAACGAGATTATGCGGGCCTTTATTGAGCTAACGCGGCTCAAGGTGCGCGAGATCCTGCCGCGGTCGTCCGAGACTGAGGCCGAGGCCGGGGCAGACATCGACGAATCCGCGCGCGCCGAGCGCCAGCAACAAAAGAAGGCGGCCGCGCGCGAAAGGGCGGCGGCGGCCCAGCGCAGGGAAGAGGAGGAGACGCAGCTGCTGCACACGTCGCAGCTGCAGGGGTTGGCGCGGCGGTCTAAGGTGCCCGGCGTGCTGGCGTACCTGGCGAGCAACGGCCTGTCGGCCGCGACGTTCCGCTTCTCGCCCGCCGACGCGCCCGCCAACCACCATGCGCCGACGCTGCTGCACCTGGCCGCGGCGCAGAACGCGCCGGCGCTCGTGTCGGCGCTGCTGCTGCGGGCCGGGGCCGACCCCACGGTGCGCAACGGCGACGGCAAGACGGCCTTTGAGCTGGCGGGCGACCGCGCGACGCGCGATGCGTTCCGCGTGGCCCGCAGCGAGATGGCCGTGAGTAACAACATTGACTGGGAGGCGGCACGCGTGCCGGCGCCCCTGACGCGGGCCGAGGCGGACCGGCGCGACGCGCGCGAGAAGGAGGACGCGGCGCGCAAGGAGGCCGAGCGGCGCAAGGCCGAAGAGGCGCGGCTGCAGAGGGAGGCGGAGGCGGCCAGGAGGGCGGGTACCGCAGGTGGTAGCTCATCCCAGCGAAAGAAGGTGGCCGTCATGCCGGTCAAGTCGGCGCAGGACCAGCGCGAAGAGGAGATCCGCGGGCTGACGCCGGAGCAGCGGCTGCGGCTGGAGCGGGAGCGGCGTGCACGCGCCGCCGAGGCCCGTATGCGGCAGGCCCAGGGTAACTAGTTGTTGGCAAGAATATCTAAGATTTTCACAAAATACATCGTACATCATACACGATACGCCGCAAAAGTGATACTGCAGCCAGGGCTCCTTGTCGCCTCTGCTACACGGCCCGTGACTGCCAGCGCGCACAGCCTCGGCAGGGTCCCCCCGTTCGCCGCCGATATAGCCCACCTTGTCGATAACGGCTCCATTACTGCTCTGTCTACTCGTATGCACACGCCTATATTTTCTTTGTTATTTTTATGGAATCTGGCGGAGGCATTCCTCGTGCTAGGCGAGGTTCAGATGCTTTGCCGACATTCTCATTACTCCGTAATCGTAGACCGCAAAAGAGGACTCCGTCGACAAACCATAGCAGCTCTGTTATTTTTGGTACAATGTACTCCGTAGTGTTTTGGCGAGGCCCATCCGCTTTTACCGTGGTACTCTTCTCGTACAGAGTATGGGTAACTCGTACAGAGTACGGAGTAGACAAAGTCCCCGGACTGGTGCTGGCTATTGCTCATCAACGCTTAACTCCTCTTGTCTCCGAGAGAGAGACAGAGCACTGCCAGGAATTCCGGCACCACGGGATCCTTGTCCTCCGTGAGCCATTTTTTCGTATTCTCCGACGTACTCCGTACGGAGTAGGAGTCAGTCTTCGTTCTTTTACGATACGAATACTGGCTTGATACGACGGGAACAACTGTCACTGATTCCAGCCCAATCCTTTCCGTCTTTCCTTCAAGGAGAAAGGCCCCCCTATTATGCTGCTGGCCCCCCGTTATTACGAGAACGGACTCCAGTGCACCCAGAGAGGCCCAGAGGCCCAGACTCTTTTTGCTGTACGAGAGTATGGGCACCTGCCATGCTACCATAAAATACGGCGTGCATTTTTTTTGCCAACAGGCACAGCAGATGGATACGCTTGTGCATGGAGAACGCTGCGGTGTACGGAGTAATCATTGCGGTGTAGGTGCGGTGTAGGAGTACGGAGTACGAGTACTCCATAGGCCACCGTTTTTGTGGCCGTTATTGAGAACATTTGGTCTCCTGCAGGAGGATACTCCAGCCGAACCATCACCATATCACGGGCGGCACGGCAGCTTCCCCCCCCCCCCCCCCCCAACGCTGATCAGCTGCCGATCCAGACCAGGTTGGACTTTTTGGATGTTAAATCAAATCTTGCGACTTTGGCGATTTTAATTCAACTCTGCATTGTAAATTACTAAATTACGCTCGGTGACCAGACCGTACGGACGTACTCGCACTCGTACTCTCTGGGGGAGGGGGGGAAGGGGGGGGGGGGGGGTTGAAGAGGGACGTCATCATGCAAGAGCACGGTGGTTTTTACGATAATAAAGAAATGAGGCCCCGTCGATCAGCTGTGTACGCCGTACTCGTACTGCGAGTACTCTGTAGAACACAAAAGGCGCTAATGGGAAAAACAGGCAACGGCCGCAGTACAGAAAAAAAAAAACAGTCGATGCGGTTTTGCCAAATGTGCTACCGAGGATCGTTTGGTGCGGGCGGCATCGAAAGACTCGTCATGGAGAGACAAGCAGGGAGAGAAAAGACTCCCGGTTGACCCGTTGACTCGTCCGGTTCACATCATGAAGTTTTGCACTGCCAAGACTAGAAGATGAGAGAACAGAGCTAGAAGGACGGAGAGGCCTAGACTACGCGGACGGACTACAAAGGCAGACTATCATTTCGAAAAACGTGCGCACTATCGACGCTTCGTCGTCATGGCTTGGAGCTACTTGCTTTGGTCTAGGGCGCGTTAGCCTGCGGGCGTGCATGCGCGGTGTGCAGTAGTCAGGAACAGAGTTGTGGCAGTTGGCGGCAGGAGTTGTGGTGGTGACCGTTTATTCTCTTTGTGCTGGATGGTAAACTTTTTTTTTCTGTATGGCAAAACGAGGCTGCCAGTGTACGGAGTATGATGGGAAGGAGGATAAAGTCAAAAAATAAGGAGACGTCAAGTACGAGTACTCCGTAGAGCATGTGATAAGGTGAATGTGCTAACAAGTCAAATCCAGCAGGTGTCAACAAAAAGACTAGAACAAAACCGGTCGCCTGAACGGTAGCATGCTCTTTCGGATTACGAGGCGCAATTTCGGAAGCCCAGGAAATTGTGACTACAATGTATTCGCGGCATGACTCTACTCGTACTAATAAATCCACGAGTCACGGCTGCTATTCGCTAACTGGGGTCACATTGCCATGAGGGGAGAAAAAAGAAGAAAAGCGAGAAAAAGAAAAAGAAAAAATAACAGTCCGTTCACAGGTGGAAATCAAACGTAAGATAGGATATGCTTGCGCAATATAGGTTGCATCGAGAGATTAACACAGCGGCACTACTGAAATACTACTGTGTCGGTGGTCTGTGTATTGGTTCTTCCATGGGGGGAGGAAGAATAAGAAAAAATAAGAAAAAAATAGAGAGAAAAGAAAGAGAAGAAAAAAACGCCTACATGTGGGACCATCCTCGACAGTGACAGTCAGCCAGTCACGGTAACAACACGGCTGAAGAACAAGACTCGTATGGCCAGACGAGGAGGACATGCCGTCTCCCCGCGGAACCTCAAGGGTAAGGGGTTGCAGCTTGGACCTGCTCGGGCTGTTTCATCGACGAGGCGCAGACCCTTGGTCCGGGAAAAGATTGGTCCCTGCCATCACACCGAGGGTTTTTTCTTAAAAAAAAATGTATCGGCGACACGGCACGAATCATGGCACACGGCGGCACAAGCAATATGCTTAACATCAGATGAGATATCGGCTTGTTTTGCCGTTTGGCGAGTTGAGTTGGTTTTTTTTTTTACTTAATAAACTAAAAAAAAAAACATGACCTTTTTTGCTCGTATTCTTAACCCCAACAAGTACGAGTTATCAAGTCTAGACAACACTATTCAAACTCGGCTAAGCTGAATCCCCATACTCTCACGCAAATAGCATGACTCGTTACTCGTTCCTCGCCGAAAGAAAAGTAAAGAAATCAAAAGAAGACGCACAGACAATAAAACAAGTTTTATGACCATCTTGCTGCACAAAACGTCCATGCTTTTTTATTCTTTTTTTCACAGCCGCAGTCTAACACAAAAGGACTGTCTCAAAATTCAACAGCGTCCACCGTCTTTCTGCTGCTAGTTGTCTTGGTATTCTTCAGCTTCGGCATCACCAGATGCCATAATGCTCCGTTTTGCTCCATCCTTCATATATTAGCGTCTGCTCACGTGGCGGGGCCTCGTAGGGCGGCGGCCTCTTTTCTGGAAGGAGCGTCTAGACTCCTCGTATGGGATATTGGGGGGAAGGAGCGAGGAACAAAGCAGGTGGCCCTTCCGATGGAAATAGGGCACTCGTACGAGTGAGTTATTTCGTATTCTCCAGACGGCAAGAATGCCCTCACTCCTGCCTCGTTCGGCTGTCCGGCATGCACTTTTAGTCAGCCGTGCCAAAACAGGAAGACATGAGTTATCAACGGATCACAGAATCAACAGATCACGAAATCGCAGAATCGCACTATCAGACAGCACCATCCGGTAGTGTTGTTTTACCTTTTGTATCCACGACTATTTTTATCAACCCCCCCAGGCCCCAACGCGCGCGACAACAGCCGAGATGCAGAAGCTACCAGACAAGTCGACCAGGGGAAGAGAAAGACGAAAAAGGACGAGAAAAGGAAGAGAAGGGACAAGAAGAGTCCAGAATCGGAAAAAATAGTCAGAAAGTACGGAGCATTCGCCCTGTGGTTCTATTTTTGCAGTCAGTTTAATCACCAAGGACCGTCAGTCAACAAGGACCAGCAGCGGTTAGGCAAAGCGGGCGGTCGACACGACGGTGGCCAGCCTCTCTTGGCCGATGCCACCACACACGGGCACTGCGGACAATTCTTGAAACATGAAACAAACAAAAAAAAAGTCTCCATCCACTAGCTTCTTCTCCTACGGAGTACTCCTACGATCCTCGTGGCTGATGGGGGATGGGTGTCGATATCAAGTGATCGGCAGCATGAGGAGAGCGCGCGCCAGGCACGCCGAAACTGTTCTCCGTAGAATAGGCTTGGGGACGCTTTTTTGGTTCTTTGTGAGTCGGCGCCGAGCTGGTGCGGACTACTCCGTGTACTCCGTACAACAAAAAACGTGGCCGTCGGCGCCAAGTGGGAGGGCCATTTGGGACTAATTATGCTATATACATGGAAGCAGGAGAGAAAAACAGCAAAACAACAAGTGAGAACAAAGGCTATTTATCATCTACCAAAATACAAGAACTCGTACTCAAAATACGGTACGCAAAAGACCCTCCTACGGAGTACGTCGTACGGGTGAGGCATTATGCATTTCCGTGAAAATAAGCTCCTTTTTCTCGTCTGGTCACGTCAACCGGGATGCCCCAGGCAAGATACGACGTGAAATAAGAGTTTGCAAGTACGGAGTACTCGTTCAAAGTTGTGCGGCATACGGATACGGATACAGCGCACAAGTACGGTGTACGTACTCGTAAACATACCGAGTGCGAACGAATACTCGCACTCCGTCCTCTGTCCTCCATACCCCTTGTTCTGTCCTCTCTTGGCAACTTGTTTACTTTCTTCCTCTTTTTGCAGAGTACCCGTATGCCACATTGGGAACCCAGCAAGGGTATCCAGGTCCAGATTGAGAAACGGTGTGACATCGGTCAAGGTAGCGATGTGGGCAGTGGAGTGAGTGGCGTTTTTTTTTGTTAGGGGGGAGGAGAAGAGGGGGGGGGTGTTCTGGTGCCCCCTATCCGTTGATGTGCCTGACTAGCCTTCCTAGCCCATGGGCAAGAAATACGAGATGGGGAACGGTCCCTTTTTCCCATAATGCGACGTATTCCCGCATTGGGCGAGCTCATCTCTCGTCGACGATGCACAGCTGCACGGCTCGGGCGCATTTTCGTATTGCAATTTCTCTGGGAATGAGCAGCTCTTCGCTGAGTGGTTGATGCGGGGAGAAATACGTTTACTGTGCCGTTCGTGAAATGCATGGTTGGGGCCTAGACTTTTGTCTTAACGGTTGTTCTGTTCTAGTTATGTCTATCCTTACGGCAGCATAACGCCGTACTTCCGGTGCTCCGGGATATGGACTCGCACGGAGTACCGTACTCCGTCTTGCTCTCTCGTACTCTGATGATTATAAATCTGATTTCTCGTCCTTCCTAATCCTGCTCCTATGCCCGTGCTTCCGAGCTCGGGAATACTCCGTAGACGCACACTCCTTCCGGCAAAGGAAGAAGCTATGGCACACAGCGAGCATGGCTCCGATCGGACGACCAGTTTTGTTGGCAAGATAGCAGGTTCTTTTCTGTTGGTGCGTTTCATGTGTTCTATTCTCAGCACTGCTGGACGTACGGAGTATCGTACAGACTAGCCATCAACCTGGAGAGAAAAACAACGCACCGTACCTGCATTAGCGCAATGTGGCTGAGTCGGTGCCCGGGCTCGTCTGGTCCCCCTCCATCGTCCAATCGTCATGTTTCAGAGGGTTGCGTTCCGGGCACGACCCCTCCACTAGTCTATTCCAACTGCCAGAGCGATGTGGTGATGTTTCCTCGATTTTTTTTGTTTCCTGCCACTTGGACCTGCACTCGCGTGGTTTGATGTGTATTCTAGTGCCATCGAACTTGACCTGACTGAGCCTTCTTCCCGATGATCCTCGTCCGTTGCGCCCATTGCCATCCCTTATCCCTTCCCGCATGCCAGCCTCTTTTACGGGCCCGACCATCATCGTCCTCGATCGGGACAGTAGTATTCCAATAAACACTCAATGTGAAACAACGGCTTTTCTCTCTCTCTTTTCTTTTCTTTTCTTTTTTTTTTTTGAAAAAGTAAAGATGAGATTGCAACGATGCATCTCTGCTGTGCGCCATCTATCACTGCCACTGACTGCACACCTTCGGTCTGTGCATTCTCGTACGCCGTACTCGTATCTCGTAAGTTGTACTCGTAACAGTGGCTGTGGCGCGGTCGGTCCCTGGCCGTGTGTGACTGCCAGCATCAGCCAATATTCCCCAGCACACCTACCGGCACCCAACCAGGGGCCCGTGGACGGCTTTCCCACTTTGCGCGAGCACCCTTTTCTTTTCTCACTCTTGAGACCCTGCAAGATAAGATAGATCATTGGCCCTATTTTTCACCTTTCTCCTTTCTCCTTTTTTGCTTTGCAGGTTTATTTTTATCATCCTGGAGACGTCCCGAGTCGATGATTCCGCCGACCAGGTCCCATGCTCATAGTACTGTGCGCCCTGACGCTGTTATTTACACTTTGCCGCGTGGGACGCTGCTGGATAACGGATTAACAAGAATCACCGCGAGCGTCCATCCGAGTTCAGACCATACGGAGTACGGAGTACAGATACAGACAAGAAGTAAATAGAATAACAGTGCTTCTTGGACGTCGTTCTTTGGCCGTCTTCCCGCCGGCCAAAAACCCTACAAAAGCTTAACCGCGACAAAGCCGGCCGTTTCTGCAGCCAACAACAGGTTGAGGAATCAAGTAAAACAAGGAAATCAAGGAAATCAAGGAAATCAAGGAAACGGGCGGTTGCAGGCCGCCGTCCCGATGCAGGCCGAGGACTGTCACTGGTACTCACTGGTAGCTGGTAGCCAGTCAGCTGAAATTGAACGGCAATTACCCCAGCGCATACGAGCATGTGCTTTTTTTTGTTATTTATTATTTAATAATAGATTTGTGATGGATTTTAACTTCGTACGATATCATAAAATTAAGCTCGGACGCCCCAGGTCGCAGCCGTGGCCTGACTTGGTAAAATGTCAAAATAAATATTCGGAAAATACTCGTACAGTGAGAATAATGCACTGGGAGCACTGCTTCCCTAAACGGAATAGCCCCGTGGCCTAGGCCATATTCGGTCGGGGCGACGACCCGCTTTTGGGGGACGGGCAGGAGAGGTCTCCGAAGGGGAAGGAGCACAACCGAGAGAGGGCAGGTACGAGTGCTCAATTTCGTCTCATATTGCTCGTATAGTACGGTGTATATTGTGCGAATAATGTGCGGATTATAGTGACTATATTCACCCGCTAATAGGGCCTCCGAAATAGCATAGAGCGTGCAAATAATCATAGGAAATAAAACTGGCCAAACTGCAATACTGCAATACTGCAAACCTGCAAGCAGACAGGCGGTCCGGGAGCCGCGCGCTTTCAAGAGTACGGCGCTAATATTCTTCAGGCACCGTTTTTAGTGGCAGCCCCTTTTTTGCCAGTTTACAAAGAGTACTTGCTTTTGGGGCTGTTCTCCTTTTTCCCTTTTTCCGCCTGTCTTTCTCCTTTTCGCTTTCTCCTGTTGGCCAAAATAGTGCCCGGGCTGCATTCAGTCCAACGGCTGCACATCGATTTCTTTCTTTTGTCTGTCTGCCCCCTTCTAGCGCCCACGCGAGCGAGCCCTGTGTCCACTGGAGCAGTGTCTCAGTACGCCGAAGATTTCACATCCTGTACTCGTAGTTGGTAGAGGTCACGATATTGCCCATACTCGTTCTATGTCATGAACAGCACCAGCATCCGTGTTCTTTGTCTGTCTGTAGCTGAATGCGGTAATTAGAATAGAGTTCTAAATGTATTTTTCTCTAATTAATTTCTAGATTTTACTTGCTGTAGTTGGCTTTGTTCTAATTTCTTTGATTTTTATTTGTTGTCTTGATATTTGATATTGTTTGTTTTCTGCTTTATTTGTTTACTTTCAAATGTTGATATGTTTTGGTACACTATTATCGAATACACTACTCAATTCACTTGTGATTTGTATCGTTCTCAATAATTCTAAAATAACCACCAGTATTCTCTATTCACCAAATAATCTAAAAAAAAAATAACATCCTCACAACATCCATCCCCAACTTCATACACCGTACTCGATGCATTGCCATACCCGTAGAACCCAACCTGACCAACAACGGCGATGCACATCGTCTACGAGCTCCCCCAAAACGGTCCCTCCTCGTCCTCCGTTTTCCAACTTCTACGGCACAGCCTATGCCAACTCCACGGCCCCCCCGGACACCGAAGCCCTCCTCCTCTCGATAGACAAAGAGAAAATACAAAAAATACAGAATAAAAAATAACAATCGTAGGCCCCTGCTCATGGGTTATTCTTCTTTTCATGTGGACCGTCCAACAAACCCCTGTGCTTGCCATCCCAGCTGGAGCCGTGCTCGGTTCACCCCCCTCCCCTGAGGCCCGTCACATCCACTTTTGTCTCCTTTCTTTGGCTACCAACGCTTCCACTTACACGCCCACTTACACCACTTTCGTCCATTCTCCTGCACGTCCTCCTGTTGGTTCGTTCTCGTGCAGCCAGGCGTGGGCCGTGGCCTTGACCACCATGATGCCGGCCTCCTCTTTGGCTGCTTCTCCTGTGTGTCTGTCTGCCCGCCCGCCCGCCTCCCCCTACCCTCTGCGCCTCGCCTGCGTCCAGCATCGAGTATATAGACATCCAGTTCCCCCGGTCTACTGGCATCTTCTTTCTTTCTCTCCCTCCTCCCCATCCCCTCTCGCAGCCTTCTTAGTATCGTTGCTTGTTCCGATCCTCTCCTTTTTCCTTTTTTTTCTTTTTCTTTCTCATTCTAATAATCTCATTCGCTTCGAGGGCAAAGTCATTCGCTTCTTTGCTTTTCAACTTAATCACCACCGGATACTGTCTTGTTTTATACCCAGTACCACCACGCTCGCTCAACCCAACATTCTAATTCGTTACCGCTGTGCCGTTCGTTTTACATTCATACTTTTTGTTCTGAAAACGACACTATGAAGTCGTACACCCTTCTCTCGCTGGCTGCCGGCGCCGCTGCTTCTAGCGTATGTCCTTCTCTCTCTGATCTCATCTCATCTGATAACATCTTGCTAACTAACACCATCAGAACGTCGCCCGCACGTCGGTGCCCTCCTGGTTCAACCCGGAGACCTGCAAGGACACGTGCACGGAGACCCAGCTCAACGGTTTCAACTTTGGCGAGCTGAACTGGGGTAGCTTCGAGACCTACGGCGGCTTCTCGTGGAGCGGCTTCCAGTGCGCCTCCACCAACGGCCGCCGCTCGCGCATCGATGCCCGCCACAACAAGGACAGCAAGCACGTCACCGGTGTGTGCAGCACCGACAAGAGCCAATCGCCCTCGTTCAGCTGCGAGTCCAACGATGAGATTGATTCCTTCAGCGTGACCGAGATCCACGTGAGCACCGAGTTCGACTGCGACCTCGAGTTCCACTACGACATGGGCAACGGCGAGACCTGCAAGCACACCAGCTCCTGCTCCAAGGGCGGCAGCGTCGTCAAGAACGACAAGTGCGGCGGTGCCAAGGCCTGCACCATCGTGTACCCGTCCCAGACCCGCTACCCCCAGAGCAGCACCTGCAGCGTCACCGTCTCTACCGTCTCCTTCGGCTGCAAGACCTCGACCACCGCCTCGGTCCTGACCACGTCCGTTCCCGTCGTCGCCACGACCTCGTCTGTCCCTGCCATCGCCACGTCCGTCCCCTTCACGCTGTCGTCCGCCTCCTCCGCCACCACCTCCGCCACCGTCTCCTCGCCCGCTGTGCCCAGCGTTCCTGCTGCCAGCTCGCCGGCTACCTCGCCCGTCAGCTCGGCCCCTGCCACCGAGACGACTTCCTGCACTGAGTCTTTCCCGGGCTTCCCTGGCACCAACGTCCCCGGCACCTCGGTCCCGGCTACGACCCCTGCCACCTCTGCCCCGGCCACCGAGACGACCTCGTGCACTGAGTCGTTCCCCGGCTTCCCTGGCACCAACGTCCCCGGCACCTCGGTCCCGGCCACGACCCCTGCCACCTCTGCCCCGGCCACCGAGACGACTTCTTGCACCGAGTCGTTCCCTGGCTTCCCTGGCACCAACGTCCCCGGCACCTCTGTCCCTGCCACGTCTGCGACCGTGAGCACCGCTTCCGTCAGCTCTGCTTCCGTGTCCACTGCCCCTGGCACCTCTGCCCCGGCTACGTCTGCTTCGGTCTCGACTGTTTGCACTCCTGGCATGCCCGGCTGCCCCGTCAGCTCGACCGCCTCGGTCTCGACTGTCTGCACCCCTGGCATGCCTGGCTGCCCCGTCAGCGAGACCGCTACCGTCTCGACTGCCTCGGTCTCGACTGCCTCGGTCCCCGTTGTCCCCGGCACCTCGGTCCCGGCCAGCTCCGCTACGGTCTCGACTGCCCCCGGCACGTCTGCTCCTGCCACCTCGGCTCCTGCCAGCTCTGCCCCGGCCACGTCTGCTTCGGTCTCGACTGTCTGCACCCCTGGCATGCCCGGCTGCCCCGTCAGCGAGACCACTACCGTCTCGACCGCCTCGGTCGCGACTACCTCGGTTCCCGTTGTTCCCGGCACCTCTGCCCCCGCTAGCTCTGCTTCCGTCTCGACTGTCTGCACTCCTGGCATGCCCGGCTGCCCCGTCAGCTCGACCGCCTCGATCTCGACTGTCTGCACCCCGGGCATGCCCGGCTGCCCCGCCAGCTCGACCGCCTCGGTCTCGACTGCCCCCGGCACCTCGGCTCCTGCCTCGTCGGCTCCTGCCAGCTCTGCCCCCGTCTCGTCGGCTCCCGCTAGCTCGTCTGCCACCGTCTCGACTGTCCCCGGCACGTCCGCCCCGGTCACCTCTGCTCCCGTCAGCTCTGCCCCCGTCTCCAGCGCCCCTGCTTCGTCGGAGACTGTCTCTAGCGAGGTTCCCTGCGAGTCGGAGAGCTCCAGCATCCCCTTCTCCGCCCCTGTGACCACGCCCGCTACGTCTGCCCCGGCTACCACTGCCCCTGCCAGCTCTGCCCCTGCCAGCTCTGCCCCTGCCACCTCGGCTCCGGCTTCGTCTGTCCCGGCTAGCTCTGCTGCTACCGTCTCGACTGCCCCTGGCACGTCTGCCCCGGCCAGCTCTGCTTCGGTCTCGACTGTCTGCACCCCTGGCATGCCCGGCTGCCCCGTCAGCTCGACCGCTACCGTCTCGACTGCTCCCGGCACCTCTGCCCCGGCTTCGTCTGTCCCCGCTAGCTCTGCTGCCACGGTCTCGACCTCTGCCCCGGCCTCGTCTGGTGCTACCACCGAGTCGACTGCCCCTGTCACCTCTGCCCCTGTGACCTCGTCGGTCCCCTCGTTCACCACGTCGACCATCTTCTCCACGACGACGTCGACCGTGACTGACTGCGCCCCGACCGTCAGCAACTGCCCTGCCCACTCCACGCGCCTGACCACCATCACCGTCGCTGTCTCGACCACGATCTGCCCCGTGACCGCCACTGAGAGTGTTGCCACCACGCCCGCTGTGCCCACCGGCTCTGCTTCCACCGCTGTTGTGTGCACTCCTGGCATGCCCGGCTGCCCTGTCAGCGAGACCGCCACTGTCCCTGCCGGTAGCGCCTCGACCACTGCCACCGTCCCTGCTGGCTCTGCTTCGACCACTGCCACCTCCCCCGCTGGCTCTGCTTCCACCACCGGTGTTGTCTGCACGCCCGGTATGCCTGGCTGCCCTGCTTCTTCCACCACGGCCACCTCGCCTGCCGCCGGTGTCAGCTCTACTGCTTCCGTCCCTGCCGGTGGTGTCAGCACCACTGCCACCACTGCCCCCGTCTCGTCGTCGCCCGTCACCCTCACGACGTCGACCATCTTCTCGACCACCACGTCGACTGTCACGGACTGCGCCGCCACTGTGACCAACTGCCCGGCCCACTCGACCCGCGTGACGACCCTGACTGTTGCCGTCTCGACCACCATCTGCCCCGTCACTGCCACGGAGACTGGTGCTACCCCCGCTGTGCCCACTGCCCCGGCCAGCGAGACCGCCACTGTCCCTGCCGTCGGTGCCTCCACCACTGCCACGGTCCCTGCCGGCTCTGCCTCGACCACCGCTGTCTGCACCCCTGGTATGCCCGGCTGCCCTGCTAGCGAGACCGCCACGGTCCCTGCTGTCGGTGCCTCGACCACCGCTGTCTGCACTCCCGGCATGCCTGGCTGCCCTGCTGCCTCCACTGCCACCACCCCGGCTTCTGGTGCTTCGACCACTGCTGTCTGCACGCCTGGCATGCCCGGCTGCCCTGCCAGCGAGACCGCTACCGTCCCCGCCGTCGGCACTGCCACGATCACCATCTCGTCGATCTCCACGCCCGCTGTCGGTGTCTCGACCACTGCCGTCTGCACTCCCGGCATGCCTGGCTGCCCTGCCAGCGAGACCGCCACCGTCCCCGCTGGCTCTGCTTCGACCACGGCTGTCTGCACCCCTGGCATGCCTGGCTGCCCCGCTGAGTCTGCCACGACCCCCGTCGCTGCCGTCTCTACCCCCGGTGCTGCCTGCACCCCTGGTGTGAACGGCTGCCCCGCTAAGTCTGCCACGACCCCCGTCGCTGCTGCTTCCACCCCTGCTGTCTGCACCCCCGGCATGCCTGGCTGCCCTGCCGCCTCCACTGCCACGACCCCGGCTGTCGGTGTGTCGACCCCCGCTGCTGCCTGCACGCCTGGCGTCAACGGCTGCCCCGCTGCCTCGACTGTCAGCGTCCCCTACCCCACCGGTGGCTCTGGCTCCGCCAAGCCCTCTGCCTCTGGCACGGGTGTGGTCGCCAAGCCCAGCCCCTCGGGCATCGTGACCGTCAGCGCCGGTGGCCGCGTCCAGGCCTTCTCCCTGGCCGGTGCCGCCGTCATGGCTGTCATGGCCCTTCTGTAAACGGCAGAAGTGGTCGAGTGTCTCCTTTGTCTTTGTTTGTTATGTCGGTATGGAATTAGTCTTTTTTAATTCCATGTACAATTAATACCACCTGTCACAGTTAAAATTTCCTTACAGTACCCGTCGACTTTTTTCCTTTTTTGTTTTTATCCCTTGTTGTATTACTCTTTGTCTGTTTTCTCCCTTTTTTCCCTCTCCTTTTGCATTTTACCCCTTCGTGTTACCAAGTTATCTATGTCTGCCTTTTCTCTAGGAGACCTCTCGATGCTTGCGCTTCAGCACTTGGGCGGTACAAAATTTCCTTTCTTACGATCCTTACACATGAACGGCATTTATACACTCGGTGGTCTTCGGCTTTTATACTTTCCTATTATTAATCATTCCCCTTCCCTCCATTGCTTCCCAATTTTGTCTACCTGTCTTCTGATTTTCTGTGAGCCTTTCTTTCCTTTGCTTTTTTTTCTTGTCTTTGCATGCACTTGTCATCGACTTGGGGGATTACAAACAGGATCCAGACTACTCTGGAGCTTTGGAAACGGGGAAGAAAGGCATGCGCGGACTGGATATTTCGGAACGGCAGGTTGAAAAAATCGGAAATCTCCTTTTACATCCCTCACACTGGCGAGGACCACAACCTCTTACTTTCACGACGCTCCTTACTTATGCTTTGCATTACTACTCAGGCACCCTGGCGGCAGCTTTTCGCTCCCGATAATAATAGTTAATATATAGTCAAGACCACCTTTTTTGAGAAAGGAAAGCAATTCTAAAAAAAGTTTGAAAAAGCAATGAAGTGACTAAGATTGAGTGACTGTATAAAAGGCATGGAGCACGGCAGAGTGAGCAACAATGGCGTGAAAAGACTGAAAATGAACTATGAAGAAGAAGAGAGAGGAAAAGAAAGGCCGAAAACGGCAAAGGCAGGCCCTATATAGGGGATGCAGAGTGACGGGGAGCCGGAGAGTGCCGGGGAGTGCCGAAAATGCCCTGAGACACCTAACAAAGAGCTAAAACGCAGGCCCTAGGGAGGGCAACTGCGGTAGCGAGAGGGTCTCACAGCATAGGCGACCCAGCAGATGCATCCCACACTGTAGGATTGGATAACATAGTAGAAACTTGGATGCAAGTTAGGCTGACTTTGAAGTTGATGGTAGTACAGCTGACTAAAACTGTAACGTGAAAGATCACGTGAGCGTACGAAGAGGTTTATAGTGGGTCACATGAGAACTCAACGTCTGCTTGTATGAGACTGCATGAGACGCCAACCTGAGAAGACAGACAACAATAAAGCAGAGTGAGGCCACATGCATGAAGTGAGCAGTCTAGTTACTGCTTCCAGACAGTGCTTCTCCACGCTTGTTTAGGACTACCTCAAAAAATGGCATCAATACGGCTTTCAGCCAGGGCCAGCTTGCCAGCATGGCGGGCCTACACAGGAGCCTCTTGGGCCATGGCATGCCCAAGAAGTGCAAGTGCATATCGGCCGGGTGCCCTTTTGGCACGGCCGTTCTCGGCCGGCATCGCAAGACGCACAGCAGAGGAGGGCGCGTCATCACAGACACCCCCAGAACCGTCACCATCACCACCAACAGCAACACAACCAGAACAGGCCAGATCACAAGCACAAGCACAAGCACAAGCACAAACCGGGCCGACAGCACCCAGAGACTCGGCGTCGGCGTCGGCGGCCGGCGCCCCCTTTCCCGAGTTCCCCGACTTCCGGCCGCGCACCGAGTATGAGCCGCCCAAGGGCACGCTGAAGAGCTACTTTATCGGGCACCACCGCACGGCCCTGGTGGGCATGCGCGTGAAGCTGGCGTCGGTCGGCCTCGTGATTGAGTGCCGCGACCTGCGCGTGCCCCTGTCGTCGTCGAACCCGCTGCTGGAGGCGACGCTGATGAAGGCGCGCAAGGCCAAGAAGAAGCACCAGCCGAAGAAGAGCAAGGGTGGAGATGAGGCTCTGACGAAGGAGGAAGGCGGCGAAGAGGACGACGACGGCATGTCCCTGCCCGGCCTGTCGGGCCACGTGCCGGCGGTGCCCGAGCGGAACCCGCTGCTGTCGGTGGGCGACACGGACAACCGGCGCATGCGCATCATCGTGTACACGAAGCGCGACCTGCTGCACCGCGAGGGCGCGCAGTTTGCGCCGACGCCGGCGGAGCTGGGGCGGCTGGCGGCGATGGACGCCGACACGGCCGACGCGGTGGTATTTCTGGGCTGCCACGGGCCCGACGCGCAGGACTGGCGCAAGAAGAGCGAGGCGGAGCTGCGCACGCTGATGAAGGCGCTGCAGCGCGCGGCGCAGGCGCACGGCGAGCGGTCGCTGACGCCGCTGTACGCGCTGGTCGTGGGCATGCCCAACTCGGGCAAGTCGACGCTGCTGAACCGGCTGCGCGCGGCCGGCATGACGGATGCGTCGCGGCGGTCGCGCGCGGCGCGGACGGGCTCCGAGGCGGGCGTCACGCGCAAGCTGGGCATGCCGGTGCGTGTTTTGGAGGACACATCCAAGATTGAGGACCGCAGCGACAACGGCCCTCCCAACGCCGGCTTGCTCATCTCCGACACGCCCGGCGTGTTCATGCCGTACGTGCCCGACGCCGAGACCATGGTCAAGCTGGCGCTTACGGGCGCCGTGCGCGAGAATTTGGTGCTGCCGACGGCGCTCGCCGACTACCTGCTGTTCCAGCTCAACAAGCGCGACCCGCAGCTGTACATGGCGCCGTACGGCCTCACCGAGCCGACCGACGACGCCAACGTGCTGCTGGACGCGACGGCGCGGCGCATCGGCAAGCTCGGCCGCAACGGCGTCCCGGACCACGGCGCGGCGGCGCAGCACCTGGTCTCGGCCTACCGCCACGGCAAGCTGGGCAACTTCTGCCTGGACGACCTGAGCGCCGACACGGTGCGCGCGGCGCGGGCGGCCGTGCGCAAGGGCCCGCCGCTGTCGCTGAACCAGGCCAAGAAGCGCGAAAAGGTGCTGAAGCGGCAGCTGATGGCGGAGCGGCGCAGCAAGCGCGGCGCGGCGCTGCCAGAGTATTAGATATGTCATGTACGAGTACTATAAACGACCGACTATATTATGCTCTCCTATCACGTGTGTTGGTTTGGCAGTATGACGTAAGCAGTGCTCACATGTGATTTGAATAGCAGTTGAGATAGGAATAGATAATGGAAAGAAACTGGTATCGAGTAAGCCAACGCCATATGGCAGGCAATGAAGCAATCAAACAATACAGCGGACGGATATACTGAGGAGAAATACATGTCTGGTTGTCAAGAGCAGAGGCCAAAGAAAAAAGAAGAAAGAAGAGAAAAAGAAAAAGAACAAAAAAAAAGAGCAAAACGCCAGCCACCATGGCCGAGGAGTGGCCTTATAGAATGCCGAAAATGCCAATAACATGGCCATATGCCGAAAAAAACGCCGGGCCGAGACCGAGATCCGTAAACCAAGAAACATCGGCAGCTGCTGAGCCTCTAGTTGCCATACTGGTTCTGCCAGTGAATAATGTTGCGCGTGAGAATGTCCATCATCTCCATCAGCGGCAGCTCCTTGAACTCCTTCTGCGGCGCCAGCGAGCCCGCGTCGCCGTTGGTGCTGGCTAGTGGTGTCGCCGCCGCCGCCGCCGCCGCTGCTGCTGCCGTCGAGGTCACCGGCGTCCTTGGCGTGGCGCCGCCGCTCGACGGCGTGTTGCCGTTGCTCGTCTTGCCCCCGCCGGCGCCCTTGGCCGACGACGGCTCCGACGACGACAGGTACTCGCTGCTGGCAATCTCGATCTGCGTCTTGCTGATAAAGTCCGACATGGCCGCCACGCGCCGCCGCATCTCCGTCAGCGACACGCGGCTGTTGGCGCCGCTCTTGGACCGCGACCCGGCTTTGTTGTTGTTGCTGCTGGCCGCGTGGCCCGAGCCGTTGCCGCCCGACTTGTTGCCGTGCCCGCCGCTGTCCGGCACGTCGCGTGACCGCGACCGCGTCATCGAGTTGAGCTCGTCCCGCAAGTCCCGCTCCTTGGTGTACTGGTTGCGGCCCTTCTTCTTATGTGTGGGCCGCCCGCCCTTGGACTTGGACACCGCCATGGCCGGCGCCGATGTTGGCGGCGGCGTCTCGGGCGAGGGCTGTGCTGGCCGTGACGGCACCGACCGTGCGGGGGCCGTGGACGTCGTCGGCGTGGCCAGTGCCGCATGAGCCGTGGTCGGGGTCGTGACAGTGTGTCCGTTTGTGGAGGTTGTGGCGGGTGCTGTGCCCGGCGTCGCCGTGGGTGCCGACGCGTTCCGCGTGGCTGTGGAGGCGCCGCGCGTGGCCAGAGGCACTTCATCTGACGGATCCGAGTCTGGTCTGTCAGCTTGACGGTGTCTCAAGTAGTTGGAACAAAAAAAACCTACCATCGGCCCTGCGCCGTTCTGCGCGGCCCTGTCGCTTGTTCGCGGCTTCGAGCCGCTGCCGTTCTTTCTCCTCCCGTTCGGACCGCTCACGCTGGTGCTGTGTACGCGTCGCCGCTGCGCTCCTAGACTTATGGGATCGGTTCCGTGTGGCTACCGCGTCGTCCGAGTCGTCCGCGGCCGTCGACCGGTCCGGCGGGGGTGACACTGATCGCGAGTTTGTGCGCTGCCGCTTCAAGGTATCGGCTCGTCTGTAAAGAAAGAAGCAGGGCAGTTAGTGTCTGTAGACGCAATTGGTCGTGCTGCCTTGTATAACGTACTCTTCGCTGTCGCTGCGGCTGCGCTTTGGTCGCTGCTGCGACGAGTCCTGATCCTCCGCCGCATCCCCCCGGCTCGCTTCAATGGCAATGCGCAGCTGCTCCTCGTCGTAGGCAGCGTCTCGGCTGTTCATCGTGGACCGACGCTTGCTCGCCAGTGACGCCGCCGAGTGCCGCGAGCTCTTGGACTCTTTGCCGTCATCCTTGCCATCGACCCCGTCTTTGCTGTCCTTACTAAGGTCTCGGCGACGTGGTGACCGATCGCGGTCTTTGGTAAATGATTCCGTACGTGAGCGGCGGCGGTTGAGGGCAAGGTAGATTGAGCACCGATGACTGAAAAAAAAAAAACAATTAGCAGGATGAACAAGACATCGCAAAAAAGAAGTGCTTACCCATTGGTGCTGGAGATGATCTTATGCAAATCCTTTCTGCACTCCTCGCAGTAGTATTCCTCCGGAAGGGTGCTGTCGTTGACAAGACCGACACACGCGCCATGCTGCCACACCTTGCAAATGTCGCACTGGACGAAAAAGCCGGCGAGGTCGTCCGTCACGTCCGACGGGAAGATGGCCCCAATGTCGTAGCCATCCCGGGCCGCCTGCTTCAGATCCTCTGGAGCCGGCGGCCCCGGGTAGTCCTCGTTGCCGCAGATGCAGCGGACGGCCTCGTCGTCGTCCTGCATGTCGTCATCGTTGAGCATCTCGGCCTCGCTGACGACGACAGACGACAAGTCCTGGTCGTCGTCCTTGACAATGTTATTGTTGTTGGGGTGCGCAGCGCGTCGGCTGCGGGTGGGTGGTGGAGGCGTGTCGTCTGTGGTGGCAGAGTCGTCTGGTGGCTCCGAAGCAAGCGACGCGGTCGATGCCGATTTCTGGGGAGACCCGGTCTTGTGGAAGGGTCGAGGGGCGCGCTCAACGCGGCCGGAGACGCTCGAGGTTGTCGAGGATGGTCGGGACTGTGGTTGTTGTGTGCGGGCGCGGGAAGAACGACGGGGGTCGGGGCCTGCCATTACTCGCGACAGCTGGCGACGACACGAAACGGGCGGCAGAAAAGCAAAGCGGTTGATGTCGTTGGCAAACAGTCCGACAGGAAGGCTTTTTCGAGTGGAAGAGAGTCGCGAGGTAGGTGAGGGTGCGCCAACAGAGGATCACGATTGTGAAATGCAAGCGAAAACGGCCGGGCGACTGGAAACCATGACTCGGAGGGGGGGGGGGGGAAGGACGGCTGGTTGGGAGGAATAGAGGGAGATCGAAAGGTAGAAAGAGACTGGCGCGCGGTGAAAGTTGAAGCTGACGATGGCTAGAAAATTGGCAAAAGGGAAGATGAGGGAGGGAAGTGGAGAGAGGCGGGCAGCAGAGGAAAAGACGAGGGAGGAAAGAAGAGGAGGAGAGGAGGAGAGAGAGAGAGAGAGAGAGGAAAGAACGAACGACGGGGACCAGCGGCGCCGCAGGAGCACCACGCTAGGCGGACTTTTTTTGCCCGTAGGGGAAAGAGCACCTTAGTAGCACCTGCTGCGTACTGCGTACCGAGCTGGGCTGCGCTGAGAAAGCGATTGAAAAAGTGGAGCTGCCCAGTCCCCGCGAAGCGCCCAAAACACGAGCAGCGACTCAACAAGGAAGGAGAGGCGCGCCAAAGTATCGATTGGCAGGCATGACCGCCAAAGAATACTCGTACAATGGGGACTCTGGGCACGCGGTGCGGGGATCGTGCGCTGATTGCTTGCCCTCTTGTGACAATTGTTGATCTCTGACGACACGCACTCGGCCCTGCGCACTGCACTGCGCAATGTGCACAGTGCACTGCCCGCACTGTCCTGCTTCCCACTTCGGTACACGACTTCCCTCCCATGTCGGCAATGTGGCGCGCCTTCTTGTCCCCTCTCTGCTCCGTACAAATAGAACTGTATCCTCAATGGCTGCTTGCCGGCCCTTCGGGTTCCGGATTGTACAAAGGATCGAACCACCAATCGCCAATCACCACCAGTGGCCTTGTCTCACTCATAACCACCGCTGACTAATCACTCGATTCGAACATTGTCTGCCTGTCCTCGCATTTCGTTACAGTCACTTGTCATTGTTGATTATGCCGTATCGGGTCCTCCTGCCGCGGCTCGCGCAGCTGCAATGTTTACTCGTTTTTTCGACCTTGACTTCGAAACTGCCACCTAATACACTTATATACCGTGTACAGCTCCCCTAACAGGACCGCCCATTGATACTCCTACTGTTCCTTGCACGACCCGCCGACGCGCGCACAGCCATGGGGGCACGGGTACGACGGGTCATACTGCCACAGGAAATAGGGGTCTGTCTCGTTGGTCAGCACCTCGCTCAGCAGCCGGGACGCGTGCGGCAGGTCGGCGCTCTCCTTGAAGATCTCCAGCGACGCGATGCGGATCTGGCCCCAGCCCTTGCGCACCAGCGTGTCGATCGTGGTGCCATAGACGTACTCGCGCAGGCCGGCCCAGCGGATGGCCGCCGCGCACATGGGGCAGCTCTCGGCGTTGGTGTAGAGCGACAGCGACTGGAAGGCCGTTTGGGCCTCGGCGGGCGTCAGCTTGTACGGGCCGGCGGGGTCTGTGAGGACCTTGCTGCAGTTGTTGATGGCCGCGATTTCACCTGTTCGGGGGGCGGGGGGGGGGGGGGGGGGGGTTAGCAAGAGGCAGGGGATCGGTCGAGCTACGAGGATTCCCGGGCACGCACCATGAAGTATAGGGTTGCTGTTCGTGGTGGCGTTGCCGTTGCCGTTGGCGCCGGTGCACACCAGCGTGCCCGGGCCGGTCGTGTCCGTGTGGTTCACTATGACGGCTCCGAATGCAGCAAAGGGACAGGGGTGGCCCAGGGCCACATTGGCCTGCCGCATCCAGTACGCCCGCGTCGAAAAGTTGACACCGTTGATCGTCAGGCCCTGTTCGGCACTGACGGGGAACTGCAGACTGCCGTAGACATTGGTGGTGGCCAGGTCACGGTGGGCCGAGGCCAGGCTGGCGAGGATGCCGCCGGCGATCAGAAGACGCTCTGCAAGCATGGTTGGACGTGGGGCAAGAGGTGGTGTTGGGTGGTGTTGGGGGTACAGACAAGCATCAGGTTTCCAACGAGACAGACAGCAGTTTATACTCGCATAGCCTACGAGCCTGCATGTCACACAGATAGGAGGTCGCCGGTTGCACATTTCCAAGCTGGAAAAAAGAAAACAGAAAAAGAAAGAAAAGGCGGCGATCTGCTGCGAGATAAGTACGGAGCAGGCCAAGTCGGAAGCATGACGTCGTGCCTGCCAAGCCAGACGGATCAGTTACCCGGGTCTTTCGGGCGAGACTATGACTAGAAAGTGCGAACCCCAGAGTATCTATGCACTATCATAAGGCTCACGGTGTGCGGCGTGTGATCAACTATTATCGGCAGCCAAGATGCAGCGCCGAGACTCTGCCGGGCGGGCCGGAAGTCTGCCGCATCGCACCTACCGCGCCGGTATCCCAATGGCCCCAGTGTTTTGACCGAACGGCAAAGCCCAGGACGGCTTTGTTCTGGAACGGCTGTCCTGGTACGGCGTTGTCTTCTGTAGGGAGCGTATTACATAATCCATGGCAGAGAGTCCTCCGTACTCCGTACTCGTACGGAGTAGAGCCATCCCACTTCTGCTCTTCATCGTCCAAATTGGCCATTCGACTCGTTTCGTTTCACGCTGCTACTCTACTCCGTATTTGTCTTATTTTTATCCCGCGGCAACGCATGTGCCCTTGTCATGCATGCCTGCAGTTCCCACCTTTTTGTCGGGCCGTGTGTGCTTATGTAATTTTAGGCCTAAAGGTTGGCTGACGTAATAAGGTGAGGCGTGGAAACCACCCGTTACTCTCGTACGGAGTACAGGGCCCTTATTAGCAATCAGCATGCAGCCAGGCAATCGCCACCAGCCATCAACAACACAGTCCTTTGCCACATCAGCGGTTTTCTTGTCCCTGCCTTGTCAATTCGCCACGCGGGGTGCTGTCTGTATAAACCCCGGCCTTGCATCGCATCGCTTTCTTGGTACCGTTGTTCTTTTGCAGCCTATCTCTTTTGTGTCTGTTTCCCCAGCCGCGGCTCTCCCGACGCCGACGTTCTTCGACGACGCTCCTCGACGACGACGACGACGACCCTCGATCTTTGATCAACCGTTTGCAGAATCCGACAGACTCTTTTAAGGTGGGTGGCAAGATAGCTCGACAGCAGTACTTCTTATGATCTCTTTGTCTCGTTTCGTCTTCGCCTGTCATCACGGGCAGTGCCCTGGCCCTCGTTGGCCGCTGGTCGTTCTTCCACTCGAATAACAGTCGCTGGCTTGCATCGCTTCCGCCTATCATCTCATCGCCTCGGACTACTCTAGCTTGCGTCTTCTCATTCAAGATAACAGGCTGGGCTGTCTGTTTCTCGATCTTCCCCTCAGACCGTCATCTGCTTAACATCCTCCCTTCGCCCTTTGACTGCTTTCTCCCAAATTCGCCCACACTGCCTTTCCCCGGGGTCTGGGATCTCAATGGTCCCTTGTGCACCCAGCCAGGGCATCCAACATCTTCTCATCGCCAACAACAGACTAACATAACGCCTTCTAGTTGGGCAGAAATATAGGGCTCATCGGCCAACTTATACTGCCGCCCCTGACCGCCCCAGGGCCTTCATCCCACCCCTACCGACTTGGGACAAGCACGTTGTAGAAAACAACAGACGTTTCTCGCGTGCACAAGGCTGCCATAACCGGCCTAGACGACCCGTTTCCCGTGCCGACTGCATGCATACATACATGGTCTAGTTGTGGTCAGAGAGAAAGAGAGTGTGTGTGTGCGCGCTGGAGGCGACGTGATGAGTATGCTCCCCTGCCCCTCTTTCCAGTCTTTTCCACTGAATTTTCCTAGCCTCGGCCTCTTCCCGAACTCTGGCTAATTCATGGCATAGAATCCGGTCTCAAAATGTCTACCGAAACCGCATCACCCGTTTTCCCCGAACGGCTCATTCACCCGCTGCCCAAACGACGGCTCCGTGAGCGACTCTCTCCCGACGTGGCCGGCACGATCAAACATCCGCCCAGTCCAGCCACTGGCACGCCCCTGTTCTACTACCATTTTAAGCTGAAGGATGAGGCTGCCTCGCCGGGTGCGCAGACTGGCAATGCGGCCAAGGCAAATGCGGCGGCGCCAACAGCCAGACTAACTGAATCAGCCCCGGCTGTTGCAGCGGCAGCGGCGGCGGCGGCCGGAACGTCTGCGGCAACGGCAGTAGCTACCGCAACTGGGCAGCCGACAACAATAGCGACCTCAGTGACAGCAAATATACAACTTGGCGCCGGCCAGACAACCCGCCCTCCTTCCCACGCGCGCCAATACAAGACGGAGCCGGAATCGCCCAGTGCTGCCCGTGTAGCTCGCCTCGTCAGCCGTTCGACGCGGCCCAGCCCAGGCCTGCGCGCAGCCTCCATCTACGGACACCAGCCTCTCCCTTCGACAGCCTCGTCTGTTGACGGGTACGAGTGCTTTGAGAACACAAACAACAAGAAGAAGAGAAAAATACCCACGGCCGGCGAGACATCCCTCAGCGGCAGCTACACGTCAACCGACCTGTACTCTGCAACGTCAGTGTCCTCGTCTGCCAATTCAAACGACGACAGTGGCGTTAGCAGCCCACTGTCGACAAACTACTCGGGGACGACAAGCTTTGCTTCGGTGTCTCCTGGCATTCCTGGCCCGGGCCGGGGACGCTACGGCAGGGCCCGTGGCGGAAGAAACCCCCTCCATACACTCACAGATGCAAACAGCAACTGGCCAGGGAGATATGGCAAACTATGGTCACCGTGGCCCATACCTCCAGGTACGTGCGAGGAGCAAGGAAGAGACAGTAAATTGCTGACTGTTGCTGACAAAGCAGACGTTGTAGAACCTGCCCCAGCAGAAGGCCACAATGGCATAATCTCCGACGCTATTGCCAAGGCAGAGAAGCAAGTGTCGCACGGCGGCAAGGAAAACGACATGCCGGAGTACGAGGGCCGGCAGTCGGCATTGTCGACGCCTGTATCGGCGCAATTCACATTCACCTGCTCGTCACAGGTGCCGGGCAACCTCACGTGGCCCGGGTCCGACCCCAAGATGCTGCCCGGCTCGTCCTATATGCCTGGCCGTGCCCGGGGTGGACACGGACAGCCGTCTTCGGCAGCTGTTGGCCTCGACCGCGGCAGTTCTGCAGCGTCATCGGCGGACCGGCGCGCACGCCAAGACGAGAAGAAAAAGCGCGCGAGCAAACTCAGACAGGAGCTAAGAATCCAAATGAGAGACCGCCGGCGGGCTCAGCAAGAACGGAATGCCGCGAACCCGCAGACGGACGACTTCTATGTGTGTCCATTCTGCGACTACGAGATCATCACGGGACGCAAGTCGAAGCTCATCATTGCGTTTGAGCTCAAGGAGCGGAAGAAGCGGCTGGAGGCCGAGCGGCGCCAGCGGGAGCGGGCCAAGGACCGGTCACGGAACAAGGGACGCCGAGGCCGCAAGGCGACGGTGACCAATGCCGATGCACCTGCGCGCCACGACAATGTCGCCGAGGAGCGGCCCTACGACGGTGCCATTGCGGACGACCCCGAAACCGGCGGACTGGACGACGAGGCGTATGAGGACGACGACGACGGGGCCGGCGAGGAAGACGACGTGGTGCCGGAGCTGCGGTCCGGGATCGGTGACACGCACGGCCAGCGAAGTTGGGGACGAGACGGCGAGGGTGGGCGGCTGCGAGACGAAGCTGGCTAGACTGTATCACTCTGTTTTTTATTCAGCACCATTTTGTCTCTTGTTGTCAGGACTTCCATCTCTCTTACACCTACCCTTTATCATTCGCTCTTTCATAGTATGTATAACATTTTACTGGCGTGGGTGTTTTTGTTTCTTGGCCATTTGCCTGATATTCTTTGTATTATTACTATTACTCTCTTGGCTTTGAATATTAGCATCTCCCAATAGCCTCGTCATCATTGTCCCACATCATCACTTTATCTACTCGGCTATCAGGTTGATTAGTGCTTATTCTAGAACGTGGTCGGTGCGATCGCAGCTGAGTCGCAGGAACGTCTTTGAAGTAGAGTATTTTGCTTGATTCTTTATCTTCCCGCGTATGGTTATGGGTATGACGTAGTTGATCTATCGCCGAACTAGTCCTAAAACGGACGCGATAGCCTGAATCTATTTATTATTTACGGAGTACTGCGCTGGCGAAGCTCAATTTGCCGAAGTGGCCCGATGTGTTGGGCAAATGACGAGTCGGTGAAAAGGCACTGCCCCCAGGATGTCGGACGCGGTCTCTGATGTGTTGGCATGCAGTGTACACGTCAGATGTCAGAGACATTGCAGATGGCTGGTTGGTCGAGTCAATTGGGTATGTCAGCCTCACAATTATTGATTATGTAATATTCCACGTGTACGGCTTCATTTCTTGGCAGGCATGACTACTCCATACACAGAAGTCATCTCCATCGGTTCTTTCGCTCATCATCGTTCGTCCCAAAACGAGGCGCAGCAGCTGAGCTTTTGGAAGACCATCATAGACAAACTAGTTACAGGGGAAAACTCCCTATAGCATAGGCCGTGGTGCAGGTTTTTGATGCGCTGAGCTCCACCGCTAGGGCCTGTCTAGTGGCTAGCGGCGGTCCCGGCTCCTCCCCACCAAGTCCCCATTTCCTTGGTTTTCTGATTACTCGTGTACCTACGAGTGCGCCGTAGTGTGTACTCGTACTCTCGTACCTTTCAGACAGCGCCGCCCGCACTTTCCCTTCTGCAAGCACTTGTCGCGCTACGGCCATTCCAGCACATGCTAGGAAAGGGAAGCCGTAGTCCCGATTCGTTCTGCCGCACTCCGTACTCGTAGCTCTTTCCCGGCACGTCGTAAGTTTTCCCAGGCAGCTCCTTCCCGCTTTCTGCATTCTGGAATCGCGTTCCTTCCCCGTCCGGCCATTCGCTCTAAACAGCAGGTTGTCTCGGATTTTTAGCCTCTCTTTTTTTTTCTTCTTCTCGTCGGCTTTCCTTTCTTTTTCTTCTTCCTCTTCTTCATCATCCAATTCTATCAATTCCATCAACCGCAATGCCGCCATGCGTTGACATTGCGCCAACAAGCGTGGTCTGACAAAGCAAGGAGGCCTCAAAGCGGAGAAGCCAAAGTCGTCCCGACGGGAAAAAAGAACGCGTTCGGTCAAAGAGGGATAATAATATTAAATCGACGGAAGACGGGATAAGTCGAAGACGACGCCATCGAGATTGGAGACGAGTCACAAAGCCAGGGAGGACATTTTTTTGCTTGCACCTGGCCGACAAAAAGTACCGCGACACAAAGCCACTGAAGTCGAGCCGCATCCAAAACACAGCGCCGCAACCGACAAACGACACCGACACGTCTTTGACGATCACGACGACGACGACGACGACAACAACAACAATCAGTCATCTTACAGCGTCTACGAGAGACAACCGGAGAGGCGCGAGGCACGGCCGGTCGAGTCCATGACAATGTTCGGCTCGCGCAAGAGGCACAGGAAACCGTACACGGTAGGTTTTTTGTTTGATAAATAGAATTCTCGTTGGCCGTTCCAAGACATCTCGTCCTACATCGTGCATCTGCATCTGGGTTTTCGCGGCGCAGCATTGGCTATCTGGTTTCTCGTGCCCCCCTGCACGTCGACTCGCACATGCCCGGCAAAGAGGATTGGGTCCGTCAAGACGTTTCTAGCCATTGCCGGCAGCAGCAACAGCCGAGAGAGACACAGACAGACAGACAATGGCTGTTCCCAGTGGTCGGTCCCCCGTCCCGTCCGGCGACGCAAAAAGGATCTCTCGCCACCTGCGCTAGCACACGTCTCATCCTCGGACTACGTCGTACTGAGCAAAAGGACCAAAAACGGGGCCTGACTCAGCTGGGTTTGCTGGCCCTTGGCTTTGGCAGTGGGAGCCCGACTGATCACCAGTGCTTGTTGCCCAAACGTTTCACAATGCTGGCCGCCGCCTATTGAGCTCGTCGTTGGTCGGGGGTGTCTTTAGTCGCGTCATATTTCTGTTTTGCCCTCTTTCTGCTTTTTTTCTTTCTCTTAATTGCTTCCCTTTCCCATTCCTTCTGTTCTTTTTTTATTTTACTTTTATCATTCTGTCTTGTCTCTCTTTTCCTTCCCTCTCCCCCTCCTCCTACACCTGACGTCACTCGATGGACTGCTGCTAACAATGGCTCAGCCGCCAACCGCAGCCACCGTCAACCCGAACGCGGCCACCGCTGCCGTATCGGCCTACAACCTGTCCTCTGCCGCCGCCGCTGCTGCCCTCCGCAACCTGCCCACCGCTCCCACCAATGTCGCCGCTGTCCAAACGAAGCGCACCCAGCGCCGCAGCGCATCTCTCTCGGCCGAGGGCACGCGACGCCCGCTCAGCCCCGTCCCTTCCCTAAGGCGCGTCATGGGCCTTGGCGGAACTGGCAATGGCGGCGAGCTGCCGGGCCGCGTGGCATCGCCCATTGGCGTCAGAACACTCCGTCGACGAGGTAGTACGTCGTCGATGCGGTCCGTGTCGTCCATGTCCGAGCGGACTTTCCGGTCGCCTAGTCCACACCAGAACAAAGGCATGTCCTCTTTGGGCAGCGGCATCCCTAGCAGCCGCAACCCGATGCTCAGCGCCGCTGGTGCGGCGGCGGTTGCAGCTGCGGCCGGCACAAGCAGTGCTGCCGCCAGACACCGCTCAATGCCGCCGCCACCGCCCGTTCCGCCAATCCCACAAAATGTGATCGATGAGCACGAGCAGGCCAGCGCCAAGCTGAAGAAGAGCCGGCGAACAACAAGCCTGGGCTTTGTGCAGCAGCCATTACGGCTCGCTTCGGAACAGCAGAAATCACAGGCCAGCAACCGCGCGTCATGGTTTGCGTCTGGTGGCGTGGGCCACGTCGCCGACATCCGTACCTCGGACGCGCCCATGGACAGCAACCGGCCCTTGTCGCCCACCGAGCGCCCGGGCAGTCGCAGCTCTCTTCACAACTTCTCCTATCCTAGCCGGCAGCGTCTCAGCTCACCGCCGGCCAGTCCAACCCACTCGAGGCATGCCAGCACATCGGAGCCGACAAAAGCGACAGGTGCAGCAGGCGCCATTGGAGCAGCAGGCGCAGCTCTGGCGGCAGCTTTGACCGTGAGGAAGACGGCCAGGGTGCGATCTGTGTCGACGGAGAGAGACAACAAGCCGCTGGGAACGGCAAAGCAGTCAGGCGCTGCAGCAAGCCGTCGGTCCGCCTCGACCAGCCGCGTTGCTGGCCACCCCCGCGGGACCGCCCCGTCTGACACCGAGCTGGTCTATGATGCCAACTCGCGTCGCATGGTCCCCCGCGGCGAGCTGCTGCTGCGTGAGCAGCCCATCCACGAGGCCCCGGCGAAGCAGCCGCATGCGCAACAACACACCCCTCGCCATCTGCACAAGAAGAAGCAGCCATTGCGGACACAACCAACACACCCGGCTCCTCCTGCAGCCGCAGAAGCTGCAGTGGCAGAAGCTGCAGTGGCAGAAGCTGCAGTGGCAGAACCTGCAGTGGCAGAACCTGCAGTCGCAGTATCGCCCTCGTCATCACAACCCCCCGAGCCCCGCGCCGCAGAACCGACAGAGGAGCCAGTTCTCGCGCCAACCGTGGAAGAGCCGGTCGTCGATAAGATCGACGAAGAGGCTGCTCAGCCTGTCCCGGCTCTCTCCACCTCGACATCCACCCCCGCCTCGTCCGTGTCGTCACTGCCGGCCCTTGCAGCGTCGCAACCCGAGTCACAACCTGCGTCGCCAGCTACATCCCAGGTATCGGCCCCTGTTGCCATTGAACGCCAGCCATCTCCAGTCGACGAAATGGCCGATGATGATGCAGCATTTGTGACAGAGGACAGCAGGCCTGCATTGGTGAAGCGACCCTCCGTCGTCCACGAGGTGCCCGAGCTCGAGGAGGAAGAAGAGCGGCGTTCCCGCAGCCCTGCACCTGCTGAGGGCAAGTCGGCACGCTCCAAATCCAGGAGCCCCGTCCGGGTCGCGCATTTCTCGCCTGTCGTCGCCGACACCCTCACCGTCCACAACCCACCGGCACGGTCCATCTCCCCGCGCAAGTCGGCTTTGAAGCACGCAAACTCACCTCGCGATGCGTCACCGTCAGACTCGACGTCCGATGCTGCCACCGTCTCGTACCAGTCCTCCACAAACACCACCGAGGTTGCCAAACGGAAAAAGGCAAACCGTGTCAGCTTCGACGAGAAGGCAGTCGTGTTGACCGGCCCACCACCAGCCTCGTCCGTCCAAAAACCGTCGACAACGCCGTCCTTGCCTGGCGCAGTCGAGGCATCTCTCGATGGCCACACAGCACAACCGTCCGCCGCGCGGAGCCGCTCCTGGTTCAGCAACATTGGGCGCAATAAGAAGAAGAAGGCCAACGACCTCGGTACCGACGACGACGACGTCATTATGAAGCCCCGCCCGGCTCTGCCCTCGTTTGGAAGTGTGCGCGACAAGCCATCCTCCACTGCTCGGCCAGAAGAGCGCGCGCTCGTGAAGCCCGGCAGTGACAGCCAACCGTCGACGCGGCAGGCAGCAGCAGCAGTATCTTCGCCGCCACCTTCTGCCCTCAAGGCTACCGAGACATCATCTGCTGGCATCTCCGGCGAACACATCGTTAATGGGTCGGCAGTGATGTCATCGGCGAGCACGACGGCGCCAACAGAGGCCCGCCACACGGCCAACACGTCGCGCTACCGTGAACCCTTGCCGCCTGTTGTGACCTCGGTTGACGGGTCCGGGTATGTGTCGGACAGTGACGCCAGCACAAGCAGTGAGGATGAAGACTACAATGTTCAGGATGTTGTGGCGGAAGACGACGAAGAGCACTCGCCCGTGCTTCGCTTTGATGAAGCGCAGGATACAACGGTGCCGGCTCCCATCTCGAGCGCACTTGCTGCCACAGGCACTGCCGCACCCTCGGGTGCTTTCGCCCCGGCACAGCCCGAGAAGGTGCCAGCCATCTCCATTTCACATCCCAGCCTCGAGAATCTTGGTCAGATTGGATGCGCAGACAGCGACCATGAGGACGGCGGTGCGGCACTCGACAACCACTGTCCCGCAGCTGCCACGCCCGCCTGCGATCGTCCTGCCGTGCCTGGATCCTTCCCAGACTCGTGTTCCGACAACACGGCATCCAAGAAGAGCTCGCCCACGCAGTCGGGCCTCGACCATGTCACCGTCCCGGTCCGCCAGAATGCCTTTGAGCCCATCACCCAGGACGACGACCACACCTATTCCTCCCAGATGCCCGCCACGGTCTTTGTGACACACATGCCCACCGTGCATGAAGACGCACCGCTCAGTCTCGCGGCGCCCGACGACGACTCCTCTGAGAGCGAGGTGTTTAGCGATGCCTACGAGGATCTGTCTGATATTGAGGGCGACGGCTTCCTGTCGCTCGATGCCGTTTTGGATGGCCCGACACCCGCCATGTTGGCCAAGAGTCCCCTTGTGGCCTCTCTCTCGACAGACTCGTCATCATCTTCCCAACCGAAGAGCACGAGTGCCTCTTCTGCCTTTGTCGGGGGCACCTCGATCAGCATGTCGGCGCTGATGGCGTCTGCCGCCAGCCAGAATGGCGATATGGGCACGCTGAATCCGGAAGACAAGGACGACTGGGCCAAGGCCAAGGCGTTCTGGCGTGGTCTCACGGAAGAGCGGCGTCTGCAGCTGGAAAAGGAGGCCAAAGAGGACGCGGCGGCGGACGGCGATCTCGAGGAGGAGTCAGTCGCAGCCAAGAAGCCGAGACAGAAAAAGTCGGTCGAGGCGCGCCTTGCCGAGAAGAGAGCCGTTCTGGAGAGCTCTTCTGCCAACGTTGCCCAGGTCACGGAAGACGACGGAGCGGGCGCAGGCGCCGAGCCAGAGCGCAAGCCCGAAGCAGCGGCCTCCACCTCCATCGCCACCACCACCACCACCACACCGACCCGCATGCGCCGGTCCATGCGTGGTGGTCTCGAAGAAAAGGAGACGCCTGCTGTCCTTCGCTCCAAGGCACAGCACGCACGCGTCGTCTCGCTGGACTCGGCCTCCACTGGTAGGCCGTCTACGCTCCGCCGAAGAGCATCCGACTCGAGTGAGAGCAGCTTCCAGCGGCCGCGGGCTGGGCCCAGCGGTTTCCGCAAGTCCATGCGCGCCGAGCCAGGCCCGACCGCGGTCGACACCGAGGCCATCACGCTCGCCAATACCATGGCTAACGAGAACCTCACCCGCCGGGGCAGCCGGTTCTCGCTCCGCTCCCTGTCACCGGCAGGGTCAACAACGTTGCGCGGGTCGGCCGAGTCGTCGCCTCACTTTCGGCGAACATTGCGCGACAGTGAGGCGAAGCGCGTGTCGTCTCCCGGCCCCATGGCCAACGCGACACTGAGAAGCAAAAAAGCCGAGCCGTCGGGCAGCGGGTTCCTGTCGTCGCTGGGCAAGAAGTCTGGCGGCAAGCATTTGCAACGCAGCAGGAACCTGAGCGGCGGTGGTGGTGGCGGCGGCGGCGGACTGTCTTTCTCACGGTCACGCCATGACGACTCGAGCGACGATGACAATGACGATGTGTTTGGGCCGTCGTCGGGGCTCGGTGGCGCAGGTGCGGGGGGCGAGTACACGTTCCGCAGCCGGTTTGCCGACTCGAGCGACGAGGACGAGGTCATCCCGGAGCACCGTACTGTTCGACCGCAAGGCAAGGACCACGTCGTGCCGAAGACGCTGCGCTCTTATGGCACCAGCAGTACCAGCGGCACCAGTGGCCGACCGGGAACCGCGCCGTCGCCCAGGGCCTTTTCTGTTCCGGAAAAGTTGCTCGAGGCCGACGAGGGCGGGTCCGCCAAGCGTCCACAATCGGCTCGCCTCGCAAGCAAACCGTTTGGCGGGCAGCCGGCGGCCGGTGGCAACATTGGCACGTCGACCCTGCGGCGCCCACGGTCGGGTCGCGGGCAGATGCCGCCGCTGCCTCCGCTTGGCAACTTCTCCACGGCGACGAGCACGACGGGCGCCGCACCGGGTGTCGGTGGTGCTGCGCCGGCGCCCGTGCGTCAGCGGCGCGCCAGCAGCATCATGTCGGTGCTGCGGCGCAAGAAGACGGAGAGCGTCGGCAGTGTGGACGTGTCGGGCGGGATCGGCCGCGGAGAGATGGTGGATAGTGCAGCACGCCGCGACACGCAGCTGGAGCGGAACGCGCGGGAGCTGGCGGCGGTGCGGAACCCCGGCGCGGGCGGCACCGGCACCGGCACCGGCACCGGCATCGGCATCGGCATCGGCAGCACGCCGCGCATCATGCCGCACGACGGCGACGACAGCGACCTGGACGACGAGGACGGCGCCGGCGCCGGCGCAAACAACAGCTGGCCGCTGCGAGGCTCCGGGAATGCTGCCGTCAACCCGGACCTGTATCCGGACAATGCATTTCTGCAGCAGAAGAAGAAGAAGTTCCCGGCGCTGCGGAGGATGTTCCGGCTGAAGAACTAGACTCTGTCTGCCTGTTTTCTTTACTAATATCTTGCCTTTTCACTGGCGATACTTGCGCCATATGTACTAATCTCTTTTGTTGTCATTTTCTTCTTTTTTTATGTTTCTGATTTGTTTTATTTACAACTTGGGTGAACGCGGCGCGAGGCTACAGAGGGAATACCAAGGAGAGGATACCTAGTTTTGTTTGGATATACGATATATACATTAATTTTCTATTTATGATTCCTAATACAGACGATTTGTTAGTAGTAAATATAAGTGAAACAATGATTACATGGGTACCGTACGTACTTCAGTGCATTTAGTGCATTCAATAAGGCAATTAGCGCTCTTGGATAGCGTCTATAGGGAGTACGAGTATGTGTTAGGGCCTTGAATCGTGGGATTACAGTTCTTGTAGTGCATAACTTCAGCTATATGACACCAATAGAGCACTAAACAGTAAATCAAATTATTCTTCGACAATTTTACGAACATGCACTCAATCATCTGCACGCTCATGACCAGTTGATTATTTGACAGCAAAAACACGCCGTTCTCGTGACCAGACGCCTAAGCTCAAAGGAAGGAAAATGTGACAAAAAATCAGAGAAGAAAACAAGAAGAAAACAAGAGAAAAAACAACGTCTCCGCCCGCCTAGATGATCGAGTACCCGCCGTCGACGCGCAGGTCGGCCCCGGTGACGTACTTGGCGGCGTCGGACAGCAGAAAGACGACGGGCCCGGCGAGGTCCGACGGCACGCCCAGGCGGCCCTGGGGCACGCCGCTGGTCCACTGCTGGCGGAGGGCCGGCTGGTCGGCGAGGATGGCCGCGGTCAGGGGCGTCTCCATGTAGCCGGGCGACATGCAGTTGACGCGGATGCCGGCCGGCGCCCACTCGACGGCGAGCGACGCGGCCAGCTGGCGCACGGCCGCCTTGGAGGCGTTGTACGGACTGGGGGTTAGCCTTTCTTTCTAAGTTTTGAGATAAGAGAGAGCTTACGCTTGCGGCTGGGGCACGTTGACGACGGCGCCGCTCATGCTGCCGACGAGGACCATGCTGCCGCAGCCGGAGCCGGCGGCGATGCCGGTCTGGGCGTCGGGCTGCTGCTGCGCGCGGCTGTGCAGGTGGCGCGCGACGGCCGTGGCAAACAGGTACGTGCCGTCGACGTTGACGCCCCAGAGCGCGCGCATGCGGGCGGGCGGGTAGTCGACGGCGGGGACGTTTTCGACAAAGCCGGCCGACGTCACGAGGCCGTTGATGGTGATGTCGTCGGGGGTGGTGTCACTGTCGTCGGCGGCAGCAGCCTGGGCCTCGAGCACCTCCTGGATGCAGCCGTCGACGGACGACTCGTCGGCCACGTTGGCGTAGTGTGCGGTGACGCGCGGGACGCTGGTTGTCAGACTTTTTTTTTAAGATAAAAAATAGGAAGAAAAAACTCACCGCTGACCTGGGTGCTGCTCTTTGAAGGCCTCCACCATGGACGCCGCCTGGGCCTGGGCCTCGTCCTTGTCCAGGTCGACCATGGCCAGGTCGGCGCCGCTGGCCACAATGGCCTGGCCCATGACGAGGCCGAGGCCGCGCGAGGCGCCGGTGACGACGACGAGCTTGCCGGCCAGCGAGAACGGGGGCACGGTCAGGCCCGGGACCGGGTGGTGGAGCGGCGTGGCCGAATACAGGCGGCGGCTGGTGGTGGTGATGGTTGTAGCAAAAGCGGCTGCCAGCTTAGTAGGCGCCCGGACGCCGAGGGTAGCCTGGGCAGACAGGCCTCGCAAGGCCAGGCGGGCGGTGAAAGCCATGTCTGCTGAATAGAGAAGGTGGTATGGAATACTTGGAACGTGAGGAAGGCGGGCTTAACCTAGGGGGCGAATGTAGAAGGAAAGAAGGAAGATGAGGAAATATGAGGAAAGAGAGACAGAACGTAAAACAGAAGAGAGAAAGAGAGAGCAAGAAATTTTATGCCCTTCCCCGCCCTGCCGGGCTTGGTTGCTCCGATGCTCGGTGTGTAGTGGTTGGTTGTTGTTTACGAGTACAGGAGGCTCGTCCGGGAGGGAAAGAGCGATGGGCGCGCATGTCCGATCCGGGGGGCATCGTGACACACATCCCGCGCCTTCCTTATCTATCTACTCCTACTCGTATTAACTCTCTCATAATAAAACAAAAAAAAAAAAAAACCCACTGCAACTTTGCTATCTTTCTGCCCGAGCTGAGGGACGCCGGGGAACAGATGCCGCCTATTGGGATGGTTCCCGTCCGCATGATCACTCGCCGCATCGCATTTTCCCATGCTGGGCGGCATAGACTGGCGCTCTAGAACACACAGAACGTGGTCTAGGATTTAGTAGGAATGGTCAGGTGCTGAGCACGTTGAATGCATTACGAGTACAATACTCCGTAGCATACTTCTAGGAGGAAGTCGCATTGCTCCTTCCTCGGGCGCGTTGGGAGGGGGAGAGAAAGCTGCCCAGTCCCCATAAAACCAGGTCATCGGGTCAAAAAGGCCCCCCCCTTCCCCGTCTGCACCTTTCTTTTTACGAGTATGCGGCACCCTTTTACGGAGTCTGCAGCGGACGGTGTACGCGTAGGAGACGCCACGGCAGCCGATTGGGCTGACTCTGCGGCGGCATGCAAGGTCAGCCATGAAAGCACCAGAGAAGTCGATGTGGGAGTGTACGAGTAAGACCTGGGGTGATGACCATACCACACACGGACTAGCGCGGGACCGAGCCGAGACCAAATATAGAAAGTCCGACAAGGCTGTCGCAGCACCATCGTGATCGCATCGTCGCATCGCTTATGCTCATCGCTCATCGCTCGTCGCATCGTCAAATCGTCGCATCGTTCTTACTGTCAGCTCATCGTGATCTCTGTGTGACCTCTAGCTGTCTTTCCTATGTGGTAGATATTGACCCAGAATACTCGTAGTATGCCGCAGGTCCGATCTCCTGTATTGCTTACATAATCAACCACATACTCGTAAAAAGCTGCCGTGCGGCTTACTAAACGCACAAGGTCCAAAATGCCATGCGACATGCAGTAGCGGCCTTGGTCTAATGGTTAGGATTTCACTCTTCCAAAGTGAAGGCCCGTGTTCGATTCACGGAGGTCGCACTTTTTTTTGTCTTCTTTTCTTTTCTTTTTTTTTTTCTTTTTTACCTCTCTTTTCTCTTCCTTTTTATTACCATTATCCTTTACCTTTCAGTATCCAATACAAGCTATCTACGAACAGTCCGACGCTTTATACAAATCGGACGATGAATTACACCGCACATGTCGTGTCTGTCTCCATGCTATCTGTACTAGATGTACTATCAAATAGCCAGGCGGTATGCAATTGCAACTGCAATCGCAACTGCACCGCAAATACAAAGCTATTGCCTCTTATTGGGCTTCCGCTTGATAAAGGGATCGGCGGCCCGCTTGACCGGCGGACGCGTCGGCGGCTGCAGCAAACGGTTAGCTAGACACATTATAGTCAACCAACACAATATAGTCGGACTCACTCTCTGGGCGCGCGGCCCTTGTGGTGCACCGGCCGGGGGTCCCCGCGATGGCCCCCGTGGTCCCTGGGGTGCGTTTGGCGGCGGTGCCTGGCTGTTGCTGTTGCTGTTGCTGTTGCTGTCGCCGGAGCTGCCGATGCCGAGGACCTCCATGGCCGACGGGTCGGTCGGGCGTCTGGGCGGCTTGGGCGGGACGTATGCCGACTGTTTGTTAGCCACTGTTCAAATTCAAAAAAAAATATAGAAGAAAAGACCTACCCGCTTTGGTGGTTGCTCCGAGGCCGGCGAGCTGGCGCCGTCGTGCGGCCGCTTCTTGACGGGGCCGCTGCCGGCGGGCGTCGGCACAATGACGGGCCGCGTGGTGGATGCCGGGCCGTAGGGCAAGGGCTCGCCGCGCGCATTGATGCCGCCCATGCCGACGGCGGACGGCGGGATGGGCGGGCGGCTGGGCCGGTCCACGAGGGTGTACTGCGTGGGGAGGAGGGGGGGTGCGGCGGGGTGTTTACGAGGCGGTGGCGGTGGCGGAGACGCAGCGGGCGGCGGCGAGTAGCCGTCGTCGTCGTCGGGTTTTATGGGTGACGCGGGGGTGCCGGGGGTGGCTGCCCCGGATGCCCGGGCCGGAGCAGCCGGAGCAGCCGGCTCCGTCTTGAGCGGGCTCGCACTACTTCTACGACCCACGGAGGAGGCCACCTCCTCGATACGCATCTTTGGCTTGTTATTGCTGCTGCCGCTGCTGACCGGGGCGAGTAAAGAGGCCCCCCCCGCCTTCAGCAGCCCCATGACGTTGCCGCCCGTATAAACATTGCGGTCCTTGGCGTCCTCGATCAGGGCGCGCCAGAACTCGCCCTGGCGCAGGGCGCGCGAGTCGCCCAGGATCCACAGCGACGAGCGGGCGCGCGTCAGGCCGACGTTCATGCGGCGGATGTCGGTCATGAAGCCGATGCCGCCGGTGGGGCTGGCGCGCACGCACGAGAAGATGATGACGTCGCACTCGCGGCCCTGGAAGGCGTCGGTGGTGTTGAAGTCGACGTTGGCGAGCGCGTCGGGCGGGAACTGCTCGGCGAAGCGCTGGCGGAGGGCGTAGAGCTGAGCCTTGTAGGGGGTGATGATTCCTATTTTGACGCTGGACGGGCCCTCCTTGTTGCTGCTCAGTGCCGTCGCCGCCCTCGCCTTCGACTCCGGTCCCGTCGCCGACGCCGCCACGACCTCCATAAACCGCCGGAACAGCTGCAGCGCCACGCGCACCTCGTTCTCATTCACCAGCGACTGCCCCCGCGCCCCCCGCGCCTGCTCGCCCGCCACGTCAAAGAACCGGTACGGCCCCAGCAGCGACGGCGCGCCCGGTGCTCCATGCCACACCTCCCGCCGCAGCGCCGCCATGTCGCCGCCGTCCACCAGCCGCCCCTCGTAGAACTGCTGGCTCGGGAACCGGCTGATGGCCGGGTGCATGCGGTACTGCGTGTCCAGCAGGTGCACGTCGGCCGGGCGGTTGCGCTGCATGCGCACAAACAGGCTCTGGTCGTAGCCGTACTTGGCCGCCGACTGCGACAGCACCGTGGGCGGCAGCTGCTTGGGGTCGCCCACCAGCACGCACTTGGCGCAGCCGTACTTGAGCGGGATCAGCGCGCTCAGCTCCACGCACTGCGCCGCCTCGTCGATGATGACCGTCTCAAACTCAATGTTGAGGTTCTTGAACAGGTCGTGGCCGCTGCCGCTCAGCGTCGCGCACAGCACGTGCGCCTCGTTCAAAATCTTCTGCTGGATCTGCCGCCGCTGGATCTTGGCTTCGCGCGCGTACGTGTTGCCGCTCTCCTTGTCGCGCTCAATCGCCGCGTTGACCGCGCGCTGCTCGATCCGCAGCGCATCGTTCTCGCGCTGCAGCTCGCGGATCCGCGGCTGGTCCTCGTCCGCCTTGCCGCGCGCCTCGTCCAGCACCGGCTTGAGCTCGGCCAGCCGCTGCTTGATCTGCCCGGCGCGCTGGTGGATCTGCTCGCGGTGGCTCATGGTTCCTTCGGGGGCGGCGCCGGCGCCGGCGGTCGCTACTGGCTTGCCGTCCTTGCCGATCGTCGTGATCGCCGACGAGCTCTGCCGGTTCAGCTCCGCCCGCACCAGCTCCTCCAGTGTCACGTCCTTGACGCCCGCGTTGATCGCGTCCGACCGCCCCAGCCGCAGCACGTTGATCTTGCGCGTCGTCCCGTTGGTCTCCTTGATGCCCGCCTTGAGCCGCAGCACCAGCTCGTCCACGGCTGCGTTACTTGGTGCGCACACCAGCAGCTTCTTCGTCGTGGCATCATTATTACCATTGCCGCCCCCCGGCCGCTGCATCGCCACCGCCCCCGCGTTGCTCCGGATCGTCCCCGTCAGCAGCGCGCCCACCATGGCCACAATCGTCTTCGTCTTGCCCGTGCCCGGCGGGCCCTGCACCAGCGTGAAGCCGTCGTTGGCCTTGCCGTGCAGGATCGCCAGCGCCTGCCCGCGGTTGAGCTCGTAGTTGCGCTGCACGTCCGCCACCGCCGCGTCGCCAAACGTCAGCATCGGCGACGGCGTCGCTTTCAGCACCTCGTCCATCAGGTCGTAGTACTGCAGGCTCTCCAGCGCCGCGTACTCGCGCTCAATCGTCGTCATGTTGGTGATCTTGACCCCGTGGAACTTGGCGCCCTTGACCACCAGCGGCAGCATCGCCCCCGCGTTGATGTTGATCCGGTACGTCACCTCCAGCACCCCGCGCTTGTACGCCGTCTTCCACACCCGCGCCAGGCAGTGCAGTTCGCTGCGGCCCGCCAGCGGGTCCGGCGACCGCGAGAGCAGCACAATGTCGCCCTCTCCGAGCTGTCTATCTCCGTTTTGATTTTGATTTTGATTTTGATTTTGGTCCTCCCCCCCCCGCGCCTGCATCACCGTGCTCACCTCCACAAACTGGTCAATCGACGCCCGCAGCCCAATCGTCACCTCAAACGGCCGGTTCGTGCACTCGTCCTTGGCCGTCACAAACGACCGCCACGCCTCGCTGATCAGCAGCGGGAAAAACGTGCTCTTGTACGCCGCCGGCGACATGTACGCGTCCGCCACCGCCGCGCACGGCCGCCGGTTCGGCGGGTCACTGCCCTCGTGGAAAATGTCCCACTCCAGGATCGCCTTGTGCAGCGTCGTCATGTCCGGGATGATCCGCGCCCGCATGTCCTTGGCCGACCGCTGCAGCTTTGTCTTTTTCACCGGCAGCCGCGCCGCCATCTGCTGCATCGTCCGCCGCCGCCGCCGCTCCGCCTCGTCCAGCATCTGCTCGCCCTTTTTGCTGAGCTGCTTGAGCGTCTCGCCGCCGTCGTCCTCGTCGTCGTCATCGTCCTCCTCCTCTTCCTCCTCCTCCGAGTCCACCATGATCTCGCTCTTGGCCGCGTTCGTCCGCAGCGCCCGCGCCTTGGCAATGGCTTCCGCCTTGTGCTTCTCCATCTCTGCCTTGTCGCGCGCCCGCGACTCGCGGATCGCCGCCCGTGTCGCAATCAGCGCCTTGGCGTCGGGTTTGGGCGCGCTCGCTTTTTTGATTTCCGGCTTGGCCGACGACGACGACGACGTCGCCTTCAGTTTATCCAGCAGCGCGCGGTGTTTGTTCAGGCCGGGCGTCAGCTGTGAGGCCGCATCCTTGCTGCTAAGTGATGACGACGACGTCGATCCCGCCTTCGGTGCACTGCCAGCCCCTCCCTTGGACCACGCCTCAATCGTCGTCTGCTTCTTCTTGACGTCGCCTGCCCGTGGCGTCGACGCGCCGCTGCCGCTGCCACTACCCGACTTCCACGCCACGATCTCCACGACATCCTCGTCCTCGTCCTCGTCCTCCCCATCGGCGCCGTCGCCAATCGCCCGCATCAGCTCCGCCCGCTGCGTGTCGTTCATGTTGGTGTTGACCGTGAACTTGTTGCGGTACTGCGGGTGCGGCTTGTACGTGTTGCGGATCGCATTGACAAACCGGTCCGGGAAGCTCATGTTGTACTCCTTGAGCCGCGTAAACAGCTTGACCAGGATCTGCACAATCAGGTTGACCAGGTACGGGTCGCGCAGCTGGATCATCTCAAACAGGCCCATCGAGTACTTGCGCGGCGCCTCCAGCACGTCGTGCATGCTCTTGTTCTTATCGTTGGTCGTACCACCCAGCGCCGACGCCACCAGCCCGTCCTCCTCCATCAGGCTGTCCGCAAACTCCATCACGTCGCGGCAGTAGTTCTCCATCGTCGCCTTTTCCACGTCCTCGCTCCACGCCCGCGCCCGCAGGAACGAGTGGTCCACAAACTGCCACGCCATCGTCCACCACCGCTGCACCGCCCCTTGCTCGTCCGCCGTCAGCGTCCGCGACCGCAGCAGGCCCGACGACGCATCGCACAGCCCGTACAGAATGTCCTTGCTCGTCCGGAAGATGCGCCGCATCGGCTCATAGGGCGATGAGGTTGGCGTCAGCTGTGTCGCTGGTGCTGCGGATGCTGCGGTTGTCACGGTGGTCGACTGGCTGCCACCACCACTGCCACCCCCCCCCGTCAAGTAATTCACGGCATCCGCAAACGAATTCAAAAACGCCACCGGATAGTCGTCCACCATCTTGGCAATCGCCTCCGACCGGCTGTCGTTGTCCACCAGCGTCATTACCAGCTGCATGCCGGCCTCGCGGATCGAGTCCTCGGCGTGCACCAGCATCGCCGCCACCGCGTCCATGCTGCGGCTGGACGTCCCCCCAACCAGCTGCTGCAGGTCCGCCCGGCTCAGCGTCTCGCTGATCCGCGTCACCGTCGACGCAATGGCCTCGGCCGCGTTGTCCAGCTCGTCGTTGAACCGCCGCTTCGACGCGTCCTCCACCACCAGCTGCCGCTTCTTGGGCGCAAACCGCTGGATCCCCCGCAGCGCCAGCGTCGCCGCCAGCATCACGCGCGCCACGTCCACGCGCCCGGGCGCCAGCGCGCGCCGGAACCCGTCCCACAGCTGGCTCGACCGCCGGTCGTTGCCGCCCGGCGGCGGCCGCGCGTTCTGCTGCAGCACCATCCACTCGTCCTGGATGGCCCGCGTGTCCAGCGCCAGCGCCGACTCGATCACGCCCACCGCCGCCTGCGACAGCCCAATGTTGTACCGGTCGCCCGGGTGCAGGTTGGCCGACCGCACCACGTAGTCGTGGTGCTTGACCGTGTTGTTGATCACCGTGTTGACAAACAGCGTGCTCTCGCTCGTCAGCCGGTACCGCGTGTCCAGGTACCCGTCCAGCGTCATCTGCAGCGCGTGCAGGCCCGCCGCAATGCACGTCGAGTGGCCCTCGCGCGTGCTCGTCACCGCCGGCGCCGCGCTGCTCGTCAAGAAGCTGTTGAGGAAATAGTCGCACACGTCGGCCCGCTGGTTGCGGTTGAGCGACCGCATGAGCGACTGCACAAAGCCCACCAGCAGCGGCAGGCGCGTATTACGATTGCTCCCATCACTCATGGCTGCTGCCGCCGCCGCCGCCGCCGCCACCGGCACGAGCTGCATGTGCGGCTCAAACGACTGCGCCAGCAGCGGCGCAAACGCCGGGCTGGCGCACACAAACATGGGCAGCTGCGGCGGGTTCATCAGCGACAGCGCGTCCCAAAACGCCTTGGCCGACTTGTCCATCAGCGCGCACAGCGCCCGCAGCACGCGCGCCAGTACCGACGCCGACCCCCGCTCCGTGTGCTTAATGGCCAGCTGGTACACGTCCAGTGGGATCTGCATGCCGCGCAGGCTGTGCAGCACGCGCTCCTCGCTCATCGCCTGCAGCAGCAGCAGCAAGCCGTCCCAGAACCGCTCAATGTCCGCGTCCGCCGCCTCGGCCCGGCTGACCGCCTCGATCGCGTCCGCCAGGTAGTCGTTGACGGCCCAGTCAAACTGCTCGGGCGTCAGCGACTGCGGCGGACACCGCTCCCACGCCGTGCGCGCAAACGTGCAGCGCAGCGGGTCGGCCTGGAACAAGAACACCGTCATGGACGGGATCACCGCCGACGCGATCTTGAGCGGCTTCTTCTCCTGCGTCTTCTGAAAGACCGTGTTGAACAGCCGGCGGTTGTCGGGCAGACTCAAAAACTCGACGCAGCACAGCGCCTCGTAAAACGCCAGCACGGCCGGCGCGTCGTAGGCCACCAGCTTGGACGACGACATGGGCCCGTGGGTCTCGAGCAGCGCCACGGCGCGCTGCAGCCCCGCCGTGATGCGCTTGGTATCGTACTCGTGCAGCCGCGACTCCATGATGTTGGCCGTCATCTCGTCAAACTCCTTGAGCAGCCGGCTCTTGAGCGCCTTGCGCTCCATGTGCCACGCGCGGATGCAGCTGTCGCACTTGACCAGGAACGTCTCCGTGCGGCTGATCCAGTCGCCCAGCCACCGGTCGGCCTGCTCGGGGCTGATGCCCAGGATCAGCGACGCCCATGCCGTCAGCTGCAGCCGCCGCCGGCCGTCATCGACGAGCTTCTGCCGCGCCGCCAGCAGTTCGGGCGGGTGGGCCTGCGAGAGGTAGGCCGGGTCGTCGTAGTCTTCCTGGTCATCGTCGCTGGTGCGCGGGCAGAACAGATGGGCCTCGGGCGGGATGCGTTCGAGTTCCTGATGGGAGCTGATGATCTCCTCGTAGACTTCTTGGGGAGACTTCATGGTGTGTGTGGTGGTGGTGGTGGTGGTGGTGGGATTTGATGGAAATCACCGTCGGGGCGAGGTGCGTGTGCCTCCTGGCCGGCACATATTCGGGGGGACGCAGTCGTCGATGGTGTTGGTGTTGTTGGTGTCGATGATGTCGTCGATGATGTCGATGATGTCGCTGCGATAAGCTGTCGATGTCGTCACGGTAGATGTCGAGATGAGGGTAGGGTGGTCGAGGAGATCGATGTGAGATAAGGTGAGATGGCTGATAGGAGTGCTGTGACAGGAATACACGCAGCAGAATGATAGTAACCAACGAATGTCGCAGTCGATGGCGTTGCTATCCTTTGGTGATGTTGACGTTGCTGGTTGTTTTTTCGGTTGCGTCCCACTCGTGGTTGCCCCTTACATAATACGGAGTGCTCCACTGAGTACGTAACGCGACGCGCTCAATTAAGTTGATGACTAATCAACTATATTGAGAACAGCCGAAGTACTCCGTAGACAATGATAGTTATATGTCGTATTTTGTCAAATCAAATTTAAATATAGTCGAACAGGTAGTTACTGGAACTGTACGATATAAAGTCAGTAGAAATCAAAATAATAGTCACAAATTGAAGAACCGTGCTCACTCAAGGAGTGATGACGAATCGACTATATTCGAGTAAGAATTTCTACTATAGATACAACCGAAATATAGTCAATATAGTCTGTCAGAACTGTCAAATAAGACGGGACATAGGCAAATATAGGAATATAGTCTGCACAATTTGCGTAGTAAAATACCCGAATAAATTCACGAAAAATCAACACACTTTTTCAATCAAGTCAAATAACCAAAATAACTGCAATAAATTCAAAAGTAATAAATTCAACAAATCATAGTAAACAAACAAATTAATACAAAGTAATCATAATCATCAATCATCCAACCTACGCCTTCTCCGCGTGCCCGTCGTTCAGCTGCAGCTCCACCACCAACTGCACGCCCGCCGCCTCCGGATGCGTCATGCTAATCTTCACCGTGCCCTTTGAGTCCTGCCCAAACGGCTGCTGGCCGGCCTGCGGCGACGTCGGCGTGCCCAGGCTGCTGCTGGCCGCCGTGGCCGACGCGTTGTCGCCGCCCGTCGGGCCCCTAAACCCAAAGTCCAGGCACCGCACGTCGTTGCCGGCAATGATCTGCCGCAGCCGCCCGTTCTCGGCATTGCGCACCTCGACGTAGTCCTCGTTGAACAGGATCAGGTACTGCCCAAACATGGTCGCCGCGCGCGCCTTCTTCTGCTTGCCCGAGTACTCCATGATCAGCGTGCGCGACACCTCGCCGTGCTTGTCGGCGTACACGGCGCAGTCCTCGTACGCCAGCAAAAACTCCTGGTCGTTGAGCCGGAACATGCCCAGCGGCCGCTGGTCCCGGATGCGCGCCGCAATGTTCTGCGTCGCCGGCAGCGCCAGCCCCTGCGGCACCGACATGGTCTGCTTGCGGTCCAGCGTCAGCAGCTCGATGCCCTTGGCCGTCGACACCGCCACGTACGTCTGGAACAGGTTGAGCGAGTAGCACTCGATCGGCAGGTAGAACTCGTCAAAGTCGCGGAACGTCTCCGTCGTCCCCGACGTCCCGCCGCGCCGGCTGCCAAAGAACCGCGGCTTCTTCTCCGACGCCTTCTGGAACACCGGCTCCAGCACCTTGAACTTGTTGTGCATGCCCTCCTTGCGCTTGTAGAACAGCAGCGTGCGGTCCTTCATGCGCGCCACCGCAAAGAACGACACGTCCTTGGCCAGCCGCTGCGGCGCGTGCCGCGGGCTCTCGCTCGCCGGCGCCGCAAAGTTCGACACCGGCGCGATCACCTCCAGCGGGTACGAGATCAGCGCCTTGTCCGCCAGCACCAGGCACACCGAGAACGCCTCCAGCACCGCAATCTGCGTCACCTTGTTGATCTGCACGCTCCGCGTCCAGCCCCGCGGATTCGTCGCGTCCGAAATGTACACGCCAAAGTCCGTGCCGATCGCCACCACCGACTTGCCAAACGCCGTGAACCCCGCTGAGCAGTTCACCGTCGCCCGGCACACCGGCCCCGGCCCGCCGCGCCCCGCCCCCAGCACGTCCTCAATCTCCCGGATCGACCGGTCCAGCGGCGTGCCCTGGATCGGCACGCCCGTCTGCTTCGTCATCGCCACGCTCGAGTCGTACGCAAACGCCGTGTCCGCCAGCACCCGCAGCCGGAACGGCTCGGCATTCTGCTCCAGCAGCGCCCGCGCGTGCCGCGTCTTGGCCTCGATGATCTTGCTGCACCAGTCCTCGCGCATCTGCGGCGACGTCGCGTACAGCGTGTACACCTCGTGGCCCAGGTGCTTGACCCGGAACGGATACAGCGTCTTGCCCTCCTCGCCGCCCAAGCCCAACGACCCGCTCGTCGACGTGTGCTCCAGGTCCGGCCGCGACGCCAGCGACGCCAGCCGCGTGTCCGACACCGACGTCGTCGCCGCCGCCACCGCCGTGCGCGTCAGCGGCGCCGCCAGCCCCTTTTGCTTCGTGATCGGGTCGTCGTGCATGCTCTCCAGCAGCAGCAGCGGCATCGGGATCGGCTCCTTGGACACGTCGTACTTCTTGTCGCTGCGCCCGTCCTTGGTCGACACCGCCTTGGTCAGGAGGAAGTAGTGGTCAAACAGCAGCGCGTGCGTGTCCACCCACCGCACGCCCTTGGTGCCCATCCGCTGCAGGTCGCCCTGCATCAGCAGCTCGCGGCCCAGGTGGTCCAGGTTCAGCACCGTCTGCGACCCGGGCCGGAACATCAGCTGGCTCTGCAGCTCCTGCAGCGACACCTTCTTGCCCATCTCGTCCACCAGCCGGTCGCAGTCCTTGGTCACCATGCGGATCTCCTCAATCGCCCGCGCCAGGTTCGTCTTCTCCTCGTTGTCCTGCAGCGTGTTCTTCAGCACCACACTCAGCAGCAGCGAGTAGCGCTGCAGCCGCGTGATCGGCGCCTTCAAAAACGTGTCCCACCCCAGCCGGTTCGACCGCTGGTGGTTGCGCACGTGGTCCAGGAACTGCTGGAATAGCATGTTGCGCGCCGCCTCCCGCCGCACCGTGTACGACGCCACCGGGTACGCCGTCGAGTAAGCAATGTATTCGTCCTTGGCCTTGCGGATCCATTCGCGGAAGATGTCGCTGAACCCCGTGATCCACGGGCCCTGCTCGTTCTGCCGGTACTTGAGCTGCGCCAGCAGGTGGTCCTTGTTGACCCGCTGCATCGAGTCCACCTTGCCAAACACCGTCTTGATGAACTTGTCCAGCCGGTTGGCCGGGATGATCGCCGGCTCCCAGTGGCGCAGCTGCTCCTTATATAGCACGCGCAGGACGTCCAGCTGGCTGTTGTACTCCTCCTCTGACGTGACAATCTCGTGCAGCACGTTTTGCCGCTCGATTTCCTTGCGGTGCTTGCTCTCCATCATCTCCTTGGTGATCTTGTAGAACGTCACCCAGTCCTCCTTCTTGGTCGACTCTTCCGACATGATGCCGTCCAGGTTGGCCTTTTTCAGCGTCCGCGTGCAGTAGTACGAGTAGCAGCGCCCCGGCATGTCCACGTCGTGCAGGCGCTGCGCATAGCAGCCAGCGCCCGTCAGCTGCCACAGCACGCCACTGATCTCGCCCGGCCCAAACTTGACCCATTCCTCCTCGGGGATCAGAATGCCCGCCGCAAACATGGAGTCGACCACACTGGCCGCAAGAGTCTCTGCGTCGGCAACGTTCATGTTAGGCACCTTGGCCGTGAAGAGAGAGACGAGGCCCTCTTCAATCGACTTGCGCTTGAGATCCGGCTCGCCGTCCGCCATCTCGCGCACCCAGTGCGCAATGTTGCTGAGCGCCCACGGCTCCTGGCACCGCCGGAAGTCATGTGCCGTCAGCTTACTTGGCGCAAACTTCTTGCGCCGGCCTGTGGGAAGCGTGATCACGTCGTAGGCCAGGGATGCGGGCGCACCGGGCCCGTCGTAGCCGGCATCGGTTGGCGGGCCTTGGCTGACAAGCTGCCGATGGGCTTTCCGCCGCTCCTCGGCCGCATCGGTCCGCGAGCGACCTGGGACATGCACGGCGGGAGTGGTGCTGCGATCCATCATCGACGTCGACCGCTCCACATATGGCTGGTTCTGGTACGGCTGGTGCTGCATCAGCTGCTGCTGCTGCTCTTCCTTCATGGTCAGGTATGCAGAGGTGCGAAACTCGGTGCTTTGCGTGGGAACGTGCTGCCGGTAGGGTTGGTTCAAACCAGTCGACCCTGTGGGCGACGCGAGGCTGCTGCCGTTGGCAAGGCCGGATGGGGTCGCCGGGAGTGGGCGGTTGGACAGGTAGTTGGACGGGCCTGGGTGGTAGAACAGGCCCGAGTACTCCTCCTTGGAAGGCGACTCGCTGCCCGAGTGCACAGAGACATGCTCATCGCCTTCGTCAAAGCTGAGCCGGTGCATGGCCGGCGGCTGCAGACCGCCTGTATCGCCATAGTCCACCTCGGCACGAGGGTAAGGTGCGTTGTTGTTGTTGTTGTTGGAGCCGGTCTCGTATGGCCGAGGCGTGATGGACTGCGGTGGCAGCTCGGGCGGTCCCGAAAGGCTAGAGCCAATTTGTCCCAGGTAGGCGCCACCGCTAAAGAGCCCGATATCTATGCCAACGACGTCGGAGTCGCTGTCGCTAGGGTCGCCGGGCAGCCGGGGTAGGGGTGCGGGTGCTGCTGCTTGGCCACGAGAGTGCGCAGCAGGGTCGTGCGGCAGCGGCTGTGGCGGCAAGGCATGCTGGACAGGCTGGCCGTAGTCGTTCTGGTTTGCCGTGTGGCCGCTCATGCTAGAGGTGAATGATGTGACGCTCGTGCTGTATCGATGCGCATTGAGATCATCCCGACGCATCTCATAGACACCAAACGTACCCTCCGGATCGCTGTCATCCTCCAGCTTGTATGATGCGGACGGCGTGGCGGCTGCTAGGCTCTGGCTGGCACTGGAAAAGACAGACGCCGACGAGGTCGTCCGACCAACGCTCGACGCGGAGCTACCCCAGCCGGCCGACCTAGGGTCGGGTGTTGCGGCCATGCCATTCTGCGCCGCGTGGCTACCACCATTGAGGCTGATGCCGAGGTCGGCTTCAATATCGTGCATGAGGCTGTTCTGCGTCTCATAGTCGTCGCTGTCCGAAGCGGTCGGCGTTTCGTCAATAGGAGGCTGTGCTCCCCACGCCGCGTCCTCTCGCAGATCGTCCATCGGGGGCCGGTGCGGGAGAGGGGCGTTGGTGGGGTGCCTCTGAATGCCGGAGGCTGGTGACGGCGAGTGCGAATGCACCATTGCCAAGGGAGCGGCCGCAGCCGAGACGTTGGAGTTGGAGCGAGACGCGCGCGTCGGCATGGCGCTGGGGTCAATGCCAGACGAGTAGGTGCCGCCGCCCGTGGGCATATGCGAGCCGCTCGGGTAGGGAGCCTGCGACGTCATGGTGCTCGCGATGGCGCCGGGCGTTGGCGTCGGGGCCACGCCGTTGGCGGTGGAAGTAAAGTAGCTGTTGCTGCCGGTGCTATTGGGCGAGTAGCTGGACAGATACTGCTGCTGCTGCTGCTGCTGCTGCTGCGACGGCGGGGGTGGTGGCGGCGGCTGCGCCTGGTCATATTGGTCATATGCGCTGGGCGGAGGCGACGCAACACCAGACGCCGACGCTGCGGAGCCGTAGTAGGAGCCGGGCTGGTAGGACGACGCCGAGGAGTGCCCGCCAGGCGACGGCTGGGAGGGGGCCGGTGGCGAGTACAGCGCAGGGCTGGTGGCGGCCGTCGGGATGACAGGGGCGCTGTAGCTGTGGGTTTGCTGGTAGGACGTGTAGCCGGCATGCGTGGCGGTTCGCTGGGGCACCGGCGGCTGGGCGGTGGCATAGGCGGCGGGGTTGTAGGCGGCCGGCGTATAGTTCTGGCCATGGCCAAACGGCTGCTGCTGCTGCTGCGGAGAGGGAAAGGAGGGCATGGTCGGCGAAGCGAGGCGGCCGGTGGGGTAGGGGTGGTAGGGCAGGCTGTGGGACTGCGAGCGGGCAAAGGCCTGCGGGTTGTACGACGTCGTCGGCGACGCCTGCGCCTGGTACTGGTGCTGGTAGCCGGCCATGGCGGCCGACGAGCCGGCGGCCGACCCGCCGTAGGACGACACCTTTGCGGGAAGCGGCGGGGCCGATGCTGCCGGCGAGGGGCCGTCGCCAGGGCTGGTCAAGAAGAGCTCGTCGTCGCCGCCGCGGCTGGAGACCGTGCCGTGGCCACGGTGCGGTTGTTGGTGGTGGTGGGGCGGCGCGGCGGGCTGTGTGCGGTGGCCCTGGTCAAAGTACGAGGTGTCGTCGCCGGAGTTGAAGCTGGGCCGGCGCACGGGATAGTGGTTCTGTTCGTAGGCCGGCTGTTGTGGCAGCGGCGTGCCGTAGGCCTGCTGTTGGTGCTGCTGGTGCTGCTGGTGCTGCTGGTACTGCTGGTGCTGCTGCGGGTGCTGCTGCTGGTGCTGCTGATTGGCAATAGGGTACTGGACAGGCGGAATGTGGCCGTAGCGGCCCTGGTCGTCGCCGCGAAACGACATGATGGGCGGTGGGCGAGAGGCGGGTCGACAGCGGTGACAAGATGGGGAGGTGAGACGGTCGAATACGGTCAAAGAAGGTCAAAGACAAAGACGGTCGAGGACGGGCCGTTCGAGGTCCAGGGCGTTCGTCGCAGACGAAGAAGAGCGAGAAAGCAGGAATGCGAAAGGAAACAAAAAAGAAGCAATCAGCCAAGCCAAATGGCGGAATTATTCGTATTCGAGGGATGCGAAAGAGGTGGAGGGCGATAAGGGGCAGACACGACAATGACGACGATGTGTCTTGTACGAGTGCTCGTAGATGGTGGGGGGGAGGGATGGCGAGTAGATCGAGCAGGATTGCGGGTGGGAATGGCTGTGCCTAAGGAGCCGGTGGGCGGCGTTGAAGAAAATAAGAGCTTTGAAGCCGTTGCAGTCGCAAATTGTGGTGGGGACCTCGGTGCCGAAGTGGTGTTTACGAGTAAGCAGGGTGTTTTGGAAGTGGGAGGGGACAGGCGGGAGGGAGAGGGAGAGGAGGAGGAAGAGGAGGAGGAGGAGGGAGAGAAAAAGCGTGGCAGTCAACAATAGGAGAGTGCTAGATGGCGGATTCAAAAAGTCGTGTCGTGATGGTGAATGCAGGTGTCAACGCCAGGGCTCGTTCGGACGGCGATGTACGAGTAGGCAGGAAAGAGAAAAGCCGGGGCAGAGAAAACAGGACGAGGCGAGGGACCGCCAAGCCCACAGGGGATTCGGGGGCGTGTGTATATCCGTATTCACGGCCAGCATATGGGATTCCGCCCAGGCGCTGGGCGGCAGGGTTGTGCTTGGCGTGGAGAGGGGCAGAAGCGAGGGAAGCGAGATGCAAAAGATGAAAAGGCGGCGAGAGAGGCAGAATGTGAGACGAAAGAGAAGACAGAAGAGAGGCCAAGAGTAGCAAAAGAGAAGCAAAAGTGGCAAAAGATGAAGCAAAAGCGACAAATCAGTAGAAAGGAGAATTCAAAGGCGACAGCACAAATGTGATACAGCGCGGTGCAAAGGAAGCACGCTAAATCCCACAAGGCTTCGCTGAGACAGATGCTGGGGCTAGCGCTGTGGTCGGGTTTCGCGTTGAAGGCCCAAAAGTGGTGTGCAGTTGGTAGAAAGCCAAGATGCAGCACTTGGCGATATTCTGGTGATGGATGTGTCCTCTTGGTCGCTCGTTTCGCTGCTTGCCAGTGGCTCTTTCCTGGAGGAGGAGGACTACAGTGCATCTGGTCCGCACCTTCCGAGTTTATCTCCATCGATGGACACGCCAGTGATCAACAAGAAACGGTCGCTCCTGCCCAGTAGGGAGTGAGACGGCCTGAGACCTGTCGACACACCTTGCAAGGCAACCGGCCAATCAGAAGCAGGCTGCCCGCGGTTCAGCTTTGTGCTGTATCTCACGTGTCTGCCCCTCGTCACACCTCAGAAAATGGTATTATCACTGCGGGAAGAGGCCAGTCGCGCTTGCCGTTGGCGAGCGTTGAGTAATACGCAGTAAGCACTGCCTAATCGGGAGACCAGCCTTACGACCAGCATCTACGACGTATGATAATATGATAATAGAAGCCATCGCTTTACGCGGATGATGGAAGTGCAAGACGGCCAGGTGAGACGGACGCCAAAATGGCCGGCGATTGCCTTTTCTATCTTTTTTTTCTCTTGAGGCTAAAGCATTTCAAGTCTACGGAATACTCCGTCCTCTGCTTACCACGCATACCACTTCAAGCTGATCGCTCACTCTCAGGTTTGATGTTCTCCTCATGAAACTACGAGACAACCCTAAAAAAAGAAGTCAACGGCTGGCTGTACGGAGTAGCACCAACCATGCGGCTCTATCCACAGCCAACGGCGGGGCGGGCCAACAACGCCACGGCTCATGGTCCCTACTTTGGGCCCTTGCTCTAGCATGAAACAAGCCATGACGGCCGTGGGCCGGCAGCATTCGGAGCCAGTTGATCGACGACGACGGTGACGACGACGACAACGTGTTGATTTATGACTGCGCAGATAACAAATCGCAGATGACGAAAGACAAACTCGTATCGGCATCCCGTGCATCCCTGCGGCAGTCAGTCGTGGAAGGGAGCAGGATGCGGGCCGAGTCGAGCACATGCCGGCTCTGTGCCCAACCAGTTCTGCCGCCATCTGTTTCTACGAGTAGCGAGTCGGCATATTACTCATGAGTGGCTACAAGTACGAGCCCTTTGTGCTGGGTGGTCGTTCGAGGGAGCAGATAGTCCTATGTACGAGCAAGATGGCCACAGCCAGCAGGCACTGAGCGTACGCCGTCGTGCGCTTTTGACTCGTATTCAGAGTTTGATGCATTTACGCCAATTGCGTAGTCAATCTCGCCAGCCCAATGGACACCTGCTCCTATGTCCTCGTACAGGTATCGATGTGCCAGTCTCAATTGAAGGCATGCATGCTTCGCCGCGCCGGCATCCTGCGAGATGGATTTGTCAGCAGGCCCAACCAGGACAAACCCCGCTCGGCAGCAATGACGACAGCGGCAGCACCTGTAACGCGCTGATGCGGGGCAGCCACGGCACTCTTTCGTGATTTGGGGCTGTTTTTTCCCGCGCTTGTTTGCCGGAGCTTGTGCTGGTCGATGGCGTCTTTGCAGAAAGTCGCGCTTTCCTTGCCTGGGAAGCTTGGGTCGGGGGGGGCGCAAAAGTCTGCTCTTTCGCTGCTGGGTGGGAAGGTGCATACATGCTGATAGCAGGTGAATTACACGCTGGCCTGAGGATACGGAAGGTGCAATCGAAAGCCGTTGTTTGCAAGCCGTAGGTAGACGTTAGTCCTAGCCGTGGTCGTTAGCCGTAGCCGTGGTCGTAAACCGAGCGTGTCATTGAGGCTAGAGCTACCGCGCTCGTGGCAAGGACGCTCGTCCAGAGCGACCTCGGATCTCCGAGTCTGGCCCGTCTGCTGGAGCTTTAGCCGTCCACTTCCATGCTTTCCACGCTGTTCCCTGCACTTCGCCGCTGTACTCCCCCATCCCCGCCTGCCTACCTACTTCCGCCGTGCCTTGCCTACTCGTACTTCCTTGCTATTCCCTCTCCTTCCTCTCCTTCCTCCTCTCCGTCCTCTTCTTTCCTTCTTTCCTTCTTCCCTCCCTCCTTCTCTCTTCTCTTTCTCGCTTCAGACAACTCACGTCCAAATTACCTCTTCACAACCACACAACCTACCACTCCCAAATCAATCAAAATGGTCAAGGCTGGTAAGCTATCTTCTTTCCATTGTGTCACCCCGCTTTCGTATGGCTGTTTCCGGGTATCTGCTCTCTGCTGTGGAAGGTTGTTGTCGGACGGATCGATGCATGCAGCTGGAGATTAAAAGAGAAGAAAAGAGAACAGTGAAAAGAAGAGAATAAGAGAAGCAGAGAAGAACGGAGAGAAACAGCTTTATGTACTTCCCAGCTGCTGCCGCCAGTTCGCAAAAAGAGCGCCAATGTGCTCACATCTAGCTCGAGTGAGCAAGTTTCAGTGGCGCCGCGTGCCGGAGAAAGAGAAAAGAGCGCGGAAAACGAGCCCATTGGTTTGTTTGTGTCTGCCCATCGACTAACATCCCCAGTTGCTGTCGTCCGCGGTGACGCCAAGGTGTCTGGCACCGTCACCTTCGTCCAGGAGTCCGAGGATGCTCCCACCACCATCACCTACGACCTGACCGGCAACGACCCCAACGCCGAGCGCGGTTTCCACATCCACACCTTTGGTGACAACACCAACGGCTGCACCTCGGCCGGTCCTCACTGTACGTCGACACTCTTTGCTTCTCTCTTTTCCCCCCCTGACGTCTTCAGACTAACAAATCAGTCAACCCCCACGGCAAGACCCACGGCGCCCCGACCGACGAGGCCCGTCACGTCGGCGACCTGGGCAATGTCAAGACCGATGCTCAGGGTAACGCCAAGGGCACCATCGTCGACAAGCTCGTCAAGCTGATCGGCCCCGAGAGCGTCATCGGCCGCACCGTTGTTGTCCACGGCGGCACTGACGATCTCGGCAAGGGTGGCAACGAGGAGTCCCTCAAGACCGGCAACGCTGGCCCTCGCCCGGCCTGCGGTGTCATTGGCATCTCCAACTAAGTCTGTCCCTGCAGTTGAAGAAGAAGATAGCTGAATATAACAAAATTGATGACCTACGTGCTTGACTCGGAACGCAGGATGGCACCCGACTTCTTAGTGCTCAACAGGATCGGGGGCCGGGCCGGGTAACATGCCCGTGGCCCGGGTGGATGATATATGAAGTACTCGTACTGGTAGCAGCCACCAAGACATCCAATTCACGATTTCAGTAATCTTGTGCCGTAAATACGTGACAATGACGGAGCTGACGCTGGCTTAATAATCCCTGCATAATAAGCACGCAACGAATCGGCAAGCTGTAGGTAGACGCTTCCGACCTCAACGTGCAGTAATCCTCCGCAAATTAGGGCAAGCTCCGGCAGGAGGGGTCCTTCTGCTTGCTGCAAAGAGCTCCCGCCCCACATGTCGCCTTTCCGCTTGATGAATCACTCGGCCGGCAGGAGGAGCTCTGCAACAGTAGCAGCTCCCTTTCCCTTCTTCACAGCGGACGAACAGTCTGTCCTTAGCAGGGGGCATCCATAGCAGGGGGGGGGGGGGGGGAAGAGGCCGAAAGGTCACAAAACGGCAGGGGCAGACGATGGACGAGGCCAACAAGCAGCAAGAGCAGCAGCGGTCCAGCAGTCGCACTTTCTCCACAAAAGTCTCTCGAACCCCTTCCAGTAACTAGATGCGGAAGGCACGAGCGACCACGCACACCACTTCCGTGGCCTCAATTGTTGAACTGTGTCCACAACAAGCGGAAGGAGCCAGAAGCAAAGCTCTCCAGGGGACGGGGCTGCTGTGACAACATTAGATAATCCAAGCTATAGCCGTAGTGTAGTGGCTCCCCTGTTACACCTAAGAAGGAGAACGTCACAGGCACAGGCGGGCTGCATCCAGGCCTCACGCCTTCCCCTCTCCTTGCTGCTCGCAACTTTGGCCTCTTCCCACCTCCTTTCTGTCCCAGCTACAACTCTCCTCCCTCCCTTTCCTTTTCTCTTTTTTGGCTTCTATCCCTATCTCTATCTACTACATCCTTTTCTTTTTTTTTCTGCTTCTGTATTTCCTTGCTGTTTTCTTGGTTACAGAGCTCCTTGGACTCTTCTTAAAAAAACATCACCAGCTTTGTAAGTCGTGTGCTTCAGTCGTGTGCCCTTGAACTCTGCCGCCTCACCCTGCCACCTCTTCTCCGGCACTCTCTCGCAACCGACCGCCGTGTGCCAGCAAGAGTTTCCCCCCTAGAGCTTGCAAGCTTGCTCGCTGTGTACCTCAATCTCGTCACGGAAAACGACACCTTTGTGGCCCGTGGCGGTGAGATGTTGACGCGCCATGCCTGCCAGCAAAATATTGCCATTGTGGCACCACAACTGCTCGGAACCCAGATAATGTCTCTCATAGAGTTGGTTGGCTTTCTCTAGGGACACTCGCAGCAAGTGCTTCCCGTTGCGTCGCCGCTCCAATGCGTCTTTGTCCAAGGGGCGCATACAGCATCAGGCGCACAGCGAGAGGCAGCTGCATGGGTGGCACTCGACGGCAGCATCCTTTGTGCTGCAGGCCAGCAACATCCCGCCATTGTTCTTGGACCATTGGACACTGGACCCTTGTTTCACAAACCACCCACCACCCAACACCCAACATCCAACATCCAACACCCAAGACACCACACCTTTGTTGGCCTCTTTGATATACCTCTGCTAACCGTTGCTTTCCTGCAGCTGTCCGCCCCGCCCGTCGATCATCATGGCCAAGGTCTTTATCGCAAACGTCAAGTCCGTCTTGAGCGGCGATACCCTCGTCCTCACCAGCCCCAACAACCCGACTCTCGAGCGCACCTTTTCCCTAGCCTACGTCAGTGCACCGCGCCTGAGCAAAGACAACGAGGAGCCCTTTGCCTTCCAGTCGCGCGAGCACCTGCGCACCATTGCCATTGGAAAGCAGGTCCAGTGCACCGTACTCTACACCGTGCCCAGCTCCAACCGTGATTACGGTACCGTGCTCGTCAAGGGCGGCCCCAAGCTGCCTGATGCGCTTGTCGAGGCGGGCTGGCTGCGGGTGCGCGAGGACGCCGGCAAGAAGGAGGACAATGAGGACATTATCCTGCAGATCGACACCCTGCGCGACCTCGAGACCACGGCACGCGCCGAAGGGCGTGGCCTGTTCTCTGGCGCCAACGGCAGCATCGACGTGCTGCACGACCTCGGCCCGAGCTTCCTGAAGGAGTGGAAGGGCAAGACGGTCGACGGCATCATCGAGCGCGTGTTCTCGGGCGACCGTCTGCTCGTGCGCCTGCTGCTGTCCGACAAGAAGCACGCGCAGGTTGTGACGCTCGTTGCCGGCATCCGCACACCCGCCACGGAGCGCACCAACCAGTCGACCGGCACGACGCAGCCGGCCGAGGAGTACGGCAAGGAGGCACAGCAGTTTGTCGAGCAGCGGCTACTGCAGCGCCAGGTCAAGATCCACATTGTCGGCGCCAGCCCGCAGGGCCAGCTGGTGGCCTCGGTCATCCACCCGCGCGGCAACATTGCCGAGTTCCTGCTGCAAGACGGCTTCGCCCGGTGCAACGACTTCCACTCGACGATGCTGGGCGACGGCATGCCGGCCCTGCGCCAGGCAGAAAAGGTTGCACAAGCCGGCAAGAAGCGTCTGCACAAGAACCACGTGGCCAAGGCAGCCGAGGGCCACCAGGACGTGACGGTGACCAAGGTCATCAGCGCCGACACGATTATTGTCCGCGGCAAGACTGGTCCGGAGAAGCGGTGGGTTTTCCTCATTCATATTTTCCATGTAATCTCTCATAAACGTCCCCTTCTAACAAATTCAGCATCCAACTCAGCAGCATTCGTGGTCCTCGCACCAACGAGGCATCCGAGGCGCCGTACCGCGACGAGGCAAAGGAGTACCTCCGCAAGAAGCTCATTGGCAAGCATGTGCGCGTGACGATTGACGGGTCGCGGCCAGCAACGGACGAGTTCGAGGCGCGCGATGTTGCCACGGTGACACACAACAACAAGAACATCAACCTGGCGATTGTGCAGGACGGCTACGCATCGGTTATCCGCCACCGCAAGGACGACACGGACCGGGCGCCCAACTACGACGAGCTGCTGGCAGCACAGGAGACGGCCAAGGAGGAGAAGAAGGGCATCTGGTCGGGCAAGGCGCCCAAGGTCAAGCAGTTTGTCGATGCGTCGGAGACGCTGCAGCGTGCCAAGATCCATGCGGCGACGCTGCAGCGGCAGAAGAAGATCTCGGGCGTGGTCGACTTTTGCAAGTCGGGCTCGCGCTTCACGATTCTGGTGCCGCGCGAGGGCATCAAGCTGACGCTGGTGCTGGCGGGCATCCGGGCACCGCGCGCACCGGGCCGCAACGTGCAGGACAAGGGCGAGCCGTTTGGCGAGGAGGCGCTGGAGCTGGCCAACCGCAAGTGCAACCAGCGCGACTGCGAGTTTGACGTGCTAGACGTGGACAAGACGGGCGGCTTCATTGGCGAGCTGTTTGTCAACCGCGAGAACTTTGCCAAGCTGCTGGTGGAGGAGGGTCTGGCGACGGTGCACCAGTACTCGGCGGAGAAGTCGGGCAACGCGGCCGAGCTGAACGCGGCCGAGACGCGGGCCAAGGAGGCGCGCAAGGGCCTGTGGCACGACTACGACCCGTCGCAGGAGGAGGCGGCGCAGCAGGAGATGCTGGCCTCGTCGGCGACGGCGGGCGGTGCGGCAGCGGGCAGCGGCGAGGGTGCGACGCTGACGGCACGGCCGCAAGACTACCGCGACATTGTGGTGACACACATTGACGAGAACGGGCGGCTGAAGATCCAGGAGGTGGGCAAGGGCACGGCGGCGCTGGAGACGCTGATGAACGAGTTCCGGCGCTTCCACCTGGACAGCAAGAACAAGGTGTCGATCGGCAGCAACCCCAAGACGGGCGACTACGTGTCGGCGCAGTTCACGCTGGACAACCAGTGGTACCGGGCGCGGATCCGGCACAACGACCGCACGGCCAAGGTGGCGGAGGTGGTGTACATTGACTACGGCAACTCGGAGAAGATCCCGTGGGCCAAGCTGCGGCCGCTGGACGCGGCGTTTGGCACGCAGCGGCTCAAGCCGCAGGTGACGGACGCGGTGCTGTCGTTTGTGCAGCTGCCGACGGGCTCGGACTACTTCCGCGACGCGGTCAACTACATTGCCGAGGTGACGGAGGGCCGGCAGCTGGTGGGCAGCTTCGACTTTGTGGACGCCAAGGAGGGCCTGAGCTACCTGACCATCTTCGACCCCAAGGTGGGCAGCGCGGACCGCAACGACTCGCTGAACCGCGAGGTGCTGCTCAACGGGCACGGGCTGGTGCCGCGCAAGCTCAAGGCGTGGGAGCGCAGCAGCGTGTTTGAGCCGACGCTGAAGGTGCTGCGCGATGCGGAGAAGAGTGCCAAGGAAGACAAGTACGGCATGTGGGAGTATGGTGATATCACGGAGGATTAGGTTTTTTATGCGGGAAAAGGGGTATGAGTCACGGCCATTCTTTCTTTCTGTCTTTTTATTCTGTATGAACCAAAAGTAAACTGCATGTCTTGGGCGATTGCGCCGGTTGGGAAAATAAATAAATAGATGGAATCAGGATTGGGCGGCAATAAAAGAATATGAAGCGTTGGCATTTTGAAGCAAGAGATGTGTGGATGGCAGTGATTTTATCGTCATGTCTGCCGTGTCGTCATAGTCATTATCATCAGACCCAAGATGAGAGCAAGCTGTAGATGCACCGTGCAAGTCAAAAGAGCCGATAAAATGGCCGGAGAAAGAAAACCGAGTTCTTTTTGACGCCTTGATTGCAACAGCAAAGAGGATATGGAGTATTGGAAAGAAAACACAAAAAAATAAACATAAATAGCACAAACATCATGCCGAGTAAATCAAAAATAGCTCAATAAAATAACGCCATGGTTCCGTATCGTTGCTGGCCGTGCAGCCTCGTTCGTGCTTGAGCCGATACGCAGTCGTGATGCTCGGTCGTCGATCATCGGTCGTCGGTCGTCGGTCGTCAGCTCGGCCCGTCAACTCGGTCGCCATCGTACGTGCTGTACGTGCCGCACTCCAAGCCCCGTAATCGCGAGTGTCACTCGCCCGGCACCTCCTCACCCACACTATCCCTCCATGTGTGTGTCCTTGTCGTCGCCGCGGATCCAGAGCACATTGTTACACCTGTTGTAAAGTTAGCTGTGGTCGACCGCCGAAGCCAGGGGGGGGGGGGGGGATCGCCACCTACCGGATCAGCACCTGGCCCAGCTTGCCCGTGCTCTCGCCGTCAATGTACTCCTCCGTGTCCGACAGCTGCAGGTTCATGTAGCTGTCAATCGACACCAGCGAGCCCTTGTATTCGGTCTCGCCCCACTTGAGCCGCACGGCGACGGTCTTGCCGACGAGCTCCTGGAGCATCGGGCGGGGGTTGACGGGCGTGAAGCTCATTTTGGGGGGGTTGTATTAGTTGTCGAGTAGTGGTGGTGATGGTCGAGGGGAGCGGTGGCAGTTCAGACGTTCAACATGTCACGACGCGAGGTTGGCATCTGATATTTTCGGGGATGTTGATAAGTGGGTCGCCAGAGCTATTGCCCGCCATTTTGATAAGATAAGAGTATCCTGCCAGCTGGCAACTATCTGGCACCTGGCAGACTCGGCCTCTGCGACATCAGGCATGGGGCATGTGAGTGGACTGGCTAAATAAAATAAAATAAAATAGAATAAATAATCGCTGCTTGAAACGGCCATTGCTGGAAAAGGCCGCATGCAGCAATTGATAGGCTATTGACCTTTCTTTTCTTTTCGCCTCTTGCGTACTTCTACAGCTTTCTTTCTGCCACTGCCAGAATGGAATCATTTCATTCCGGGGGGGAAATGTCTGCTGGCACCGGGGTAACGCGTCAAAAGCTGTTACAGAACCGGTCAGGTGCACGAGAAGAAACGGTCTCTCGCGATGCATCCAGTAATATTTGTCAGACACTGCAATGATTCAGCAAACTTTGTTAATAATTGTTAATAATAGGACGCTGACCAAGAAACTCGGTGTGTGTGTGTCTGCGCCGGGTGGCTTACATAAGACTCACAACTCGCACTCGCGCTCGCACTCGAAGAATGGAAGGAGAGGGAATTTCCATCATGCCGGGGAAACAGGCAAGATCCCTTTGCAGGAAGGCCCGGGCGAGGCGGAGGGACTAGCGAGTGGGAGGGAGGGTGGGAAAGAGGGTGGGAGGGGGGGCGTGTGGGTGGATGGGTTTGTCGAAACGGCAACTGCTCTGGGAGTGGGAGTCAGGCGGCCACCCAATGTGTGGTCCGACCTGGGTCCGGTCCCTCCACCTGCCAACGGGCAGTCTTCCGGACGCTCCTTCTGTTTTGTCAGTCTTTTTTGTCTGTCTCGGTGACGCACTTGCTATAGGGAGAGGTTGAGAGAAACAAGTTTTACGAGTACGAGTACATACAGGCGACGGAGGCGATATAGAACAGGAATTCAAAAACTCCAAAACCACGTCAACTCGTAAGCTTACAGAAAGCATCCAAGCTATGCTGCAGCATGTCATCGCTGCCATGTCGTAATTTAGCCGTGGCATGGTGGGGGGGAACGTGATAGCTACGAGTACGGAGTACTCGTACATACGGAGTAGACAGGGAAAGAGCGACAGGATAGAGGGGCAAAAGGGTATGACGCCCCTCCTTTTGCTGGGACGCACCTTCCTGAGTACGGAGCAGCCAGAAACTTTGCTGACGGAATTATCGATTTTATATATAATTAAAAAGAAAAAAAGGCAAGAGCCGGAGCACCTCCCCCCCCCTAAGACTACGACTACTCCGTAGACAATAACAAATACTAAATAGCCTTTCTGTTCTTTCCTTTCCTTCTTCTCCCCTTCTTCCTCTTTTCCATTCATCATCCAACATCTCCAGCACAATTCGCCCTTCTTCGGCTTCGTCTGTCCCAACCACCACCATTCCCTCCCACCAATTCACAATGTCTACCTCTCTCGACCAATTGAAGGCCTCCGGCACCGTAAGTTACCTCTTTCCCTTCCAACACTCCAAACCCCTGCTCTCCTTGCAGCGGCAGAAGCTGGCAAAGCTGGCAAAGCTGGCAGAGCTGGCAAGGCTGGCCGAGAGCCGGCATTGGCACAGGCCTCGCCACGCTCTCTGGCTTTTACCGGTGTCTGGCCTCCGTCCTGCTCCCGGGCCATCCGCTCGGAAGCACCGGTCCTTGCTCTTGCTTCTGCCGCCGACAGGGCTCTGTCCGGTCACTCCCGCCGAGTTCCCAACAAAAAGCTAACTGCGGTGTTTTCGTTCTTCTCTCTAGGTTGTCGTCTCTGACTCCGGTGACTTTGGTTGTACGTCTTGCCCCCCGTCTATCCCCCCTCATCACATATTCATATGCCGTTCCTCGCTGCTCACACGTCATAGCCATTGCCAAGTACAAGCCTCAGGATGCCACCACCAACCCGTCGCTGATTCTGGCGGCCTCCAAGAAGGCCGACTACGCCCAGCTGATCGACGACGCCGTTGCCATTGGCAAGAAGTCGGGCGGCTCCATCGACGAGCAGGTCGAGGTCACCCTCGACAACCTGCTGGTCGAGTTTGGCCGCGAGATCCTCAAGATTGTCCCCGGCCGCGTCTCGACCGAGGTCGATGCCAAGCTGTCGTTTGACACCAAGGCCTCTGTCGACAAGGCCCTGCAGATCATCAAGGTAGGTCTCTCTTCATTTCTGTAATTTGCATCCCTCATTGAGCGTTTGCTAACCCCCCCAGCTGTACGAGGCCCAGGGCATCTCCAAGGAGCGCGTCCTCATCAAGATCGCCTCCACCTGGGAGGGCATCAAGGCCGCCGAGATCCTGCAGCGCGACCACGGCATCAACACCAACCTGACCCTCATGTTCTCGCTGACCCAGGCCATTGCCGCCGCCGAGGCCGGTGCCTTTTTGATCTCGCCCTTTGTCGGCCGCATCCTCGACTGGTTCAAGGCCCACACCGGCAAGACCTACAGCAAGGAGGAGGACCCCGGTGTCGCCTCGGTCAAGTCCATCTTCAACTACTACAAGAAGTACGGCTACAAGACCATTGTCATGGGCGCCTCGTTCCGCAGCGTCGGCGAGATCACCGAGCTGGCCGGCTGCGACTACCTGACCATCTCCCCCAACCTGCTGGAGGACCTGCTCAACTCGACGGAGGCCGTCCCCAAGAAGCTCGACGCCGCCGCCGCCGCCACGCTCGACATCCCCAAGAAGAGCTACATCACCGACGAGCCCGCCTTCCGCTTCGACTTCAACGAGGACCAGATGGCCGTCGAGAAGCTGCGCGAGGGCATCAGCAAGTTTGCGGCCGATGCCGAGACCCTCAAGGCCATCCTGAAGGAGAAGCTGAGCGCATAAGTGCACAATGCACGGATTTTTGAGAAAATAGGGTAGCCATAGCCTGACGATATACCAATAAAGAATGCATGGATATTACATGATGTCGCTTATCTGGTGAAGCGGAATACCCAAGCCCAAACAAATACAAAGCAGCCCGAAAAATCAAACACGAGGCCCCAACCAGCCTGGGGTATACGCAAGAAACAAACAATAATACAAATGAAACAAATGAAACAAAAAAAAAAACCGATGCTCACACCTAGTCCGCGCGCTTCTTGGCATACGCCGGACACGGCACCTGCTCGAGGCTGTACTTGACGCGGCCGCTGCGGTCGGCCTCGACAACCAGCGCCGTCAGCTTGCCGCCGTACACGGCCCCCGAGTCGAGCCCAAACGTGTAGCCCGTGTCGGCCGCGCTCACGACGCTGCCGCTCTTGACGCCCGTGCCGCCCGCGCCCAGCAGACTCATAAACCGTCCCGGCACCGCCTCGGGCACCAGCAGGCCCGTGATCGCGTCGTGCCCGTAGATCACCGTCGTGCGGTTCGCCGGCGACGGCTTCTCGTGCTGCGCCTGGTTCCACGCCGCCGCCCAGTGTACGCGGTCCGCGCCCTCGCGGAAGTGGCCCTCAATGGGCAGCACCACGAGATCCGCCGGCGACGGGTTGCCGCCGCCCGCCGTATTTTTCTTTTTCGTTTTCGGAGACCCGGGCGGGCTCGGGCGCCGCGGGTGGTGTGGGTCGGCGCCGTACACGGCCGTCTGCATGCGGTGGAACTCGGCGTCGACCAGCTGCTGCGGCACGTTGACGTACTGGTTGGGCCGGATGCGGCCGCGCGACTCGGCGCGGATGCGCAGCTCGGCCACCAGGCGGGCGCGCTCCTGGCGCACCTCGTCGGCCGGATGCACAAGGCTGCGCATGACCATGACGGCATAGGGGTCCTGCCGCTCGAGCGGCACGTCGGGGACCAGGCCGGCGTGCGCCACCACGACGTCGTTGAACGGCGACTGGGCGGCGTTGGCTTCCTGCACCTGCGGCGACACGCCCGCAGAGGGCGCCGGCGCAATCTTGCCAATGTGCAAAATCACCGGCAGGTCCGCCAGCCACGCAGCCTGCTCGGGGCTCAGCGACGCAGCCGTCTTGCGCTCGGGCATGTCGCCGCGCGGAAACGGGTTCTGCTCGAGGGGGTCAACGTCGAGGCTGTTGCCCTCGGCGGCGGCGACATTCTCGCCCGGAGTCATGCGCCTCTTGACGCCCCCACCACCGCCATCGGCAGCCGAGCCCACGGCCTGCCACGGCTTGCCCGCGTATGCGTTGTTGCCCGCATGCATGGCGTCGTATGCAGCGAGCACGCGGTCTTCGTGGTTGCCGCGCACGGCGCTGGCCCCGAGCTCCATGGCGCGCTGTACCACCCCGGGGCTGTCGGGGCCCTTGTTCACGAGGTCGCCCACGAGCACCAGGTGGTCCCGGCCCGTTTGGAAGCTGATCTTGTCCAGCAGCGCGTCCAGCGACTCGCGCTGCCCGTGCACGTCGCCAATAAACACGAAGCGCCGGCGCCGCAGAGGCCCGTCGGCATCGGCAGGGTGGGCCGCGGACGACACCTCCCCTTCTCCGTTGTTGGCGTCGTCGATGAGCAGCTCCACCGGCAGCTCCTCCAAGACCTTGGTGAGGCCGCGAACGGGCGGTCGGGCGGTTGTGCCGTACTCCATGGCTACCATGGGCCGTGAACCGGGATCAATGTACTTCCTGCCACCAACGACCACAAACTTGGTGTCGGGTGGAAGCTCGGCAGCCTCAAACTTGGGAGGCTCATCCTCCTCTTCCTCGGGGTCTTCCGGCGGCGCTGTTTGCCCTGGTGTGCTCGTCGTCTCGCTCGTCTCGGGCTGTTGTGCTGGTGCTCTGTCGTCGTCGTCGTCGTTGTTGTTATTGTCGTTGGCAGCCGGGGCCGTACTTGTGTCCATTTCATTGCTGGGGTGCTCTTGTGTGCTTATGGGGGCGGATTCTTCGTTTGAAGGGGCCGGCGTGGGTGTTTGTGTATCGAGGGCAGCGTCGTCCACTGGAGGCGCAAGTGCCTCTGGTTCTGGTAGTGGGGAGCGCAGGTACATGAAAATTAACACGACGGCGACGGCTAGCATCAGCATGCGTCGACGCCGCATCGGGCCAATCAGCGGTAGCATCGCGTAAGTAGTAGACCAATGTATGTCTCACCATCGGGCTTGCTGTAATAAATAGAAATCGATAACTGCTCCAAGACGGAGGATCTGGATGGAATAAAAGGAGGGGGGAAAGAAATGGATGGAACTAGAAAGTCACCGTGACGGCATCGGTGCTGTAATTTGTGATGGCGGCTTTGCTGAGCAGCGACAGGTGATGCGATGCTTATCTCAGGGAGGAGAAGCTCAGTGTTAGAGGGAGAGAAGAAAGAGAGAATGATGAGAGATGCAGAAGGAGAAGGAGAAGTCGTGACAGGAGACGGCGTCTGGCGAGATAATGTGACATATGGCGAGGCAGAGGCGGAAGGTGCGTTGGCTGTTGTGCGAGGAAGGTGCGTTGGACCTGGTCGCGTGCGCAACTGCCTCAATGGGATGCGATGCGGAGACCGGCGGCGGCAGCGGCAGCGAAAGAACGGAACGGAGCGGCGAGGCAACAACGCAGGCGGCGACGAAGCAGTTGTAGACGCACACGCACAGCCAACAAACAGCCCGGTATTTGTTACGCCAAGAGGCAATGTGCAACCGCGCGGGGGGGGAGGGGAGGAGGAAGAGAGGCGCACAGAAGCGAGAGAGAAGAGATGGGGCAACGAAGACGGGACGGCAGGACTAGCTAGGTCTTTTCTAGTGTTGCAAACGGCTGTTTGTCTCTCGAGGAAATGGAAATATTAAAACCACAGGGTAAGGATTAGAGAAACAAAAGAAGAAAAAAAAAGAAGAAAAAAAAACAGGTACAAATGCGCTCAAAATCAAGAATGGCTACTCCGTAGGAGCGCATCGTAATAAGATTGCGAGATGAAGGACAGCGACGTCACCGTTGATCTGCCCTGCAACACGATGTGGCCTGTGTCTGCGCGTCGCAAGGCAGTCTTTGCCTCTGAAAAGAGAAGCAGTACTGTGTGCACTCAGAGGCACTTTTGTAGAGTACTCGTTTGGCTTGTCTCACTGGATCAGAGCATCTATTCCCTGGCAGTACGAGTTACGCTGTCGGAGCTGGATCCGCCATGGCGCCAAGCCTGCACGCGGCTTACTGCTTTTGTCTCGTTTTCGCGACTTGATTCTTGGCACTGAGGATGTTGAGATGGGCTGATGAAAGACGGCCGTTTGAGACTCGAATTCGATGTACGGAGTATTTATTAATAGGGCTATCGGGCGCGATTTGAGTGCTGCTGGCTTGCAGAGTGGCACCTTCCACATACAAACCTCGAGCCAGCGCTCCTTCTCCATTGTGCAGTTCTGTGTTACGCGATGGCGCGTGGTCTTGTCTTGCCTGTACCCGGGTTTAAGCCGTGGGGAAGGTAGTCCGTACCGTTCAAGATAAGAAGGAACGACGGCCACTTGCAAATGTCGGTGGTCCGTGAAAATCAAGTACAACGTACTCCGTAGGTAGCATAGAACCCCCCCCCCCCCCCCAGCAGCAGCGATAACGGCGTGGTGTTACGTACGCTTTTCATTTCCAGCCGTGGGGAACAATAACGCCGTGCCGGAGCACACGGAGCGTCTGGTGGGTTAGGTGTAACCATCCCAGCAGCTTATCGCCATTACGAGTAATTTGAAGACGGGGAAGAGACCGGTGGGCACGTGACTATACTCCATACTCCGTACATACTGTATGATCCTACGTACTCGTAACTGTACACCGCATGACTGTCTATGTTTGCAAGTTGTGTCGACAAATGGATTGGAGACGACGCTCCAGGTTAATGGCGATCAACACGTCGGGCGGTCTTGTCGGCGGGGAGTGAGACACCAGCCTTGCGACCTTGCTGACTAAGCATACCAGCGCCGTTATCGAGCAGTTGAATGTTGTGCCAACGGGCTCAACAGGCGTACGAGTAGTTGTTCTCCCCGCGGTAGTATCACAATGCTAAATGTTTGATGTCGGTGCATACGTCATAGTTCCATTGCCAAAGTGAAGACGCCCTTACCCATAACGCCTGTTTGTTTGCTGTTCTGCTGCGTTCCGTTTCCATGCAAGAGTTACTATATACAAGAGGTACGTCGTAGACGTCGTGTTGTGTCTTTGCTGCCAATCTCAGACGAGCAAGGATATCATATCATACAGCCACCACCGCCGCCGCCGACAGCCACCACCGCCGCCGCCGACAGCCACCACCGCCGCCGCCGCCAGCCATCAAAACGCTATGCTTTCCGGGCGGCCTGCTCTTGACGATAGCGTTCGTTCTCCAGCTCGCGCCAGTCGGGCGCCTCCTTCTCGTTGCCCGACGTGACCTTGACGACGCCGCCAAAGGCAGAGCGGCCCGCGTACAGCTGGTAGCCCTCGGAGGACGCCGCCGCCGCCGTGGACGCCTTTGCCCCGTCGGCGTCGTCGGCGTTCTTGGCGAGCAGCTTCGCGGCGGCGGGCTGGTTGCCGCGGAAGCGTTTGCGCATGTCGATCATGCCGCGCTTGCACTCGCCAAAGCCCTTTTTCAGCTGCAGACAGGCAGGGGGCAGCGTGTCAGACAGAGGGGCGCGCAGGCAGTCGGCGGCCGAGTGACGTTGGACCATGACGCAGTCCGACTCCTGCAGGCACTGGGCCAGGGCGGCGCCTAAAAGCGTTGTCAGCAGGCAAAGGGGGAAGAGGGACGGATACGTGGCATGGAAACATGGAAACAGAGCATACGTACGAATCTCTTTGCATGAGCTCGGCATCGTGGCTGTTGGCTTGGGCAAAAAGCTGCGGGAAGCGGTCGGCCGGTGACAGCCGTCCACGGATTTTTTTTTTTGCTTTTGCTAATAAAATCATTCGATGCGCCCAGCCCCAAAATACCCCCGGCTGACAAGGCGCGCGTTGATTGGCTGGCGCCCGACGCCACACGTGGCGCGCCCGTACCCAACGAACGACTCCACAGCTCCATAGCTATTGCTCCGTACGGAGTCGATAGCTGGCCCGGCCACCAACAGCTGTCAGTGGGTCTGGACCACCGCCTCGTTTCGGAATCACATGTGACATCACCACACCCTGTTGCAGATTATTGCATAGGGAAGGTACGTCCCTTAATGCCCTACCTACCTACTTCTTCTGTCATCCATCCTGACCATCGCCAAAAAGGAAGAGAGAGAGAAAGAGAGAGAGAGAGAGAGAGAGAGAGAGAAACATCCACGATGCATCACCACACCACGGTGTTTCCAGTCTCGACCCGGCCCTGATCTCGCCCATTCCAGCGCCTGCACCACGCTATCTGCATGCAGCATACCCACGCAAGGACCGCTATGCGTGTTGTCGCCGCCAACGCGTCGACCGTCTTTTTGTGCCTGACTTCTGTTGGGCTCGAGATCTAAAAAATCAAAGATAACACGAACGACACACGAAACGCGAAACACGATATACGAAACACGACTTACGAACGACGAGCACTCGACAGTTGCAGGCCGGCCTGTGTGTCATTTTGCACCCTGCCGTCCACCTCCGCCCCGACACTCCCGAGGCGCCGGCCCCGATCCCACCGCCATGGCTGTTCCTTTTATCGGGCGGCTGAATGTGTATGTGATGACGAGATGGGGACAGCGACGGCATGCTCCGCGTTCTTCCACGGTATTTTGCTCGCTAACAACAAATTCAGGCCCGAGTATACGGCTCTGGTCAGCTCGTTCTTCCTCGTCATCCTCGAGATCGTCGTCCGCATCCTCACCTTGGCTCTCCGTATGTTTTTTTTTTTTTTTTCATTTTCTTCATTTTTTTCATTTTTTTCTTTTTTGCTATCACATCTTCACCGTCATCTACACCGCTCTACACCGCCACTAACATGACACAGCCAACTCCCTTCTCTCCCTCTTCTACCGTGCCTCACGACAGCTCTTTGATCGGTTCAACAGCCCGGCACAACAACAAGCCCAAGAGCGTCAAAAATGTATGTTTATGTTTACCTGCCCGTGTTGCACCCTCCCCCCCCCCCCCCCCTTCCCCCAGCCCCCTCAGCCCCTAACACTTGCAGCCATCTCCACATCCATCCGCGATGCCGCCGACTTTGTCGAGCTCTGCAGCATCTTCGGATACACTGCCGAGGAGCACGTCTTCCAGACCAAGGATGGCTACCTCCTGGGCCTGCACCGCCTCGCCTGGCGCCCGGGCGAGGAGGACCAAAAGGTCAACGCCGGCCCCAACAGCGTCAAGAAGCGCGTCGTCTACATGCACCACGGCCTGCTGATGAACAGCGAGGTCTGGGTGTGCAACACGGAGGCGCGGCGCAGCCTGGCCTTTGTGCTGGTCGAGCGCGGCTTCGACGTGTGGTTCGGCAACAACCGCGGCAACAAGTACTCGAAAAAGTCGGTCAAGGCGTCGGCCAAGGACGCCGAGTTCTGGAACTTTTCCATTGACGAGTTTGCGCTGTACGACATCCCCGACAGCATCGCGTACATCCTGGACACGACGGGCCAGCCGTCGCTGTCGTACATTGGCTTCTCGCAGGGCACGGCGCAGGCCTTTGCGTCGCTGGCCATCCACCCCAAGCTCAATTACCAGATCAACGTGTTCATCGGCCTGGCCCCGGCCATGTCGCCGGCCGGGCTGTCCAACGGCATCGTCGACGCCCTCGTCAAGGCGTCGCCGCAAATTGTTTTCCTGCTGTTTGGGCGGCGGTCGATCCTCAGCTCGGCCACCATGTGGCAGTCGATCCTGTACCCGCCGCTGTTTGTCAGTGTGATCGACTACGGCATGTCGTTCTTGTTTGGCTGGCGCACGCAGAACATGAGCCTGTCGCAGAAGCTGGCGGCCTACACGCACCTGTACTCGTACACCAGCACCAAGTCGGTCGTGCACTGGTTCCAGATCATCCGCACCAAGTCGTTCCAGATGTACGACGACGACGTGCATCCGCTGCTGGCCACCAACTCCAAGCACACCAAGGTGGCCAAGTACCCGACGCGGAATATCAAGACGCCGATTGTGCTGGTCTACGGCGGCAGCGACTCGCTGGTCGACATCAAGGCCATGCTGCGCGAGCTGCCCGCGCAGACCGTGGCCACCGAGGTCCCGCACTACGAGCACCTTGATTTCCTGTGGGCGCGCGACACCGACACCCAGGTCTTCCAGCACGTCTTTGATGCGCTCGACAGCTTCACCGATGCTGAGCACACCAAGGAGGAGTTTGCGCGGTACCGCGTGGCGCACCACCAGAGCGTCAGTGCGGGCGCCGGCTCCTCTCGCGTGATCCTCCCGGGCGGCAGCGGCGGCAGCGGCCACAACAGCGACACGGGTAGCATGCCATCATCGCCGCAGAAAACCACAGAAACAACGGTAGCGGTGCAGACGGTGCAGACACCGCCGCCACCGCGCTCCGATGACGGCCTGGTCGACGACGACGCGACGTGGAGCGCGCCAGCCACGCCGCCGCCGCCGGAGCCCGTCGTCCATCGTCACCAGCACCACCACCACACTGCCACCCCCACTGCCAACAACACCACTACCACCCCTGCCGCCAAAACCTCCCCCACCGCCACGACGCCGCCGCCACGGGACAAGCAGAGCCCCGGGTCGGCGACGGCAAGCGGCCGGCAATCACCGTTCGACGCTCTGGCGGCCCCCAAGTCCTGCAAGCCCTGCCCGCGGGCCATGGTGCCGACCCGCATCGGCAGCATGCCCAAGACGCCGCCGAGCCGCAACCCGGCGACGTCGCCCAAGCTGCGCATCGGCAAGGGCGGCAGCATCCGGGTGGGCAGCAGCAAGGCCGTGGGCGGGATCAGCACGGAGGCGGCCGTGGGCAGCCAGACGGCGGTTGTGTCGAGCGCGGCCAGCATCACCTCGAACCGGTCGTCGCGGTGACTATCCGTGTTCCAGCGCCGCCGTGAACCGGATCCACTGATCCAGCTACGTCGCTACTCGGAGTAGACTGTTGAGACAAATGTTGATGGATTAGATTGTTATTTTTTTTTTTTTGCTTTTTTTTTGCAATTCTTTTTCAAGCCTCGTTATCTCTTTTTCAGCCTTTTCTCTTTTGTTTACTGTTGCTTTTTGCTGGCACGGATATATATGATAGGCGTATAGTGTTACAATTGAATAAGAATTTGAGCAGACTGCATATAAAACTATTCCGAAAAGATCAGATGAAAAACACAATTGAATAAGAATTCGACCAAATTGCATTTTTAAAGCATAATCTGAAAGAATCAGATGAAAGCACACGACTGAATAAGAATTTGAGCATACTGTACTTCTGAAACTAATTTGAATAGGTCAGATGAAAACACACAATTGAATAAGAATTTAAGTATACTTTATTTTTATAATTTTCCGAATAGAAGAGATGAAAACACTCAATTGGATAAGAATTTGAGAAGACTGCATTTCTAAAACTATTCGTTATAGATCAGATGAAAACATAATTGAATACAAATATGAGCAGACTATATTTTAAAAAGACTATATAATCCGAAAAGATCAGACGAAAACAGGTCATAACGATACATTAAATAAATTCATAGAGAAACAAACGTCCTACTCCATCTCGACAATGACCTTGAGGGCGCTGTGCTTGGCGGCGGCGCCAAAGGTCTCGTAGGCCTTCTCCATCTCGGAGAACTTGAACTTGTGGGTGATGAGCAGGGCCGGGTCGAGGCGCTTGGCCTTGACGAGCTTGAGCAGCATGGGCATGGTGACGGTGTCGACGAGGCGCGTGGTGATGCTGACGTTCTTGTCCCACAGCTGCTCGAGGTGCAGGTCGACGCTGGTGCCGTGGACGCCGACGTTGGCCAGCGTGCCGCCGGGCGCCAGCAGCTGCTGGCACAGCTCAAAGCTGGCGGGGATGCCGACGGCCTCGAGCACCGCGTCGCAGCCGACGCCGCCCGTCAGCTCCTTGACCTGCGCCACGGCCGCGGCGATGCCGGCGCCGTTGTTGACCGTCTCGTGCGCGCCCAGCGCCTTGGCCACCTTCAGGCGGTTGTCGTCCATGTCAATGGCGATGATTTGCGACGGCGAGTACAGCTGGGCCGTGATCAGCGCGGCCAGGCCGACGGGGCCCGTGCCGACAATGGCGACGGTCGAGCCGGGGGCGACTTTGGCGTTCTGCACGCCGCACTCAAAGCCCGTGGGGAAGATGTCGCTCAGCATGACGAGCGCGGCCTCGTCGACGTCGCTCGGCAGGTTGTACAGGCTGGAGTCGGCGTGGGGGATGCGCACGTACTCGGCCTGGGTGCCGTCAATGGTGTTGCCGAGGATCCAGCCGCCGGTGGTACAGTGCGAGTACATGCCGCGGCGGCAGTACTCGCACGACGCGCACGAGCACACACACGAGATGAGCACGCGGTCGCCCTTCTTGAACTTGGTGACGGAGCTGCCGGCGTCCTCGACGACGCCGACGCCCTCGTGGCCGAGCACGCGGCCGGGGCTGCAGGTGGCGACGTCGCCCTTGCGGATGTGCAGGTCGGTGCCGCAGATGGTGGTCTTGGTGACGCGGATGATGGCGTCGGTGGGGGCCTGGAGCGTGGGCTTGGGGCGGTCCTGCAGCTGGACGGCGCCGGCACCGGTGTAGATGAGGGCCTTCATGGTGTCGCTGGAGGATGTGGCGTAGAGGCGGCGGGCCGGGGTGTAGCGGACAGCGAAAGCGGGTTTCGTAGAGGACTGGGCTGGGCTTCTTGCGGCGGCGAGAGACAGAGCCGGCAGAGATGATCTGGACGCGGTGGCGTAGCCTCGTAGCGTGATCGACTTGGAAACGGTTCTGGTGACCGACCGGGCGCTGAGAGTCTTGATGGAGTTCATGGTGGGCGTTGCTGTGGTTTATATACCGGGAATATCGTACCAGCACTTCGTACTCGTAGGCGCAGCAGGCGTAAGTAGTGGTGATGTAATGTGATGTGATGTGATGTGAGATGCCGAGGCGGAGTCAAGCTTTGAGGGGTAAAGCCAAGTCAATAGTCGTAGCTTTCAAGAACAGGTGTCACCTTTTTGGCGCACGACTAATGTACGGTGTAAGCGAGAGGGGTGAGGGGGGGGGGAGGCGGCGTGTTCTCGTACTTATGAGCCGTACTGCCGTCCACCCGAGAGCCAAGGCCGTTGAAGACAGGCGACCGCCCCGCAAAAGATAGCCATCGGCCGACGAGTCATTCCTGTTCTGGGCCCGGGGGGTGACAAAGTCGGACCATGTGTCTGGGCTTAGTAGGCAAACAAAGATTTGTCAACATGGCTTTGTCGACATGGCTGGAACCAGACAAAGGTTTATCAACATGGACGAGGTCGAGCTAGTGCCGCCAATAGCTGTGGCACGATCGACAAGTCTGATGAGCAGTGGTGTGATGTGTGCAGTTGCTTGGTATGGAGCAGCTCTGGAGCAAGTGGAAAAAGAAAATTAAAAGGAAATCAAAATCAAATCAAAATAAAAGCAAAAACAAAGCCCGTTACCAGTTGCCGGACGGCGACGGCCTGGCGAATCAACTGACATCATGATCATGTCCCTCTCGGTAGACAACACCCCGACGACGGATCGTGATGGCGCGATGCGATCTGCCCTGCTCGGGAGAGTCATGCGGCGGTTTTGGCATGCAATGCAACATGGGGCGTCTCCAGGAAAATGGTCTCTCCATTCAGACAATACGAGTATGAGACTCGTACTCCGTACTCCGTACTCCGTACATGCTGGACCCCAACCCCGGGGTGATCCCATGTCCGATCATCATGCAAGGTGGGCATATTCCCTGTTGAAGGTACGTCCAATGACCATCCGGCGGATTTCGCTGGTGCCGGCCCCGATCTCGTACAGTTTCGCACTGGCATGTTAGATCAGATGATTGAAGAAACAGAAAAAGGAGAGAAAGGGAAAGAAAAAAAAAACTCACTCTCGAAGAATCCGGCTTGCTGGCATCTCCTCCACATACCCCATGCCGCCCAGCAGCTGGATGCTGTCCAGCGCACACTCCGTTGCCCGCTCGGCCGCGTACAAAATCGCACCCGCACAGTCCTGCGTGCGGATGACGCCCGTCTCGTCGACCTCGCGCGCCGTGGCATACGTGTACGCCCGCGACGCCCGCATCTTGGTGTACATGTCGGCCAGGCGGCCCTGGACCAGCTGGAACTGGCCCACGGGCACGCCAAACTGCTTGCGCTGGTGCACAAACGGCAGCGTGACGTCCAGGGCCGCCTGCATCAGGCCCAGCGGGCCCGCGCTCAGCACCAGCCGCTCCAGGTCCAGCCCGGACATGAGCACGCGCGCGCCGCCGTGCAGCGCCCCCAGCACGCGGTCGCGCGGCACAAACACGTTGTCGAAGCTAAGCTCGCCCGTGGGGCTGCCGCGCATGCCCATCTTGTCGAGCTTGCGCGCGCAGCTGAAACCGGGCGACGTCTTGGTCTCGACAATGAACGCCGTGATGCCCTTGGACCCGGCGTCGGGCTTGGTCTTGGCGTAGACGACAATGACGTCGGCGTTGGGCCCGTTGGTGATCCACATCTTGCTGCCGTTGAGCACGTAGCCTTCCCGGCCCTTGGCGTCCGTGGCCTCCTTGGCCGTCGTGCGCATGCTGACGACGTCGCTGCCGGCGCCGCTCTCCGACATGGCCAGCGCGCCAATGGCCTCGCCGGCAATCAGGCCCGGCAGGAACTGCGCCTTCTGCTCCGGCGTGCCGTGCAGCTGCAGCTGGTTGACGCACAGCTGCGAGTGCGCCGCGTAGCTCAGGGCCACGGACCCGCTGGCGCGCGACAGCTCCTCCATGACGACGCAGTGCGCCTGGTAGCCCATGCCCAGCCCGCCGACGTCCTCGTCGGCCGTGATGCCCAAGAAGCCGGCTTCGCCCAGCTTGGGCCACAGCCCGGCGGGGAAGTCGTTGTTCTTGTCGGCGGCCGCCGCAACAGCCTCGGGCACCTCGCGCCGGGCAAACTCCTGCACGCTCTGGCGCAGCTCCTCCAGGTCGTCGGGCGTCGGCGGGACGAATCCCTTGGGGTGTTTGGAAGAGGAAGAGGAAGAGGAAGACGAAGCAAAGCGGTGCTGCTGGCAGAGAGGAGGAGGAGGAACGGCACGGCGCGACAAATGGCGGAGTGGCTGTGTAATAGTAGCCGACCGCACCAGCGGCCGCAGTGTGTGCAAGCCTGCCATTGGAGGCGTACGTGTGTGTAGAGAGAGGAGGAGTGGAGTGGAATTGAGGTGAAGCTACAAGTGGGAGAAAACTGAGGATCAAAAGGAGAAGAGAAGCTGGGAGAAATATCTCAAAAAAAAAAAAAAAAAACATCTCAAAAACGGGAAAGAATTAAACAGCCGGTCGAACCTGCCGCGAATGCCCTCGGCTCAAGGAAGGAGGGGGGGAGTCTCAGTGGAACACACACAGGGCAGGAGCTTATTTACAAGGGGAAGGAGTAAAGCTGGGGCCCCGGCTTAGCGCGGCTGTTCACGGCAAGCAACGCTTTACCCCAGACTAACCCCGGCGCTAGACGTCTTGTAAGAGGGTCGGCTATTACGATACTTCTATCATTCTCTCGATGCAGTAGATTGCAGTTTGTTTGCAATCTTTCAGAAAAAGACAACCCCTCCCCCCAAAAAACACGCAAACCTACCTGGGTTTGCAAATGTCCGCTCAAATGTCACTGGCACGAGGTGCGCCGCAGGCCTGCCGGGCGTGTCTGCGGACGGCCCAAGGATGGTCTTCTTTTTATTCTACCTCGGCTTTTTCGACGAGATTTCTCGCACAGCAGCTCCGGCATAGACCACCACCACCCCCCGCCCGTGGCATCGCCTCCTTCGCCGCCGGCCCGCTGGCCGACGCCACGCTCTCGCGCATCCCGTCGGCCGTCGACCCGGCGTCGGACGCGTTCCGCGAAAACGCCGCCCTCATGCACGACGCCGTGGCGCGCCTGGACCGCCTGACGCGCGCGGCCGCGCGCGGCGGCTCCGACCGGGCGCGCGCCAAGCACGTGGCGCGCGGCAAGATGCTGCCGCGCGACCGCGTGGCGGCGCTGGTGGACCCCGGCACGACCTTTTTGGAGCTGTCGCCGCTGGCGGGCCACGGGCTCTACGACGACACGGACGGGCGCGGTACGCTGGATCTGCCGGCGGGCGGCATCATCACGGGCGTCGGCGTGGTCGAGGGCGTCACGTGCATGGTGGTGGCCAACGACAGCACGGTCAAGGGCGGCACGTACTACCCGGTGACGGTCAAGAAGCACCTGCGCGCGCAGGAGATCGCCGCCCAGAACCGCCTGCCGTGCGTCTACCTGGTCGACTCGGGCGGCGCCAACCTGCCGCACCAGGCCGATGTTTTCCCCGACCGCGACCACTTTGGCCGCATCTTTTACAACCAGGCACGCATGTCGGCCCGCGGGATCCCGCAGCTCGCCGTCGTCATGGGCCCCTGCACGGCCGGCGGCGCCTACGTGCCCGCCATGTCCGACGAGAGCATCATTGTGCAGAACCAGGGCCACATCTTCCTGGCCGGACCCCCCCTCGTCAAAGCCGCCACCGGCGAGGTCGTCTCGCACGAGGACCTGGGCGGCGGCCTCATGCACTCGTCCGTGTCCGGCGTCACCGACTACCTCGCCGTCGACGACGCCCACGCCATTGCCCTCGTGCGCCGCAGTGTCGCCAACCTCAACTACAGCACTGATAATATCAGTGATAGCACCTTCGCCGAACCCCTCTACAGCGCCGACGACCTGCTCGGCATCGCCTCCACCAACCTGCGCCGCCCCATTGCCGCCCACGAGGTCATTGCCCGCATCGTCGACGGCTCCGCCTTTTCCGAGTTCAAGCGCGACTACGGCACCACGCTCGTCACCGGCTTCGCCCGCATCTACGGCCAGCGCGTCGGCATCGTCGCCAACAACGGCGTCCTGCTGTCCGCCGCCGCCCTCAAGGGCGCCCACTTTATCGAGCTCTGCGCCCAGCGCGGCATCCCGCTCGTCTTCTTGCAAAACATTGCCGGCTTCATGGTCGGCAAGGACGCCGAGCGCGAGGGCATCGCCAAGCACGGCGCCAAGCTCGTCGCCGCCGTGTCCTGCGCCGACGTCCCCAAACTCACCGTCGTCGTCGGCGGCAGCTACGGCGCCGGCAACTACGGCATGTGCGGCCGCGCCTACAGCCCGCGCTTCCTCTGGATGTGGCCCAACGCCCGCATCGCCGTCATGGGCGCCGAGCAGCTGGCCACCGTCATGGAGACCGTCGGCCGCCCCGACCCCGCCCTGCGCGACCGCATCGAGCGCGAGAGCGATGCCGTCTTTTCGTCGGCACGTCTATGGGTAGGTTCTATTTTTTTTTCTTTTATTTTTCTCGGTTTTTTGTCAAGTTCGTTTGTACCAAATGCTTGCTCGTTTTGCCATGCTGACTAATCAGGACGACGGCGTCATCCCGCCACAGCACACCCGGCGATACCTCGGCCTGGGCCTGCGCGCGGCCATGGGCGGCCGCAACCAGGTCGAGCCCAACGCGACCAAGTTTGGAGTCTTCCGGATGTGAGACCAGGCGGCCGTCATCTAGCTATCTGTGCCTCTTTTCTAGCCCAAGCCAAGTATAAAGCATGTGTGTCATGATTACTTATTATTATCGTAGGTGAACAGGAAGTCATAAAACGCTGTGATCAAAAGTACTCGTATCACCAGGATACAGACACAACAGAGCAGTAATCAAGAGACAACAAACAACAAATAGCAAATAGCAAACAGCAAACAGCGAACAGCAAACAAATAACGACACAACTCGGACTCGCTATCCCAAACGCCAGACATAGAAAACCTGCAATGCAAATGTGGCAGCTAGGACCCCCGCCGCTGCGAATCGTGGTCGCGGCCGCTGCTGCGCGACTCGTTCCACGAGTTGTAGTTGCCCTTGCCCAGCCGCTCCTTCTCGCGGTCCAGGATCACGTTGAGCTGGCTGCGCGTGCGCGCAAACGGAATCCGCGGCGTCTGCGTCGGCCGCGTCGGCGTGAACAGCGGCCGCTGCATCGCCGGCGGGTCGTGCGTGCCCGAGCCAAAGCTGCTGCTGGCCTCGCCCTTGAACGACGACGCCAGCTCCTGGTCGTCGTCGTCGTCGTCGTCCTTGCCCTCGTCATCAAGGCCCGTCTTGGCGTAGAACGAAAACGTGTCCGGCCCCTCCGGGTCCATAAACTGGCCGTTGGCCGCAATCATCGACGGCGCCACCACCGTGGCCGACCGCATGGGCGCCAGCGTGGGCGACGGGTGGTTTTGCCCCAGCAGGCGCGGACGGTAGCCATAGCTGTCCTGCGAGATCGACCGGCCCATCAGAGGCGCGGCGAACGCCGTCATCGATGTCATTGACGTCGTCGTCGGCGGCGGTGTCGACGGCGCCGCTGTGCTAATCTGGCCCATGTAGGCAGACGACGGCCGTGGCGCTCCCACCGGGCTCTTCATCCGAGCCAACGACGTCATCGACCCGGTGCGCATCATCTCTTGCCGCTGCATTGGGCCTCGTTCCGACGGCATCGTGGACTGGCGCACCAGTCCCACCCCTGGCCGCATTGACGAGGACCCGTGCGTGCCCGGAGTGCCCGGAGTGCCTGGGATGCCCGGGCTTGGCAGCTGCGCCATCGTGCGCCTGTCTCGAGACACCATCGGCATCTCGAGGATCGACGTTCCGACAGACGATATCACCGGAGACGATTCGACCCGAGCTGCTGGTGCCGTTGGTCCCGAGACGGACACGGCACCCGACACAGGGCCCATTGCCACTGCAGCGTCCGCTGGAGCACCACCTGTGGCCACAGAGGCTACTGTCGATCCCGACATGGACGAAATCGCCGTGGACTCCGACGCCTGCGAGAGCGTCCGCTCCATTGGACTGGCCAAGGACGGTCGTACAGGCTGCTTCCCGGCCGCCTTGCTCGACAACGGGGAGCTCCGATATGTGTGTGTTGTCTGCACAGAGCTGTGCTGGTGTGGCGGGGGCGGCTGCTGGTGTTCTGGCCGTGACTCGGTCGGTGCTGACACTGCTGTGATCATCAGATCGTCCATCTCAACGTGGCCATGCACCGCTTCGTCTTCCTCTGTGATTTCCGGGCCCACGGCGTGTCGTGAGGGGTGGGAGGTTGCTGCTCCTCGCGAGCTGGGGCCCTCTGACCCCACTGACGAGTGCGAGCCTTGGGAGCTGTGCGATACCGGCCGTCGGGCTATGAGTGGCCGTTTCTTAGAGGAGCTCGTCGCGCTCACGACAAACTTCTTCTTGGTCGGCTTTGGCTTGGCAGGTTTTCGGGGCTCTGGTTGTTTTGAGGCGGCCGTTTTGCTGCTGCTGCTGGCGGATGAAGACGGCTTGGGCGCGCTGCCCTCACCGCTGTCGGGGTTGGTCTTGGTTTTGACCGTGCTTGCGCTTGTACTTGTGCTTGTGCTTCCGCGGCCAACACTGCCAGCCGTGGCATCGTTGTTTCCGGCGGCATCCGAGCTGTTATCCTTGTCAGTCTGCCCCGTGGGACCTGCTTGGCTGGCTTCTTCCATTTCTTTGCCACTGGAGAGGTCGTCTTCTGACGGCAAGTCGAATCGTGGTGTTGGCCGGGGGCCTGACAGCGACGGTCTAGTCTTGCGCATAATCGATTGTGCCGGTGCGCGCGTTGATGAGGAAGCCGGCACTTGTCTCCGACTTTCCGGTTCCGTATCTTGCACACCGTCTGTGCTATCGTCTGCGCCTTGGGATGCTTCTGCATCAGCCTTGCTAGAGCCAGGGATGGATTCTTGTTCTTTCAAGACAAGTGTACGAGTGGATGCAAAGTTGGGGATCTGGTGAAAGCGAGCGGGTTTGTTAGTCGCCCAGTCTAGTGCCACGCCTCTTCACATAACAAGAACAACAACGACCACAACAACCACAATGAAACTCACCGTTGGGCCATCGTAACGAGTGGCAGGTGTGTGCAAGGGAACAAAGGTCGGGCCTGTAGAAATCTCCTTGTACAGCCTCGCCACTGTTTTGCCGCTCAGGTTGCGACGCTGGCTGCCCCAGACATGCCACCAAAAGTTTTCCAGTCGGTTTGCCGTCGGATGGAAGAGCTTCTTGTGGGTGATGGTGTAGACTGCGAGTGCTGTGTTAGCATTTGACCAGTGCCTGGCAGTTCAAGATGGCAATGGGTGGACTTACCATGCCAGTATTCCTGTATCTTCTCGAGAGGCACAGTATCATAGCTGGCGACCTCGCGATACACCTCGTCCGTGTTTGCTACGATACCGGTAGGGAGGATGGGCAGAGCCTCTTCCGTGACAGGACGGGCCGAGACTGTGACACTCTCGCTAGCAGGCGCAGCTGATGACGACTGCTGGCTGGCATTGCGCTCGGTCGGGACAAGGTGACTGCTTTGAGCAACACTCGGTCTGTCGCCAGTCTTTTGCCCGGTGGGCTCAGCCTTGGTGGTGGAAGAGACGCTCGGGGTGCTTGGTAATGCTGTAGGTGCCATAGGTGCCATGGCTGCGATGGCTGCCGTGGCTGTCATAGCCGCCATTCCGGGACTGCCAAAGACAGACGAGGCACTGCCCGTTTCTCAAGCAGAAATGGATGGGTGGGCCTTGCTCATGAGATCATGTCCTCGACGATGTGGCCGTTGTTTTGCTGTTTTGCGATGGAATGCCGATTGTACCTGGCCAGCCGGGATATCCTGTATCAAGAGGCACCAATCATGTGTTTTGATTCCACATACTCGTAATAAGAATGCCTTTTGCCTTTTGCTGGAGTGTGGCCCGTGGGAAACAAGAAATAAGGGGTGTGGGGGAAGAGAAACAAGCAAGCAAGCAAGCAAGCAAACAAAATCACCAGCGGGACCGCGCAGTGGTGTGCGAGCAAGGGAGGGGAAGGACGCAGGCGCAAGCGTGTTCCACGGCAAACAGCAGACGGAGCGGTGTGAATGGTAGATGATAGGATAATAATGCGCACACGACGACACCTGAGGAGACGACTGGTAATAAAGCGATTATCAAAACGACACGCGGTTGGTAAGGAGGGCCTGGCTGAGTTTATTGGATCGGGGGGGCGGCGTCGCAGGGTTCTTTCAAACAGCGGTTGAACGCCAAGTCTGGTGGAAGCGAAAAAGAGGATGGGAAATGTATGGCCGGCGACTAGTCTTTCAGCTCCATAGATTGTTTCGTGAGACGGTGAGGTGCGGTCATATGGCAGCAGGTCAGGGCCCGGGCGTTCCTGATACTGATATTAATAGGAGGTCCGAAAGGGGAGGTCTCTTTTGATATTAGAGAAGTTTGTGCCCAAGACGGGGGTCCAAGACGGGGGTACGGAGTAGTAGAAAAGGGTATGAGTACTCGTAGTAGAAAAAAAGAAAAGAAGAAAAGAGAGAAGAGGAATGAGAAACAAGGCAGCATGGAGGAGAGCATGTGAAAGCAGCCAGACAAGATCAAGAAAAGAAAAAAAGGATCCAGGTAAAAAAAGAAACGAAGAGAAAAGAAAATATAAAAACGCAAGAGAGAACTGGGGAGAGAAGAGGCGGCGGAGCTTTGGAGCTTGAGCTTATGCAGTAGAGCTTATGACAGAAGGTCCCACAGAACCTCATATGGAGAAGTTTATATGGGGAAATTGAGGGTTATGAAAGGGGGCGATCGTTGGGCAGAGGGCATGTCTGTACTCCGTAGGGATTGACAAGGAGACACCAAGTCTAGTGGCGATACTAGTGGATAGGAGGACATGACGGCGAGGCGTTGGACGAGGTCATAGGTCACGCGGAGCAAGGCGCCCCGGACACAGGAGAGGACAGCGGACAGAGGACACGCATGCCAGCAAGGTATCCCGAAGCAGATCCATGCCAGACGAGGCAGATGGAATGTGCTCGGTAGCCTGAAGCTTGGCGGGCTAAAAGCTCGTTGGGCGGCAGACGGAGCTCGAAAACAGACAGGGCCAGATGAGACATGTGCGTTTCCGGAGGATGAATATGGGGAGGCTGAGGGGGGGGAGGCTGATATGTTTGTTTGCAAGGTCAAGTGCAACAGCTCTCAACTAAAGTCTCGCTTGATGCTCCTGTTGGGGGTGAGGTGTTGCAAAGTCCAACCAACGCACAGCCATTCAAGCTGTACGAGTATTCGTACTCGTCCAAGCTGATTGTCCCAGCACGAGGTCGCAGGGGCACGAGAGCGAGAGCTCGTGCTCGTGCTCGTAACGCGTAGAGGATGTGGGGGTAGGCAGCAATTGCAGGCAATAGGCAAGGCAATAAGATGAAAAGCAAGAACCGGCAGCGGAAGAAACCGAAACAAGACGAGGCGGACGATGGGCAAGGTGGGCGTGGGCAAAGAGGGCAAAGAGGGCAAAGAGGGCAAAGGTGGACAAGACAGGTGAGACAAACGAAACAGGGCGAAACAGGAAACGCCAATACGTACAGGTACGGATACGGGGGGGCGAGAGTTGGACGGTTTACTCGTGGCTCCGAGCTTCGAATATCGAGTAGCAAGTATCGAGAGTAGGAAGAGAACCGACGTCGTTTGGTCGTTTTGGGCTGTCTATGTTGGCTTGCGCGCTTGAAGCTTGATGGTGAGAGACAGAGTTGCTGTTGCGCGTCAACAAAAGAGTCAACAGATGTCAACAAATGTCAACAAATAAACAAATGCCAAACAAATACACGAAACAAAGGGGCAGCCAAGGACTAATAAAGCGTACTCGTAATGATATTGCGGTTGGGTAGAAGTGAGGCAAAAAATAAAAGAATGAAAGAGTGAGGTCATGGGCGGGAAGGATGGGTATGTAACTCGTACGGAGTAGTGGCAAATGGCAAGCAAAGAAGGAGGGGGGAGCGAGCTGGAAAGGGAGCAAAAGTATAAATATAAAAAGGGGAAGGCGGGCGGGCGGACAGATGGCGGGACAAACAATACAGACAGAACAGCAGAAAAGGCAGACAGGAAAGGAAGGAACGAGAGAGCGTCGCCCAGAGCGAGGAGGGAAACAGCCAGACGGGGGCGGGAAGGCGCAATGCGCGTGTAAGCGACAAAGAGGGAAGGAGCGACGAGGATGCCGGGTCAGATGACGAGACAGCAGACAAGAGGACGTTTTACCAAGAGGGCATACGAGTTGACCTTGCCCGCGAACCCCCATGCACCCATCTACGAGTACGGAGTACGAGTATGGACAAGAGATAAATATAAAAATCAAGTGGAAGAAGAACAAGGAACGACAAAGTCGTTGGCAAGGCATGCGGGAGGGGAAGAAGGCGCTCCGCTCTTGCTCGTTCCGCGCCCAGACGGGCCCGGTCTGGATTGGGAAGGAAGGAACAACACAAATCTCCAAGCGAGGCAATTCACATACGAGCACGGGATTGAACAACGCACGTGACATGTGAAGACATTGCATCGCATTGACTTAATCTGAAGAACAAAACGTCGACGATACTGAATGTTGACCTACGGAGTACGAGTACATCAACTATGGAGTACGAGTAAATGGATGGAACGGATTGGCCAGTCGCAAAACCCAGTGCGGCTCCCCGCCTGGACTTACGTACTGCAAACGAAAAGCCAAGTGGTCAAGTGATCTGTCGGGCGTGGGGGGTACTGCGCCGGATATATTAACGTGCGTATGATTGCAAAAACGGGTGGTCTCGGCTATATATTACGAGGAGAGACTGTGCGCAATGCGCGTGGGCAGAGTAGGGCTTGGGCAGAGGTGGTGCATTGCATATATTGGAAAAACAGCTGCGAATACTCTTTTGTGTCCCGGCATAACAAACAACAGGAAAGGAAGGGTAATTTATACGAGTAGAAGATGGAATGCAATGGAAATGGAAGACGAAAGACAACAAACAGTACAGAAGGCTGTAGGCTGTAGAAAACAGACAGAAAACAGACAGAGACTGCCTGCAATAGCACTCCGTAGCCACCTACAGAGCCACGTCCTGGAACGAGTTGCCGTCGCCCGACGCCGCCGGCTTGCTCAGGCCGTCGGCATGCTTGTCCGTCTTCTCGTCGTCGTGCCCATCGTCGTTGCCCTCGTCGTCGTCGTCGTCGTCCTCTGAATTCGCTGCGGCTGCTGCTGCTGTCGTCGCCGCCGCCGTTGCTGTCTCGTCCTTTGTCCGTAATGCCACCTTTTGCTCGTGGCCCGACTGCCCACCCAAGAACACCTTTTGCTCAACCTCGTCGCCCGCCGCAGTCGCTGGCTCTCCAGACGACCGTGCCTCTGTCGATGCCTTGGCTTGTGCTGGTGCTGCTGCTGCCGTGTTGGCCTGCTTGTCTTCGCTGTGCTTGGCTGTCGATCCCGCACTGGCCGGCGCCTGCGGCAGCTCCTTGTCCTTGTCCTGATGCGCCGGCGCCTGCGACTGCGACTGCGACTGCGTGTGCGCGTGCGACGCCCGTCTCTGCGACGACGACGGCGACGCCGCCGCAGCAGCAGCACCGTGCTCGTGGTCGTTGGGCCCGACGGGCCGCACGGCATCCAGGTAGAACTTGGTCACGCCCAGGATGCGCCCGCTCTTCTCGCACGCCTCGACCCACTCGGGCCGCACCACGGGGATGTTGAGCTCGACGGCCTTTTCCCAGGCCGTGCCGCGGCCCTCGGTCGTGACAAAGTGCGTCGTGTCGATGCGCACGGCGCCCGGCTCGGCCACGAGCTTGGCGCCGATGCGCTCAATGGCCGCGGTCAGGCGCTCGCGCGCGGCGCCCGGCAGGATGCCCGTCGTGATGGTGACGCCGCTCAGGTCGGTCATCTTGTGCGTGCGCACAGTAATCTTGTCGCTCGTGTAGGTGCCGGCGCTCGTGCGCAGGACCAGGTGGAACGAGTACTCGGTGTCGACGGCGAGGCCCGAGATCTTGGTCGAGTACATTTGCAGCGGGCGCGGGATGTTGCCGGCCTTTTGGCCGTTGCGGTACAGCGACAGGCTGATGAGGTCGGCCGTGGCGAGCTGGATCGGGTCCCATTCGAGCACGATGCTGGTCTGCGTGGCATTGCGGCAGCGCAGCACGGGCGTCGACGGCGGCGTCACGCCAAACGTCTCGTAGATGCGGTTCTGCAGCGCCGCAAACGCGTCCTTGGCCGCCTGCTCCGACGCGCGGTTGTGCGACACGGCAATGTCGACAATGGAGCCGGACGAGATGTTGGGCGGGAGCAAGATGGACGGGAATTCAATCTACGGGGTCAGTCGTAAGTCAGCGAGGGGGGGGTGCGTTTTAAGGACAACTACTCGTAGACGTACCAGTCGCTTGTCCTGGGTCAGGAGGACCGTCACGCCGGCGTCGACCTTGCCGACGGTCAGCGAGACGAGCATGGTGGCGGGACTGGGGGTGGTATCTAGTGAGTTGGTGATTTGGTGATTTGGTAATCTGTTGAGATCTGGTGGTTATGGAGCTGGAGCTGGAGCTGTACGGAGTAGCTGGGACAGGTGAGCCGCAATCAGGGTCGGATGGTGCGCGTCGTGGAGAAGAAGGAGCAGATGTCGATCAAGGAGCTGCACGAGATGTTGTTCGATGCGATGTTTCGGTGGCGATCGTCGTAGATGTAGAGATGCAGATGCGATGCAGCGAATTACGCGGCGATGTAGACGTAGTACTGCTCCGTAGACAGACAGATGTGCGAAAGAAGGCAGGCACGATCTGCTGAATGCGGAAAGGCCCAAGGGGCTGGCAGAGCCCCGCTTTTCACGGCCATCCCTTCTGTACGTCGTACTCTGTAATAGTTGCGTGTTTTACTAGCGTTATTGCTATTGTCACTGTTCTATGCAGGTACTCCGTACTGTGACTATGAGTGCCTCTAATACTTTGGTCGCGCCGGCATCCGCTTCCGCATCCGGGCCCCCGTAATCTTCGGCCCCGCGTACACCACCGTGCCGTCCACCACGCGGCCCTGACTGCCCAGCTCCGCCTCCACGCCCGCCAGCAGGCCCGTCATGTAGGTCACGAGGTCGTCGTACGGGGCCTCGAGCACGCGCTGCAGCACGGCATCAATGCGCACAGTGCCAAAGAGATGCGGGTGCAACGCGGCGGCGGCGGCGGTCTTGTTGTCCCCCCCCACCAACCGCACCCCCGCCGGACTGTACCCGCGCCGCGCCAGCGCCGTCTTGAACGCGTGCTGCACCTTGGCGTGCGTCTTGCTGCGCACGACGTTCTTGATCGTCGCCAGGTCTGCGCCGCCCGCGTTGTCGTTGGCAATCAGGCCCACGTACCACCACAGCGGGTCCGTCCGGTTCTTGTTGGCGTACCACCGCCGCACCACCTCCGACAGGCAGTGCGGCAGCGCCGTGGCCGCGCCGCCGTCGATGACGCCGCTGTGCAGCTTGAGCCCCGACGGGCCGCCCACACTGCTCGCGTAGGCCGGCCCCGCCGGCGCAATGTCGGCGCTGCCCTCCAAAAACTTGACCGAGTACGGGTGCATCACGTGCGCGTCGCAGATGCGCAGCTTGACGCCCATGCGCTTGGGCCCGCCCAGGGCGCGCGTGGCGCTGCCGTTGCCGTTGCCGTTGCCGTCGGAATCGTCCGCGGGCGGCCGAAACGCGGCGCCGCCCGGCTGCCACGGCGCCACGACCCCGGGCCCGATCTCCGTGTAGTCCGTGTCCGGGTCCGGCAGCCGCGGCACGCCCAGCGACAGCATCGCTGACACGTCGTTGTCATTGTCAATGCCATCCCCTGCTGCTGCTTCTCCTGCAGGCGGGAAAAAGGCCCCGCGCATGCCCGTGATCATGACCATGTTCTTGGCGAGCGCGCTCGGCGACATAAAGGGCCGCGGCGGCGCCTTGTCCTTGTCCTGCGCCGACCGCGGCTTGGGCCATGGCGGATCGGGCGGGCCAGGCTGCGGCAGGCGTGGGCGCCGGGGCTTTCGTATTGGCTTCGTCTTGGTGGCTGTCTCTGTGTCTGTTGGCTGTTCAGGCTGACTAGACTCTGTCTTTTGCGTCTTTTGCGTCTGCGTCGGTTTCGACTCCTTCGCCTGCTGCCCGCGTGTCGCCGTAGACAACACTCGCTGGAAAAAGCAGCTGGCACATATGCCCCTAGAAGCCCGCCGTCTCCCCCAGGAGAAGACGGGTGGTCGAGAGACGAGCATGGAAGAGGAGGGAGGAGGGAGAGGGAGGAGGGAGGAGGGTCGAAGAGGGTCGCGCGGCGGTTATCGAGTACGCGGGCGGGATACAGGCATCAATGGCATGCTGTCTTTGTGTTTGTTCCGTAAATTCGTATATCGTCTCCGGCAGCAGCTCGGCCTGTCAGCGCAGTGGCGGTTGTCGCAGGTTCAATATTGGCTGTGTCGGGTGAAGCGATTTGCAAGAGGTTGAAAATTAGCTGACTAATCCCGCTAGACTAGGCATCGCCAGCTCACCCGACGTCACTTTGGCACGCCATCGTCGATAAATGCTGATATTGACTGCACTCTACTTTTCTATTCGAAACACCACAAAGAAACAATAACAATGCCGCCCAGTTACGTTTTGATCAACACACACACAAACAAAATAATAAAAACGCACAACAAAGAATAAAGCTGCTACTTTGCCATGCTCCCCGTATCGCTAAAACAGAATCAATGTCTCTACCACAGTCCACAGTCCACAGACCGCCGTCCGCCGTCCGCCCATGCTGTCCTGTCCTTGGCTATGTCGTGTTCTCTTTGCCATGCAGCACCTTGACGCGCGCGCGCGTCGTCAGGCAGCGTCTCGGAAGCCGCGTAGGGGTCATCTAGTCCCAATCATCGCCATCGTCTTCGTCATCTGTTTGTGTTAGCAATCATTCTAAATAGGAAGAGAACAAAAAAAGAAAAAGGGAAAAAAAAAAACCTACCACTCTTGCTGACTTTCTCCTTCCGCTTCTGCAGCGCCGCCATCAGTGCCAGCGAACCCGCAACGTTGCCGGCAGCAGCACCGCCACCCACCGGCGGAGGAGATGCCTCTGCACTGCGGCCACCCACCATGGCCTCACTCCGGTCGCGGATCTGGCTGCGGTCCACCTTCTTGAGCGCCTTGATGCCGCCCGCGCTCTGGATGCTCGCCAGCACCGCCGACTTCTCGGCGCTAGCCGCCGGCAGCGGCATGCTGGGCCCGCCTGCCGGTGGTGGTGGCGGCGGCGGTGGCGGCGGTGGCGCACCGCCAGATGGTGGCGGAGGCGGTGGTGGCGGCGGCGGAGGCGCACCGCCCATGCTGCTGGCGGGAGGCGGCGGAGGCGGTGGAGGCGGCGGTGGCGCACTGCTCGCGCTGTTGATTGGCGGCGGCGGAGGCGGCGGCGGCGGAGGAGGTGCTGCGCTCGTATGGTTGCTCGCAGCTGGCACTGGCGGCGGCGGCGGCGGGGGTGGCGGTGCTGCTGTTGGAACTGTTTTCCGGGTCGGCGGCGGCGGCGGCACTGGCACGGGACGTGTGCTCGCTGGCGGCAGAGGAGGCGGTCCGCTCGCTGGCACACGTGGAGGCGGCGGCGGAGCCACGGCATCGCGCGAGGGCAGAGCAGGCACGGCGCGGCTGGCCGGCGGCGGTGGGACAGCACGTGAGCCCGAGAAGGGGGGCGGCACACCGAAACGCCGGCCGCCGCTGTCTTCGCTGCCGTCGTCCACCGCTGTCTTGGGCGGGCGCGGTGGTGGCGGAGGGCCCGGCACACCGGGCGTCGGCGTGGCTGGCACCGCCCGTGGTGCCGGCTGCTGCTGATGTGCATACTTACCGGCATCGGGCAGCGGCGGCGGCACGGCAAACTTGGGCCGCGGCGGCGAAGGCTCACGCGCAGGTTCGGACGCTTCCGTCTTGTTGCCTTGTCGCCGGGGAGCGGGCGGCGCGGGCGGCGGACCGCCGCGCTTTGACGCTGACGAGGAGGCGGCCGTGGGCGGAGGTGGAGGCGGCGCCCGCATGCCGGGGGTGCCGGGGGTCCCGGACGCTGCAAACGCTGCTGTGGCCGCCGCGACCGCTGCGGGCGGTGCCGAGGATGGTGGTGGTGGTGGCGGCGGCGGCGGAGCGTGCGTGGCCTGGGGCGCAGCGGGCGGTGCTGACGGTGCCGGCGGCTGATCGCGCAGGAACTCGACGATAAAGTCTTGGTTTTCGCGGATAAACTCGTCGGTCAGGCCCTTTTGCCGCAGGTCGTCGCCAAAGTTCTCGCGCCAGTTGGGGTCAAAGGCATCGAGCGTCGCAAAGTCGGACGGCGGCGTTGGGCCGCGTGCGCCGCTGGTACTGGCTGACCGGCCGTGGCCGTGGCTGTGGCCGTTGCCGTTGCCGTTGCCATAGGCATGGGGCGAGTCGGGCGGCGTCGGGGACGTGGAGTGCTTGTGTCCGCCAAAAAAGCCGCCGAGCAGCGAGTGCTTGTGGCCGGCGCCGTTGGCGCCGTTGGACAGGGCGGAGCCGCCAAATGGCGTTGCTCGCGTGGCCTTGGTGGCGTTCTTTTCGCGGTCGTCCATCTTCTTCTTGAACTGCTTGGCCTCCTTCTCGTCGGCAAAGCTCAGGCCGGCCAGGCAGTCCTCGAGCTCAAAGGTGTGGAAGAAGACGCGGTCCTGGTTGTAGTTCCATGTGTCGTAGATTTCCTGGTCCCAGATGACGCCACGGGCACCGGACTATATTGTTAGCTGGGGGGTATATAGAGAGAGAGGGAGATAGAGAGACAGGGAGAGTTAGATAGAGACAAAGACATACAGAAATGTCCACCATCTTGACCCAAAAGGTGTTGCCGACCAGGTCATTGCAGAGCACCACGGCGCCCTGCAGGCCCGTATACGTCCATCGTGTGCGGTTGGGGTATGCGACGTAGAGCCGAGCCACGCCGACGGCCTGGATCTTGTTGCTTTGCTTGGGCACAAAGCGCTTGACCGTCTCCTTGTCGGCGTCGCTGAGGATGGATGGCATGGTGGGTGGGTGTTGGCAGGGCCGCGAATGGTGTGTATATGATAACAGCACAAAGAGGCGGACGCCCTCTTATTGATAATCCTGCTAAGTCTATGTCGATGTTCGAGGAGGAGGAAACGGAAGAGGGGGGGGGATGGAACGACTTGGCAGCAGGCAGACGAATAAACGGCGACCGGCACGCGCAACGCGAGATTGGCGAATCGCTGCGGGCTGGCTGGGCCGTCAGGCGTATCTGGTACTGGCCAGGTCAGGCGATGGTTGGAGGGGAGCGGCGTTGGCGGGGTGGCGGCGAGGCGGAATGGCAGAGGGTTGGCCGTTGATGAGAGAAGAAGAGACGATCGAGACAGTTAGACCGCCGACGACGTAAGAGAAGCAGAGGGAAGGAGGGATAGGCGGCCAGCAGCCAATGGGGAGCGGCCAGTGGGTTGCTTAGTCACACTGTCCCGCTAGTACGGATTTGGTAAGCGTGATTACCGATTATTGGATTCATGGTGCATCACGACCAGCATATCCGATTTCGTGAATATAGTGCACAGCACGTGCCAGCTATGTTGTTTATTGTTTTGTTTTTATTTTGTTTTTTGGCAATCTTCTAAATATCGCTTTTGTTTCCTACGGAAAATTGACAGAGGGATATTAAACATGGTAAAGAGCAAGGGTCATAAACAGGTAGAGAAGGAGAGTGGCGAGGGATAATTAGAGAATTAAGAGAGAAAAGGGAGAGGGATCAAAGAATGGGCAAAGGGGTTGGAGAGATTAGAGAAAGACTGATAGAGATAGATTAGGTAGAGGCCGAGGGAGAAAGAGGCCGAGAGAGGAAGAGGCCGAGAGAGGAAGAGGCCGAGAGAGGGGTCGAGAGAGAGATGTCGAGAGAGTAAGAGAGGGGAACCGAGAGAGAGAAGGGGGGAGAGAAATCAAAGGGTATAACATCACAATCACAGCTTAAACTTTTGCGACTCGCGCAGCCGCGAGCCGTACTTGTAGATCAGCATGGGCACGGGAATCATGGCCACGCACAAAAAGCCCAGCAGCGAGTTGCCCCAGCCCAGGCCCAGGCTCGAGTACATGCGCGGGCCGGCCAGGGGCAGCATGGCACCGACCAAGCTGCGCAGCACGGTGTTGGCGGCAATGGCGGACGCGGCGTACATGGGGTAGGCGTCGACCAGGTAGGTGGTGATGGGCAGGAAGAGGCCGATGATGCCAAAGCCAAAGGGGATCAGACTGAGGATGGTGGCGGCCCAGTGGACCTGCTTCTCGGCGCACCAGCCGTACCAGAAAAAGGTAATGGGCAGGAAGAAGCCAAAGAAGATGGTGGTGGCCAGGCGCATCTCGGGCACGAACACGCCGTTGTTGGCCTTGGCCAGGCGGATGACCGTCTTGTCCGAGTACAGCGTGATCAGCAGCCAGCCGACGACGTTGCCGAGGCCCAGCGCCAGGTACACGAGGCCGGTCAGGCCGACGTTGAAGCCGTACGTCTGCTGGAAGACAGTGGGGATCGTGGTGAAGAGCAGGTACAGCACGCCGTACACAAAGGCAATGTACAGCGACAGCGAGAACACCATGGGCGACAGGAACAGCAGCTTGATGGGGCGCACGAGGCCCGACTTGAGCAGCTGCAGCGGCGTCATCTTCTGCTGGCCCACCTCGTAGCAGCTGACCAGGTCGTCGCGGCCCAGCTCCTTGCGGAGGCGCTGCACCTTGCGCTGGATCAGGATGCGGTGGCTGGTCTCCTTGTTGAAGACCTCGATCAGGATCGTGAGGAACGCGCCGGCGATCAGCACCACCCAAAAGTCCCAGCGCCAGCCGATGGTCTCGGCCATGAAGCCGCCCACCAGGGGGCCGATGGTCGGGCCAAAGAGGGGACCGAGGGCCCAGACGCCCATGGCCACACCACGGTCCTCGACGCGGAAGATGTCGCTGATCAGGCCACCACCGAGCGTGATGCAACCGGCACCGCCGACGCCCGAGAACAGCCGGAACACAATCAGCGACGCCACGTTGGGCGCGCGCGCACAGCCAATCTGCCAGCAGCAGAAGAAGACGTTGGAGGCGGTCAAGATAATCTTGCGGCCGTAAATCTCGGACAGCGGCGCCAGCAGCAGCGGGCCCAGACTGTAGCCCAGAAGGTAGATGCTGACCATGAGCGACGCCACCTGGACGTTGGTGTTGTGGAACTCGGCGTTGACGTGGCTGATGCCGGGCGACAGGATGGACGAGGCAAAGGGCGTGATGAAGGTGATGCACGACAGCAGGCCGGCCAGCAGCCACTTCTTGGCCGGCGGGAAGTTGAGCGGCATCTCGGGGTCGTCCTGGCTCTCCCAGCCGACGATGCCGCGGTCGAGGTCCATGACGGGGATGTGCTCGGCGCGGATGCCATCCTTCTTGGACGACTTGCTGCCAGACGTGAACACGCGCGTGACCTTGCTCTTGATGCTGCCGCGGGTCTCGATGCGCTGGATTGTTTCGATGTCGGGGGCCTGAAATGTTAGAAGAAAGATAAGATAATGAAGAAAAAAAAAAACATGAAAGATAGATAACATGAGAAAGAGATAACATGAAAAACGTGAAAATAAAACGTGAAAAAATAAAAAGATCATGACATGACATGAGACAAGATAATATGGGATATGAGATATGAGATATCAAGCAAATAAAACTCACCATTGCTAGCTCAACGTCCAGGTCGTGCCCCAGACCCAGTGCCTCGCCCGCATCGTGGTCAATGTCGGGCGAGCCGTGGTCCTGGCTCTTCACGCGCGCAAGCCGCGAGCTGTAGGCCTCCGAGCGCGTGTCATAGTCGTAGTCGTCGTCCTCCGTCTCCGTCTGGCCCTCGGGCTTGGCCGCCGGGCCGCCACTCTCGGGCTGTTGCTCCTTGTCGTGTGTCTTGGCGGTCGCCGAGGACGCGGTCCCGGGCCGTGACGGCTCGGCACTGCCCTGCGACACACCGTCTGTCTGGTGAATGTCTTTCTCACTCATCATGAGAGGGTGAAGGTGAGGATGAGGAGGAGGAGGAGGGGGCGGGGGGTGGTGGGCGGGATTGCTATGTTGTCTTGGCTCTGCAGTCTTGGAAAACGGCAAAGAAACAAACAATATGGGCACAAAGACAAAAAGGGAAAAAGAGAGGAAGAAAATGAGAACAAGATTTTGCCCAGGAGAAAATCACCCAGGAGGGCTTGGCCGTCTGGTGTTATTCGAGTTTTACCGTTTGTTTATCGGGAATAACCTAATTTGTCTAGCGCCTGGTAGCGCCTCCACCACGGGTATAACGGCAGTAAAATTGGGTTTCCAGGGGCTGTTTTAGCGCTGCGCGTCTCCCCGAAAGGCCAGCTGCTTCAGTGGACTTACTCCGTAGTAGAGAAGGTGAAGGAGAAAAAAAAAACTACTCGTAAATCGGCCGGCCGACCGGGTCTCCCGACAGCACGATCGGGGGGCCGAAATTTATATTCGTTTTGATCCGAGCGACGGCGCACAACACACAACACACAACATTCAGCAACGAAAATCCAGCAACAAAGCATTTTTCTTTTCTTTGATGATTTTGGACCGATGACGCCACCCGGGTCCCATGCAACCAATATGCATGCGCGCAGCAATCCCGCGGAATCGTCCGCGGAGGAGGGGGCCGGACGTTCTTGTTCCGGACACTGCCAACCGTCAGGCAGCAAAGCGCAGCGCCAAGACCTGCGTAGGCGACAGAACTAGTGCTATCGGCTGCCCTTGTTCCCGCAGTTTGGTGACAGGTTCAGCCCCGGTCGTGCGTGCATCGCCGCCGGCATGCGAGCACTCAGTATTCGTACTCGTGGTCGGCCAGGGTTGTGTCGCGTCCAGACGGGTGTAATCAGCGGGAGCGTGCATCCATTGGTTTCTTGGGATTTCTGTCTTGTCTGACTCTGCGGGTTAGGGTTGGCTCTGCCTCGGCGCGCTTTCTTCGGGTGCAAGGGGGGAACAGCGATCGCCGATCAGGCTGCTTATTAATACAAGCTCCCCTCACCGCGTTACCCAGCCCTCGGAACAGCTTGCATATTCGAGTTGATTCTTCATATGCAGCTATCCCGAATTCGGCCGGCCTGTTGATCGCCGCGGAAAGAGCGATGGACACCACCGTACTCGTACGCGGTCACGAGGGCGATGGCCTGATAGTGGGGTTGCTACGACTATTATTAATGCGTACTACTACGAGACGAGTACGAGCATCAGCTAGGGAGCTCCCTGTGATTTTGTTTGACCAAATGACTAAAATTGTATTGATGTACGAGAGTATTTGCGTAACCGAAAATCAGTTGTCCTTGTTCAGCTCCTTGGCGCGCGCAAGACGCTCCTCCTTGGTGCCCTCCATCGGCACATTGATGTTGTTCATCAGGGCCGGGCCCGGCGCGGCCGAGTGTGCCGAGAACTTGTTCTTGACCTCTTCAAAGTGGCCGTGCTGGTGCTGAGGGGCGTCGGGCTGGCATGTCAGCTGGGGGTTCAGTGCATCGTGGAGCATTAGGGGGGGCAGCAGGGTGCTATGCCAGGGGGTTCAGGCAGGGCTTCAGGCAGGGGGCTTCAGGCAGGGGCTTACCTTGGACGGGTCCTCCACCTGGGTGGACAGCTTGTTGTCAGGGATGGACTGGCTAGTGTTGGACATGGTGGGCGGTGGATGCTTGAGTGCAGTGTTGGTTGTTGATGTTGCGATGACACAAGATGGGTGATGGATGATGGAGATGGATGATGAAGCTCGCAAAGCTCTCGTTCTTATAGTAAACAATGGTGATGCCTAATCCAAGAGGCCGCCCTAATGGCGCAAGCAACAGCTGATGTGTCAGCAATGACGTCGGCCTGCGGCAGGCGCGATGGCCCGTACTCGTACGGAGTACAGCGCTACTGTCCTACTGTCCCGCTTTGGCACGTGATGCTTGGGGGCGAGACACCGGCAGTTGCATCTACTTTTTCGACATTATGTTTCTAAGCATCAAGGAGAATTTACGACGTAAAAGCATTGACGTGAAATGTAATAAGCGATGATGGAAGTGGGCGAGTGATGGGATGTTTTTGAGAATAACAGAAAGGGTCCAATCTAGAGAGATGGAAAAGAAAGAAAAGGGAAAAGAAATTGCACGAAGAGAACAACGAAGATGAATTTTCCTTTTTTTTTTTTTTTTTTTTTTTTTTTTTTTTTTCAAAAATACAAAAACAAAAGTCGAAACAGATTTACTTGTAAAAAAAAAATTCAAAAAAAATCAATTAAGACCTCATAGCAACTCCTCGTTTCGATCAAGGGACCTCCGGGTTATGAGCCCGGCGCGCTTCCACTGCGCCAAGTAGCTGTGTTGGGTCGGTGGATGACTGTTGACGTCCGGCCCGGCTCCATTCCGCTCATGATGGCATGAGTCAGCGCCACATTAGCTAAGCGAGCTTGTTAAGTGGGCCGTGCTCCCCCGGCCTGCCTCACTTGAAGCATCCCAGCACGACATCGCATCGTCATACTGTCCGACGTCGGACGGCTGTCTCACATTTACCGCCAAAGCATAAACCCACGACATGCCAACCATATCTGGCTGCCCGGCATGTCGTCGTCTTCGAGCGCGCCGCAGCCGGTGAAGCTGTCGCTGCCCCTGGTAGGTGCCTTGTTTACTTCACATCTTTGTGCATCCTCTAGCTTGATAAGTTCTCCCGACTCACCATCTAGGAATACCAGCAAACCCTCTTCCAAGAACTACGCGCCGAAGATGAGCTGGTCGTGCTGGCCCGCGGCCTCGGCCTCATGCGCCTCGTCACCAACCTGCTGCACTCGTACGACGCGGCCGGCAGCAACCTCGTGCTCGTGGTCAACGCGGACGAGCGCGAGAACGGCTGGATCGGCGAGGCCCTGGCCGAGCACGCCGCCATCAGCATGGCGCCGCGTGCGCGCGGCCTGACCGTTGTGAACACGGATTTCACGACGGTGGGCGCGCGCGAGAAGATGTATGCCGCCGGCGGCATCTTTAGCATCACGTCGCGCATCCTCGTCGTCGACCTGCTGACGAGCCTGCTCAAGCCCGAGACCGTGACGGGCGTGGTCGTGCTGCACGCCGAGCGCGTCGTGGCGACGTCGCTCGAGGCGTTTATCCTGCGCATCTACCGGCAGAAGAACAAGGTCGGCTTCCTCAAGGCGTTTTCCGACAACCCCGAGGCGTTTGCGACCGGGTTCGCGCCGCTGGCGACCATGATGCGCAATCTGTTCCTGCGCAAGGCGTCGCTGTGGCCGCGCTTCCACGTGTCGGTGGCCAGCGCGCTCGAGGGCAAGAAGCGGGCCGAGGTGGTCGAGTTCGAGGTGCCCATGACGGAGCACATGCGCGACATCCAAAACGCCATCCTCGAGTGCGTCGAGGTCAACATCCAGGAGCTCAAGCGCACCAACGCGGGGCTGCTCGACATGGAGGACTGGAACCTGGACAGCGCGCTGCTCAAGAACTTTGACGTCATTGTGCGGCGGCAGCTCGACCCCAACTGGCATCGCATCAGCCCCAAGACCAAGCAGATTGTCGGCGACCTGACGGTGCTGCGCGGCCTGCTGCAGGCCATTGTCGAGTGCGATGCTGTGTCGTTCCTGCAGCGCCTCGACACGATCCTGGCCGCACACGCGCCGCCGCCCGGGTCGACCAAGCACACGCAGTCGCCGTGGCTTTTTATCGACGCGGCGCAGACCATTTTCGACACGGCCAAGCGCCGCGTCTACACGGGCAAGCACGACTTTCGCACGGACAACGACGACGTTGTGGATGCAGACCATAGCGCTAGCGCGAGCGCGAGCGCAAGCGCAGGAGGAAACAAATCGACGAGTACGCTGCGCCCGGTGCTCGAGGAGCAGCCCAAGTGGAGCGTGCTGGCCGACATCCTGGAAGAGATTGACCGCGACCTGTACCTCGAGGCGCAGCCGCGCGACGACTCCAACGGCACCATCCTCATCATGTGCGGCGACGTCGACACGTGCCGGCAGCTGCGCGACTTCTTGCAGGTCATGCACATGCGCCCGCGCACCGAGAAGCGCGTCGAGGAGTTTTTCGACGCTGAGGAAGACCGGCCATCGGGTGCGTTTATGATGCGGCGCAAGCTGCGCAACTACCTGCGGTGGAAGCGCGAGTTTGCCCACGTCAACGCGTCGCTCTTTGCCGAGAACCAGCGCGCCCTCAACGGTGCCCTCGACCCGCGCACGGGCCGCCCGGCCGGCGCCATGCGCAACGGCGTGCCGGCCAACAAGCGGCGGCGTATCCGGGGCGGCGGCACGGGCATGGCGCAGGCCAAGAACGCGTCGGCCATTGCGTCTGCTATTGTTGGTGGCGGCGACAGCTACGGCGGGCGTGCCGCCAACGGCAGCGTCGCGCAGTACTTTGAAAAGCCCAACGAGGTGGCCGAGCTCATGGCGGAGATCCAGGCGGCCGACGGCAGCACGACGACGACAGCGACAGCGAGCCACGGCGCGACTGACGGCGACGGCAACGGCAACGGCGACGCGACGAGCAACGACGCGGAGATTGCAGCGGCGCAGCAAAAGGCGGAGATCCTGGCGGCGCTCAACGACCCGCTGGAGGACATGGACGACTACTACCAGCTCTACGAGATGCGCGACCTGGTGGTGGTGCACGCGTACGACGGCGACCAGGACGAGCACGTGCTGGAGGAGGTCAAGCCGCGCTACATAATCATGTACGAGCCGGACGCGGCGTTTATCCGGCGCATCGAGGTGTACCGGTCGTCGCACAACGACCGCGGCGTGCGCACGTATTTCATGTACTACAGCGGGTCGGTCGAGGAGCAAAAGTACCTGTCGGCGGTGCGGCGCGAGAAGGACGCCTTTACGAAGCTGATCCGGGAGCGCGCGAGCATGGCGGTGACGCTGACGGCGACGACGGCGACGACTGCGCCCGGCGGCAGCATTGCGCACGCCGACGACCCGCAGGAGTCGTTTTTGCGGACGGTCAACACGCGCATTGCGGGCGGCGGGCGGCTGGCGGCGACGGCGACGGCGCAGCAGCCGCGCGTGGTGGTGGACGTGCGCGAGTTCCGGTCGTCGCTGCCGTCGCTGCTGCACGCGCGCAACATGGCGGTGGTGCCGTGCATGCTGACGGTGGGCGACTACGTGCTGTCCAACAACATCTGCGTCGAGCGCAAGTCGGTCAGCGACCTGATCTCGTCGTTCCGCGACGGCCGGCTGTTTTCGCAGTGCGAGTCCATGTTCCAGCACTACCAGAGCCCGATGCTGCTGATTGAGTTTGACCAGAACAAGTCGTTTACGCTGGAGCCGTTTGCCGACCTGACGTCGTCGTCGGCATATAATAGCGGCTCAGCAAACGCGGCCAACCCCAATGCACCCGACCTGCAGAGCAAGATCGTGCTGCTGACGCTGGCGTTCCCCAAGCTGCGCATCCTGTGGGCGTCGTCGCCGTACGAGACGGCCGAGATCTTTGAGCGGCTCAAGACGCAGGAGGCCGAGCCGGACCCGGTGGCGGCGGTGCGTGCGGGCCTGGACCCGAATGCGCGCGCCGATGACCAGCCGTTCAACATGGAGCCGCAGGAGATGCTGGCGGCGGTGCCGGGCGTGACGCCGCAGAACCTGCGCACGCTGGTGTTTGAGACGGAGAGCATAGCGGCGGTGGCGGCGATGGAGGAGGCCGATCTGCAGCCGATTGTGGGCGGCGAGTCGGCGCGGCTGATCAGCAAGTTCTTTAAGCGGGATATCATCGAGGAGGTGTGAGTTGGTCGTTATAGGGGATTATATAAGCAAATATAGTCATATATCATATTCGGACATTTGAATAATAAAATAATTCAAAAAAGTAAACACAAAATAAACATCAATGATGAAAATAATAAAACAGTCACCGCTTCTTCTTATCCGCCTCTAGACCCAGCTCCGATTGCCACCACGTCTTCCTCGGCAGCCCTGGCACGTCAGGAACGAGATGATCTGTAGGTTAGCATATGGTTAGAGTGTTCGGAGAATCGATCATATAATAGACTCACGATATCAAAGACAGCAATGACGCCGTTGACAATAGCCATGATGATGCTTCCAATGGCGTCGACAATGGCCATGAGGCAGGACCCAATGGCCTGGAAGACGCCGGTAATCTGGAGCAAGTCAGCGACGGCACGCGGAGGACGGCATTCGGATAACAACAGCACAGAAAGTACGCACGCAAGACACCACAGCACCCATTTTGGACGGTTCTGATAGAGTTGGTATCGGAGAATTAGTTATGCAGTTGTCGAGTGTTTTCCTTTATAAGTCGAGTAAGACGAAAGGGAGAAGAAAAACCCAACAACCATTCGGGCTATATATCTCTTTTCTGAATATCCAAACAAAAAAGTATTCTGTTTTCTCAATATCCAAAACAATCAGGTAGCATCAACCACAATGACGCAACCATGGCGCCCTGCCTGTTGCCCTGGGCAGGCTCCGTAGGGGTGTTGCGTGGAGGTTGGCCATAGGTAGACGCCGTGGGCGCGGTGACGTCATCGACGCCGGACGGGGAACGTGCCCCTGTCGTCCCACGAGCACGACGGCCGGTCTAGATCAAGGTTTTGCTGTCGACTATTTGTTGGATATATTGGCATGCATTCCTGTCCTTGGCGTGCAGTTCCTGTCCTTGGCGTCTTTAACGTGCCACAACGGTGATATCACTGCCATTTGTTATTGAGATGATTGCTGTGTATTATTCTAGCTGTATTATATTACTTTCAGACTCATCTTTTTATCATAGCAGAGATTATCGTGGAAAATCGTACGAATAGGAGACAGCCCCTAGTAATACTTCTTCCGCATCAGCGCCTCGCGCACCATGCCCAGCCGCCGCAGACGCTCGCGGCTCCGTGCGTCCAGTGGCGCATTGGCCAGGCCGGTGATCGTCGGCGTCGGCGGCAGCGCCGCAAATGCCTCGGCCGCCGTCAGAGGCCCGCCGCCGCCGCCACCGCCGCCGGAACCCAGGCCCGTGCCCGACCGCCCGCCCACGTGCATGCCGACGCGGTTGATCTTGCGCAGCTTGACCAGCCCGTACCAGCACACGAGCAGCGAGAAGCCAAAGGACGCGCCCGTGACGGCGCTGAAGCCCCAGTTGGTCTCCTCGATGAAATTCTCCAGGTTCATGCCGTACAGGCCGGCCAGGAAGGTGCCCATGGCCAGGCCCAGCGTGCCGATGCTGAACTTGAGGTCCAGCAGCATCAGGGCGTTGCGGTTGGCGTCGAGGATGGCGCGGATGATCTCCTCGGTGTTGCGGATGCTGGACACGAGGCTGCCGGCCTCCTGGGCGACCTCGTCGCAGATCTTGTGGTACGACTCGAGCAGCATCTCGACCTCGGTGTGGTCGTCCTCGCCGCGGTACATGTCGTGCTTCTTCTCGGTCAGGTACATGGCGGCGAGGTCGTCGTCGGCCTCGAGCAGCTCCTCAATGGCGTCGCGCACCAGCTTGGCCTTTTGCTCAAACGTGTTGACGCGCTTCGACAGCACCAGCAGCACGCGCAGCTTGTCGCGCGTAATGTCCTCCTCCAGCTCGTTGAGGATGCGGATCACCGGCTCGCTGACCGTGTCAAAGTCCGCCTCCAGCTCCGACGTCACCGACAGCAGCACCGCCTCCAGCGCCCGGAACTCGTACGGCAGCCCGCCCGCCGCCCCCGCGCTCGGCTTCTGCTGCAGCCGCCCCTGCAGGTCGTACATGAACGCCGACTGCGGGTACGACGTCTTGGACCCGTACACGTCAAACAGCAGCACGCGGTCCGCCTTGATCAGCACCTTGAGGTGCAGCAGGTTCAGCAGGATCGCCGCCGGCCGCACCAGGATGTGCGGCAGGTTCGACGAGTCGATCTTGCGCAGGTCGCGCGGCAGCAGGCCGTACTTGGCAATCAGCTCCGTCTTCTTGAACTCGCCGTCCACCAAAATCACCTCGCCGTTCTCGTCCACCTCGGTGCACCGCAGCCGCGGCTCCAGCGCCGCCTTGGCCGTCTGCAGCCGCCGCGCGTTGAACATGACCGACGCAAACTCGGCCCCCGCCGCGTGGTCCGGCAGGTCGCCCGGCAGCAGCGACGCCCGGCCGCGGCGGTGCCCGTCGCTGTTGTTGTCGCCGTTGCGCGGCCAGCCAAACAGCTTGCCATACCACGTCGTCGACGCCGGCGTGCTGGTGCTGCCACCTTTACCGCCGCCACGCCGTGATCGCTTGTCGGGCGTCCGCCGCCACAGCAGCGCACGTGCGGGTGGTGATGTGCAGAACGGTGCTGCCTGGGCGTGGGCGTGGGCGTGGGCGTGGGCGTGTGCAGCGCAGCGCGAGCCGCCAAACGCAGAAGCAGCAGGTGTAGCCCGCCACCGCGTACGTAGAGCCGGCGGCAAGCCCCCCGCCGCCGTCGCTGGCCGCGTCCGGCGTGTCGTCGTCACGGCCGCTCGTGCGCTGCCGCCGTCCGTCGCAAACACTCGCTCGGACTGGTGCCGTAGAAAGCGCAGCAGGCCAACCGACGGCGCCGGTTGTAATATTGGTTTAGCGAGCATTTGTGTCCTCGTCCTCGCTTTTTTAAAAAACGGAGTGTCTCGGTGCGCGCTCTCTCGCTTCGCGTTTGCTTTTTTTGGTGACGTCGATTTGTCCAAAGTGCATCTTCCCCAAATTTCATACATAGCTTGATCCACTTGTTTTAGAGCAGTTGTCTTTGTCAGCTGGCGCCAGCTGGCAGTTCCGTCTTACATAAACGAAGTGGGTCTGTTGATATTGACGACTTTGACGAGCTCTACTTCGTACAAAGCGCATCACAACCAACAAGATGAGATCATCAACAAAATCAAGCAGCGACTCTTGCAGTCGCAAGCTACACTCTTTTTGAAACCATTCTCGTCTATCTTTTTGTTTTGCATAGCCTTGGTTTTTCTCCCGCTTTCATACCCCGTCAATCGCGCTTTTCCTCTTTGTCATCCACTCTTGCCTCCTATCACCATCTCAATCAAGCCTGCCTTCAACGCTCCTTCCGTGCATGGCTTCCTTGCATGGCTTCCTACTATGAAGCTCACGCCGATTCGCGTCCGGGGAAAACGCAAGCGGCCTCAGGCATCTGCTGCTGCTGCTGCTGCTGCTGCGTCTGAGAGAAAGCGCCAAGCACCTGCATCTGCACCAGCATCTGCACCAAGATCTGCCAAGCGCCAAAAATGCAAGCCGCTGCCCTTTGACCGGCGCTTCCCCTTTGAGATCATCGAGCGCATCTTCCTGCTGTCGGGTAACCTCGACCTGCCCAAGGCCAGTCCGCGCCTCGGCCGGCTGCTGTCGGGCCGGCGCACGCTCATCGAGATGGTCATTGACGCCTTTGGGCCGACATGGGATCGGAGCATCGAGGGCGATGCCGGTGACAGGGAAGACGGACCAGAGGCAGAAGCCCGTGCCAAATTTCAGGTAAGCTGTTCTGTTTTTATTCATGCCATAGTCCAAGTCCTAAATTTTAATAATAATAAAAACAGACGTCCATTCTGGCGTGCAGCTGGGCCACGGCCGACCTGCTGCTCGACGCTGAGCACCTCTGGACGCAGAGGAGAAAGAGGATGCTGCACTTGCGCTCCGTGCGGGGCGCGGAGCTGGACATGGACGTTGGTGGCGGCGGTGACGACAATGACTGCAGCTTGGTCGTCAACCCGTCGCGCGTACCAGAGCTGCTGCAGTGGTTCAGGCCTGATCCCCAACAAGCCCAGGCGCCGCCGCCACCACCACCACCACCACAGCGTGTGTCCGTCTACCCGTGCTTCACCCTTCGCCAGCTGCTGTTTATGCGCCGCAGCAGCCGACCGGCGTGCGCGGGACTGGATCCCAGCCGGCTGCGGATCTGGGGCCTGCCGCACATCCCGCTCACGAGCCTCGCGCACACGTCCGCGGGCGTCATCGACTGGACGGCCGTTGCTGGTGCGACGCTTGCCGCCGCCGCCACCACCGCCGATGTCGACGACGATAGCCATGCACGGCGCGTCGACGACGACGGCTGCCGCCGGCACGTAGACCAGGGCACGCGCATCCCCGAGTGGCTGCTGCTCGGCGGCGGGCCGTACTACTACCATTCTCCCCCCCCCCAATCGCACATGCCTGCTGCCCTGGACACCGACACCGCCGAATACCGCAACCACGTGCGGCGGCGGCTGCGCACCGCCTTTGACACGTTCTACTGGGCCGTGCAGGCCGGCGCGTGCATGTCGCCCACGGACAGCTGGGAGGTCGTGCTGCAGGGCGTGCGGCACCTCTGCGAGATCGACGTGCGGCCGCACGCGCAGGAGGAGCAGGCGTTTGCCGCCGTGGCCGAGCAGGAGGCGCTGGCAAAGAGGCGCAGGGACTGGGGCCCCGACGGCGAGCGGCGCGACATGGTGCGCATTGGCTACTCGCTCAACGCGCTGGTCACGGGCTACCTGGCGCTGTATGCCAGCCTCGGCGCCTTCTACTACCGCGGCGCGTCCCACGCGTAGCATACATATGCTGAGTACACGCTGCACGCGCTGCCATGCACGATCGTACTCCGTATTTCTTGTACTGCTTGTCATATATGATATTCTTCACTGTTTTGTATACAGCCCCCTTTGGTGCCCTCTGGGCCTATCATCGAGGTTTCCCGACGTTGACTTGACGCCGGGAGGCCGGGAAAACTACTTGCCGTATGACTCAAACGCCGTGGAGATGCGCGCAATGCGTCCAGAGTGACCCGTCACATCCAAGGTGCGGCCGACCATCAACACCGGCCGTGCGTTTCTCTCTAATTAATTTCCTCTACTTTCTTCTGTGCGTTTGCCGTGAAACTATTCACGGTCGTCGAGATCGCGATCTACCCCCTCTTCCCCCCTGCTGCGTTGTACAGTGCAACGGTAGGCTGCGTACAGTTGCCTCGATCTCTGCTGCCTAGGGAGGCTAGCATCGTGAGAGTGGGCCCGATCGTTATTATTCTCGGCTGCCTGTTGCATACCCGAGAAAATCGGCCGTGATGGCACTCGCCGTGATGACACTCTGGCCGTCCCCTTTTGATGCTATGATTAGTCATGCTCACTCAGTCAGATTCAAGCATCCATCAGAAAACAAAATGAAATATGACCAGACTTAGCAGCGTTATTGCATTTGATTTGCATGTGGAAATAATAATAAGATTAGTCAGTCAACGATGAAAGCGTCGCGCTGTCGGTTCCAGGTCCAGTTCCAGTTCCAGTTTCCAGTGTCAGTAACAATGTCAATCTCGGTGCCGATGTCGCTGTGCTCATCTGAGCCCCGTTCCCGAAAATCGATCAGCATCGTTCAGTAGCAAAAAACATTCCAGCAAGGCGAAGCAATGGCAAGACGTGATAATAGAACAAACGATAAAATACATTGCCCGGTGTTGGATCGGGAAGCAAGATAGCAATGACGAGAAACCTCAGCGCGGCCCCCATCCCAAAGTAATTGAATAAATATATTGATCCCATAGATTGTCCGGTTTGGGTGGTGATATCCGACACCACATGCATGGCAAAGGGCAGTGCCAGTTGGCAAATGAAACTAGATAAGACAAAAGGAAGCGTGGCTGGTAGACAGTAAGTAATAGACAGGAAGGCGGAAGCGGGACAAGAACAAGTAAAAGACAGGAGACGCAGCAACGCAGGCGGCACCGCTCAACATTGATCAACGTAGAGTAGTCGGAAGTAAAGTGAAAGGAAAGGGTATTCGCTCCATTAAAATGGCATTCACGATTTTTCCAGTCGTTTTGAAGAACCTTGACAAAAAGAAATAAAAGGCAGGTTAAAGGATTGCATAGACTGATATGATTTTGGACGCACGATGCAGTGCGAGGTTGGAAGAATTTGTACAGGCGGGTTTGGGGGGGGGAAGGGAGAAAAGGAAAGGATGAATAGTAAGTGTAAAGATATAAAAAGGGTATCAAGATGAAAAGAAAGTAAGAAAGGAGACCGAGCGACGTCGCCTTCTTTACCTAGTTCAGAACACCCTGCCACATACCGGGGCCACCCACGATGCTCAACGAAGGATGCTGCAGATCCGTGTTCAAGCCATATGCGTAGGTCGCCGTCGAGGGGACGGTGGGTGCTGCCGACACCGTGCGGCAAAGCCGCTTGCGGCTGCCAGTGAGGCCCGCCACGCGCGAAGCCTGCATGTCCATGTCCGGCATCGAGCCACTGGGGGCAACGGCGCAAGCATTGGTTGTGCTGGCACCGGCCGCGGGCAAACTGCCGCGAAGAAGGTCCCGCACATTGTCCTGCAGGAACGACGTCTCCACAGACATGGGACGGCTTCTCTTGAGGCTCGGCCGGTACTGGCTCGGAACGCTGCATTGCAGCAAGGGCTGCGGCAGAGCCGGCTGCACCGTCTGCTGCTGCAGCTCGGCCAGGGCCAGAGCGGCGGCCGTCTCGGCCGTCTCGGCCTCGATCTCGGTGGACTGGCGTGCGGCCAGTCCAAACTGGTACTGCTCACGCAGACTGCTCATGCTGTACTGCTGCTTCAGGCCGTGCACAGCCGGGCCGCACTGGGGCCGCGCCTGAGCCTGCGTATCCAGCTTGGGAAGCTGGAACGCACAGTTCGGCGCGTTCACCATGGGCCACGACGTGGTCACAGGCATAGCAGCAGAGACAGACGACAGAGTAGAGGTCCGCGAGAGAAAGGACGAGTCCGAGACCATGGACTCGGGCGACGACACAGTCGACACCGAGTTGGCCAGAGACGAGCGGCGCGTGAGGACAGAGCCGGCCGGGGACATCGTGGACATGTTGGCCAATGCGGGCGGCCACCGGTCAAGGAACTGGCCGGTGCTGACATTGGACGCCTGAGAGACGGCAAAGCCCATCGACGAGCGGCTGCCCGCCAGCAGCTGCGACGCACGGCGCGGGATGCTGGGCGTAGAAGCCGCCGACGACGACAGGGTCGGGACAGGCGGGGGAGTCATGGGGCCGCTCCCCACTGCCTCGGGCGACGCGCACATGCTCACGGGAGACAGGGGGTAGGTGGTGGCGGCGGCGGCGGAGGCCGCCGCCGTCAGCTCGTCGACGTTCTCGAGAGTGGGCGACAGTTTCTGGATAAAGGTACGGAAATCGGCGCACTTGCGCTCAAAGACGACGTCAACGTACAGCGTGGGTCCGGGCGAGGGCGGGGGCTGGGGCAGGTTGAACTTGTTCACGCACTCGATCCAGCGGTTGTAGACCTCGGTGGTGATGTGGAGGCGCCAGTTGACAGCATGCAGGAACGCGGTTTCGTTCTGGTTGATCTCCGCGGTGCTGAGACCCGAGATCTTGCTCCAGGCACGGGCCGAGTAGTTGCGGTCCTGCAGGTACTTGGACGCAAGGATCAGCGCCGCCAGGAACATGCGGCGACCGCACTGCAACGCGCGGCAAGCGTGGCTGTCATTGGGCTGCTCCATGGTGAAATTATGGGTGGGAAGACGGGGCTTGATGAGGACTAGGTAGTACAGGGCGACTTGGAGGGTGGAGTAGCTGGCACGCGAGCGGCGCAGCGTCTCCTGGATAAAGGTGCGCAGAGGCAGCAGATAGCTGCCGTTGCTGGTGGTGCTTCCGGTCTCGCCGCGGCCAATGACCGACGACAGAGGCCAGATGGCCTGGACAACCTGGGTAGAGGCGTCTATGCAGTTTTAGTAACGGGCACCAATGAAGTACTAGAAAGAAACAACCGCTTTTGGGTACTAACCGACTAGGTGATCAACGAATGTGGTTCTGCGCTCGGACTGGCGGACAAGCGACGGGACGACGGCCGGTGCAGCATTCGTGCGCCGGGGGTGCTGGCGCTGCTGGCGCTGCTGCTGCTGCTGCTTCTGTTGCTGCTGCTGGCTCTGCCATGAGGCGGCGGCAGCCAGCTTCGAGTCCAGCACCTGTTGGCTGCTGACACTGCCGACTGAGGTCTGCGACGAAGCAATAGACGCGTTGTCCGCCGAGTCATTTGACGAGACAGACGAGGAGTCCGACGCGCCATCCGAGGAAGTATCGTCGACACTGTTCTGCAACGACGCCACAGACGAGACCGAGTCGGACGAGCCGTTGGACCAGGTTGTTACCAGGCCAGCCTCGTATCCAGAGACATAGTTAGTAGCGGGTGCCGGGGCGGCATAGGTGAAGGAGGAGATCTCGCGGATGCGAGGGTGTTGGAGGGCGGAGGAGCCATAGCTGTCGGCGCTCTGCATCTTGGTAAGATTTCTAAAATAGGTAATGTGATTATAGTAAAGTGAGGGCGGACGAGGTGTAGTAGATGTCGTCGGAGGACATGGAAAATTCGAAGAAGGAAATTAGAAAGGTAGGGAAGGACTCGTAAACCTCCAGTCGCTGCCGGAGAGTTGTCGCGTCGAGTGTTGACCGTTATGATGAGAGCCGTAGAGGGTTCGTAGACTTGGTCTCTAACCAAGCGAAAGAGTGTCGAAAAAAAGACGTGCTAGATGGAGGACACCACGGCAGAGTCTTTACGGACGGCAAAGATCACGGTCAACACGGACAGGACGAGGCAAGCGACTGGAGTAGAGGAGTGTCTCGCAGCAATCATTGTTGACTGAAGATGGAGACGAAGGGAGGGGGGAGGTAGAGGGGAGAGGGTGTGACGGTGAGAGAGGGAGAGTGGAGAGTGAGAGACGAGAGACAAAAAAGAAACAAAGGAGTGAGTGGAATGGGGGGACTGATTAATAAATAAGAGGAAGTGGTGATGCTATCTTCAGGCGAAGATGATGACTCGTGTTCGCGTCAGGACCATGTGTAGAGGAGACCGGTGAGCAATAGACGGGGTGAATAGGCAGAAGGACGTCGATTTTAATGTGGACGCAGACGAAGACGAGACGAGTGCGTTCACAAGACAATGTTGTAGGAAAACATATCTTGGCTGTGGATTAGTTTGTCGAAGAAGATGGGCTGGTGTTGTTGGTGCTGGTGTCGCAGCTGGCGTTGACGGATCGACTATGCGAGATGGGAGGGAGATCGTAGCCGGGCCGAGAGATGGGAGGCAGCAGGCAGTGTCGGGGAGGCCTTGAGCGAAGCGGAGCGGATCGAGGCTGAAGAAGAAGACAGGTGACGATGACAGTGACGGTGACGAGGGGAGGGGGCAAGAGAGGAGAGTGTGAGAGTGACGATGGGAGGGAGGATGACGAGTAGTGACAGGGAAGGGCAAGAGGGAGGCAATGCCGGATGGGGACGAGGAAGAAGAGAAAAGAGGATTAAATGTGGCGGAGGCGGCCAAATAAAGCGTCACGGAGAAGGGTTACAAGGACGAGGATCTACTTGTATCGTATCTGGTGATGGACGATGACTCTTTCAGGGGGGCGAGATCGGAAGGGGGAAGAGTCGAGGCGGAAGACGAATCGAAGCCTAAAAAGAGGGACTGCGTGCGAAAAGGGACGAAAGAAAAAGGAGCGTGAATGTGAGTATATGTGTCGGTTCGGTCGGCGTGACCTGCGATGGGGAACAGAAAGAGAGAGAGAGAAGAGAGGGAGAGGGAAGGCGTGTGAGAGAGGGAGCGATGACTCTTCAGAAGCCTGGAGAGGAAAAAAAGGGGGGACAAAGAAGAACTGGAGTGGGAAAAGTAGAGACGGCGGGCTAGAGAAGGGACTAGAGCAGGGACTACTCGTAGAATTAGTGACTAGAAAAGTAGGCTAGGCCTTGGGGGAGTGGCAAAGTTGCAAGCCTGAAAGAGCCCAATTCAGCAGGAACCACCCGCTACTTGCCGCCCGAAAAAGGGCAGAATGGACGGAGGCGCGCGACAGGCAGAGAAAGAGCGAGCGAGAAGGAACACGAGACAGGGAAGGCACAGCGCGGGCAGGGCAGGTGCAGCAGGGGAATGGGGATGGCTGGGTGCTTTGTGATGAAAATGTGGATCCACGGTCGCGCCACTCTGACTCTCACACCCAACCCCTGCAATGCATGGCAGGGGCGACCCTCGTACTCACAGTGGAAGAGAGCCAGAGAGAGAGAGCGCGAAGCTAGAGGGGTACTTGCGGTGGAGCCGTTGTATTGGGCCGTTTTGGTGCGGTGGCAGCCTACAAGTGGCAAAGACGCAAGTACTTGGCAAACAGTTGGCAATAAGACAACTGCAGGCAAGAACAACAGGCAGGAGGAGGCAAGAGACAGGAGGCAAGAGCGCCATGGGCGCAAAGCAGGCAGGCACGCAACACAGCGTAGGCAGAAGCGACTCTTTGAAGGAAAGAGCAAGGCAGAGAGGGACAGTACGAGTTACTCATACAGTTGTGCAGAGTATGACCAAAAGGGAATGTGCAACAAGGCGCGCCTTCTTCCATCGTATACTCGTACACGATACTCGCAGCTCTCAGGTAAAGCACGAAGAGAAAGAAAGGGCAGGTACGAGTAGGCAGGCGGAAGCAGAGGCCACGCTGGCACTATGGCAGTCGTGGTCGATGACGACAATGAGGGGAGCGGAGCGAAAAAGAGGCCACTTGAGCCAAGCACGCGCAGCGATGCGTGACGACGATACAGTGGGGACGGCCTAGGCGAGAGCGAGAGGCGCTGCAATCAAGCGCTCAGGCTGTGCTGTACGAACTCGTACAGGGCTAAATATGAAGATGAAGATGGGAAAATACGGATTGGGAGATTGGGGAAAAGAATACGATAGTTGTTCTCGTACTCGTAGAGGATTGTGGGAATACTCGTATCGTAGATGAAAGTAAATGAGAAATGGATACATACTGCGCAGGAGGTTATGCGACGCGACAGTCGACCTCGTATGGCTTATGTAAGCGGGCGCTTTGAATACGATAGCCGCTCGTATTGCAAATAAAGTCGTGGGGCGGAAGTGTCGGGAACGATACTTGTAGGGCCGATATGCGACGTACGAGTAGTCGTGCTCGTAGCCCTTGATCAAAGGCTCTGCGCGTGCAAGCGAAGGGTCTTGCGCGGATGTTGGCGATCGTCAAGTGCCACGAGGCTGTTGACCCAGTCGACCCAGCTGTTGATGGAAGAGGCGAGCCGGGCTGCAAGATGCAGGCGGACAATAGCAGAAATAGAAATGATATAATACAATAAATCGGGAGAATAACGAAAATGATATTACTCGTAATCAAAGTATACGAGTAACAGAGACGAGGTTGATATTGATTTACTCGTAGATGTTTTTTTTTATAACGACGAGACCAAGAGATATCAAGACGGCCAGAAAGAGCTGGAAGAGAGAAGAAAAGAAAAGAAAAGGAAGAAGAGAAAAACAAGAGAAAGAAAGAAAGAAACAAGATCAACCAAGCGCTGATATCGTAGAGAAGCAACCGCAACAATGGCGGGGAACTTGACAACGAGACATGCATCTGCAAGTGGCCGTTTTCCGATAAATCATTACCACCTTTCCTCTTCTTGGACGCACATCCACGATGCGTGCTTTTTGGGCCAATCGTCTGCCGTTCAGACCCTCCTTGCCTGTCGGCTGCATTGGGACGTGCATGAAAAACGCCTGCATGATAAGCAGGCCCGTCGATGAGGATGAAGGTATGGATGGTCACACAGCATTCTACCGGGTCACCCATGGCCACACGGCCGCACGGCCACCACGCGGTCGACTCGACTAACCATGGCCACCACATGGCCACGCACGGTCAACCCGCAGCCAACCAGGTGTGTGTCGTGGCATGGCAGAGGGAAGACAAATAGCGTGAATCGTTGTGTGGGAGGACCACCCCGCCAAAACCGACGTCGTCTGTAACAGTAAAAACGATAACGTGATTGCAGTTGGCTGTCAGACATCGCAGTTGGCAATACGAGTATTGGGGTTTGCCCGGACGATTGGGTGGTGTGCAGCCTCTGCCACCTCTCTACGAGTACGAGTACGAGTGCTCCGTACACCTATCCTGCTGCCTCGCCCTGTCTTGTCGACACCGCTTTCGGGTTGCGGCTTTTGTTGCATCCTCGGCCAACGTGCATCTTCTTCTCCTCCTCCTGCTGCTCCCTTTGCTGTCCTTTCGGCAGTGCGTGCTGGTGTTGACCGCCAACTCAGACCCCACTCTTGAGCCGTGTCGTCACTTGCATCGTGCATGCCCAAGGTGGGTAATAACAAATGTGAGCGCAAAGGCGTGGGAATGGTAGTACTCGTACATGGTATTGGAAATGGAAATGGAAATAGGAATAGAGATGGAGATAGAAAATACAGGATCCAGGAAGAGAGGTGAACCCGGTAGATTGGGAAAGCCAAAAAGAAGGTGAGCACGTTTTATTACTCGCGGTCATGTGTCCAGCATGTCGGTGAGGGTTGCAAGCAGACACCAGCCAGTGATCATACAAAGGGTTCACAGACTATGGAGTATGGAGTACGGGTATGACGACGATGAAGAGGTTGCCACTGGAGGCGCACTGGAGCCTACGGTTGCCTGGTGTACGCCGTCATCAGACTCTTGCATGGATATCGCGCACCGCAGGCTTACGACGTATCCGGGGCACACTGACACAGGTGGTGGTATGCCTTGCTCGCTTGCGAGTACTTGTACTCTGTACTATCACCCGTTCACCCGTCTATCAGGAGATAGGCCCGGAGATGCAGCCTCGTGGCGTATTTAATGGGAATTAGAAGGATAAGGCTGGCGGCGATGCTCGAGCGTGTTTCGCGGTCACGGGCAGGGCAGCCAAGCTAATCCTGGTACGAGTACTCGTACTCATATGTGTGATTGCGTGTTGGAATTCGTGGATGCTACAGCAGATCATACAGGGAACCGCCCGTGCCAGTGTTTGGGGCTCGTTGATGTTTCGGAAGTAATAAGCAACGGTGAACGGCCAGGCGCGACACTCGAAGAGGCAAATTGCCCCGCTTCCCCTCTGCCGGGCACATGCTGCGATGATAATATTACGGTGAGCGCAGCCTTGGATTAGCACATTATTCCTTGCTGTTTTGTACTGCTGAAGGCAGAATGTGCCTGTTATCACAGTCAGCTGATGTTCGAGGTTTTGTAATTTTTTTATTTTGTCCAATCTTTAATATTCCTATTCCAGTTCTCAAGGATTCTTTCTATCTTTCATGAATATTGGAGTTTTTTTTTTTTTCTTAAAAAAAAGAACATACTATTCTCAACTCGTGCGCGGCGGTCGTGAAAATATTTCAAAAGACAAGGCGACATGTGCAGAAGCAGAAATTGCAACAACGTAAGATCAAGGCTGGCGTCGGAATATTGTACAGCAGGGCGACGCACTGTGTACTTACTGCACTACTCATCTAGTGTTAGAAATAAAGTACTGCACAGTGCGGTGCGGAGGCCGAGAAAAAAGCGGAGAGACCGAATGGCCTGCTGATTTGCAAGTGTATCAACACACACGGCGACGCCTTTGACCGAGCGCATTCTACGGCATTTCTGTACGAATCGAATACGAAATATTCGTGCATTTTTTTTTTTAAAACGAAAGGCGATGGCGAACGAAACACCAACTGATTGATCAGAAAAGAAAACGAACAAAACCAACGACAGGGGTTCGCGTCACTGCGCTTGACGCGTCTGCTCCATCGTGAAGCTGCACGACATTGTCGTTTTTAGTCGTAGCCGTGAAGGCATTCACGACGCGAATGGACAGGGAGGGATTGCTACGATACGAGTATTGTACCCGTACCCAAACCAACAAACGGCATAACCGAACAACCAGATGTCAGGCCTCACCTTCAGCTATGACTCAGCCTTCTCGGTAGAAGGAGGCCGACCGTCTTTTGGCAGTGCCCCGCTTTGTTCGGTGCAAATGCGCAGTGCGCAGGGAAACTGCCAGACCGAAAGAAAACTGAAATGTCGTCAGGCAGCCACAAAGTTGAATAATAATCTCTCACCTGTGCTTCGGCCCTTCACTGATGAGATTGCCCAAATGACCCGCGTGACTCAGCCGTTCCCGCCCAGCTTCTGTCCCCCTACCAGCCTGGCTGGATGGACCCCACGGCACACGCCGGCCAATGCGCTGCCATCAGGCTCCGACTGCGGAAATGCCCATATCCCATATGCATGCAATGCAAGACACGGGACGCCTGGCTTGGGGGCCGTCGTAAATACTCCGTACTCGTAATAATAGCCACCATCGCACGATGGGGTCGCGTTGTTCTCCATGGTCGCGCTGTTCGTTTCCCGCCGCTGACTCATTTTCCTGGTCTCCTGTTACGAGTACGAGTACTCCGTATTAGTAGCCTGACTTTACTCCGTACACCTCTCTCCATCACCGTTGTCCCGTCGCTCCTTCCTATCGTCGCCGCCTTTTGTCCGAGTTCGCTTCAGGCGACCACAGGCTTCCCTATGGAGTACGAGTATGTCGTAGACAGACACCAGCGCCGAAAGTGGAGAGATATTGACAACAAGGCAAGAGCACCCCGTTTTGTCGTCTTGCCACATTGCCTCTCTTGACCTTGGCCATCCAGCCAACGCAAGCTTATTGGCAACTGCCTCACGAATAAAATGATAGCAAAGTGTTGTCTCAAAAGAAAATGACTCAATGCTTTGATGTCCACAAATGACAGCTTTGATTAACCGCAGACTATATCACCAACGAAACAAACAATGGGTACAACCTAGAAACATGTAAACCTTCATCTGCGACTTTTCCATTATTTTTTTGTCCTTTTTGCGCCTTAAGCATATTGGTAAACATGAAGACAAGCGAAAACGACAAGAGGAAAGACAGAAAGAAAAAAGGAGAAGAAAAAAAGAGAAAAAAATAAAAAAAATTAGAAACAGGCAGGGGGACGGAGCAGACGGAGAAGATAAGCAGACGCTGCAGACGCAGCACACCCCGGGGCTGATAACACAACCAGAAATAAACCTAGTTGGCAACCTCCTCGGCAGCCGGCGCGTTGCCGCCGTCCTTGAGCTTAAGGCCCTCCTCGGGGTACTCGGGGAAGGTCTTCTTGAAGTACTCCTCGACGGCCTTGAAGGCCTCCTTGTCCTCCTCCGTGCTCAGGAACGAGATACCCGCACCGTTCGTGCCGAAACGACCGGCACGGCCGACGCGGTGCTGGTACGTCGCCACATCCTTGGGCATGTCGTAGTTGATGGCCAGGTTGATGCGCTCAAAGTCGACACCACGGCCGAAAATGTCCGTCGCCACGCACACGCGCAGGGTGTCGCCCTTCTTGAACCGCTTGTACACCGAGTCGCGCTCCTCCTGCTTCATGTCACCGTGGATGTAGCACGTCGGGAAGTTGAACTTCTCCAGCACCTTGGACAGCTGCTCGGCACGGCCACGGCTCTTGACAAACACCATGACCTGGTTGATGTCCAGCTGGTCGAGGATGTCCACCAGCTTGCGGATCTTCTTCTCCTCCGGCAGGAAGATGTGGAACTGGCGCACACCGTCCAGCGCAAGCTCGACGTGGTCCTCCACCAGGTGCTCCGTCGGGTTCTGCAGGAACTTGCGGCAGATGGGCAGGATCTCCTGCGACAGCGTGGCCGAGAACATCATCACCTGCTTCTGGCGAGGCGTGGCGCGGAAGATGTCCTGGACATCACGGCGCATCTCTGTCTTGGGTTAGCGTCTCGTCTCTCTGCAGCTGAAAGAAAAAGCAGTCATTCATAACATACCAACACCCTCGAGCATCTTGTCGCACTCGTCGAGGACAAACATGCGCACGCTGCCCAGGCGCAGGTGCTTGTCGCGCACAAGGGCGTTCAGCCGACCAGGCGTACCGACCACAATGTGGGGGTGCGTCTCGGGGCTGCGGAGGGTCGCAATGTCCTCCTTCACCTGGGTACCGCCGTAGAAGACGCTGGTGCGCACCTCGGGCATGTACTTGGAGAAACGGTTGTACTCGTTGCGGATCTGGAACGCCAGCTCACGCGTGTGGCAGAGCACAAGAACCGAGCACTCGCCGTCGACCGGCTCGATCTGCTGAAGGGTAGACAGCACGAAAATGGCTGTCTTACCAGAACCAGACTTGGCCTGGCAGATAATGTCACCTCCGATCAGGGCCTGGGGAATGCAGGTTTGTTGAACTGTGGGATAGCGATCGATGTCAGAATACTTTGTGTCTTGGAAAGAAAGAGAAACGTGAAGAGACGGAAGAGCGATCGGTGAGAGGTGTGTCTGGTCGAGGAAATGGGGAGGTATCGGTTTCGTCCACCAGCGCAGCGCAGCAAAAACGAGCCAGACGGCCCCGGGCAGGCTTCGATCAAACATCGAACCGGCGTCGGAGGAACAGCCACGAGCAAAGAAGAGCCGAATCGAAAAGAAGAACACCTGGTTGGGCAATCAAACATCCGTACACAGATCCTCTTCCCAAGGCTTGGATGTGCTTGTTGCAAGCGATCTCGTTTCACGGAGATTCGACCTGAAGTCAACGAAGGCTGTGAAAGCCATCTGCATAGGGAACGTATAGTGCGCCGGTACCTGATTGCGTCGGACTCTCGACCGTTGCAATCAAGCACTGGTGCCAACGTCGCCACAAGCCACCCGAGGCCAGCAGAGCACGGAGCCAGCTGCTGCCATCGAAGCAGCCGTCTGCTGTTGGCAGTGGCTCCATCCCGACACTCCTTCAATGCGCTTGCGCTGCACCGCGCGCAAGGCATAATCAGTCCACGCAGTTGACCATGGTACGGCACACGGGCGCCGACCATTGCCAAGGGGCAAGACTTGGCCATCGCTCAATCAAGAGGACAGCACGTTCGAGGCGCTCGGGCATATTCCAGCCTTTCGTTGCGCCGTATAGAGATGTATGGGGCGCGTCCCGGGGGCAAGTCGGAAACGCAGCGGGAACCACCCAGCAAGGGCACTTGTAGGTTGACTCGCTCAGAAATCCAGTTTCTTCGTCGAGAGGCAGGAGACAAGCCGCCGGCGCTGTCTCCTCCCGAGACTGCGAATTTCTTCCGTCTCAGTCCAGCTATGTACCCGACACAGCAGAGCGTGCGTGTGTGTGTAGCACCGTTTCCACCTCTTCTTTGCTTCTTCTTTTGCCACGGGTCTGGCTCTTCTTTGCGTTTGCTTTCTTGCGCCGATGGACGAGGGACCGGTTTTCGTCTTTGGACGAGTAAAAGGTGTATGGGAAGGCCAAAAAAGTACGAAAGGATCGAGGACAAAGAAGACGAAAACAGGAAAGAAATAGAAAAAAAATGAGGAAGATGCTTTGGGGGGGATTAATGGTGCGTATCGCTCTTGACTAGGCAAGGACTAACCGTCCGAAGGATGCTCGAAACCGCAGTCGGCCGTGGCGCGAATCAGCTCGGGCTTGAGCAGGAAATCACGGAAGGTCGTTGAGTAGATGCCGACATAGCTGCCGTTCTTGGCCGTGGCGTTGTTGCCGGCCTCAGCAGCAGCCTCGGGGGCATCAGCATCAGCCGCGCCCTTCTTGGGGGCGGTGGTGTTGTTGAGCTCGTCGTCCGAGTAGTCGATGAAATCCTCTTCGGCAGACATGGTGAAGGCTTTGGGGGTAAGAAGGGATAGGGATGGGGGAAAAAAAGAAGCTGCTTGTGAGAAATGCAACGAATGCAGTCGTTTAGAACGGGCGAGTCCACAAAGCCGTGTCGTGGAGATGGTGCGAAAGTGAAGCGTCGATGGATGCCGAAAACCTGGGGTGAGGTTGTCGCGAAAATAATGAAGCTCAGAAAACGCGCGAAAACGCGGGTGCTACTGAGATGCGTGAGTTGGCGACGGAGAGCTTGAAAGTCGACAACGACGAATGCGAAATGCGAAACTCGAATATGAAAGACGAGATGGATGGCGACAACAACGGCGATGGTGATGCTGATGGGGGTCGGTTGGTTGTGTAAGGGAGAAGGACAGCGCGAGGCAAACGGGCCAGGAAAAAACAAAGAAAGCGACGGAAGCAGCGAGAAGTGCCACAGCAGGCGCGCGCGCCGCAACAGCCAGGGGCGACAGGGAGGAGAGTAGCCGGGTTAACGAATGATCCTGCGGCTGATAGTCATGTGACTTGATGCTAAGAATCACATGACCGTTAGTACCAGCTAGGAGTACTTGCTTAGTCAAACTAATTACTTGTGCAAGTTCTTTCCCGACAGCGAAGCTGCGCGCCTTTGAGCAGGCATGGTTTATCAGTCGTGAAGTCGCCCACCTACCTTCAGCATGGCCAAAAACAAGGGCGCTGCGAGCAGTGCTGTGGCCAACCGCCCGGCCTATTCCAGAGTGTCATTCCTGTACCAGGCAGCTGCCCTACTCGCTGCGAGGAGCGCCGCACCAGCCACTTTGCCGTCGACGTCGACGCCAGCGCCGACAACGGCGACTGACAAGAATGATGCCAACAACAGCAGCAGCAGCAACAACGGTGCCGCCGCGCCCGACGCCAACTTGATGGGCATGTCGCGCCGCCTGCTGACGCAGATGCGCTCGGTCTCGCGCAAGACCAACATGCGGCTGCGGCCGGCCGTCAAGCACCGCGTGTGCAAGTTCTGCGACACGCTGCTGGTGGAGGGCGCGACGTGCACGTCCGTGGTGGAGAACCAGAGCCGCGGCGGGCGCAAGCCGTGGGCGGACATGCTGGCCGTGGCGTGCACGACCTGCGGACGCGTGCGGCGGTACCCGGTGTCGGCGCCGCGGCAGGCACGGCGCCCGTTGCGTGGCGCGGCGGGCGCGGCGGGAGGAATGGTGGTGCCGCCGGCCACCAAAAAGGAGAACCAGCAGCAGAAGGGAAAGAAGTCGGGCCGGCAAGGAAAGTCAGGCGACGAGGACGAAGATATGCCGGACGCCAAGAGCGGACCTGGTTGAAGCGGGGCGGAGCAGCAAATACTGCTTTCACGACACCGATATACATCACAGCCAGTCCTGACAAATCAGGTCTGGTGCGCAGAAGGCTGCACGGACGATGCGAACTTCCACTTCGCATGCAGCCCGAGCGGAAGCTCTACCGCGCTGCTACACTCCGAGCCAGCTGAGCAGGTTCAGCACGCTCTAGCAGGGCCATGTGCTGTTCTACGACGACAGCTAGAGTCGCGAGATACATGATTTTATACAGATTGCAGCCAGGCCTACCCCCGAGACAGCCGCTGATATAGAAAACACGCCATGCCATCATCTTGGACCAATACATATTATCTAGAGTTTCCAATTCATCTGTGCAGGCATGGCCCTGCGGGTATTTGTCTCTCCTATCATACACTCATGAACCAGTGCCGTATTCTCCCTTCACGCTCTATTCGCTATCCCGGCCGTCCTTGCCGCCATCTTCGCCGAGAACCTTGCTCGCGGACATGAACCTATACTGATTAGACACCTTTCTAAACGAAACAATAACAAACAACTGTAAAAAAAAACATACATGCCGGCGTGCCAGCTGCCGAGCTCGCGCAGGTATGCGGCCTGGGCGGCCGTGACGCGCACGAGGCTGTCGGTGTCGGACAGGTTGGCCGAGAGCTGTGCGAGCTGGGATTGAAGCTGGGCCTGTTGGCAGATGTCAGCATGGGTAGCATAGAGTCGACACGTCGAGGACACGGCTGTCCTCCCCCCAAGACGCACCAGCTGTCGGGCCTTGACGCTGGGGCCGGAGCTCGCAATCGCTGTGCGCGCCGTGTTGAACGTGGCTGTCGACGGGTTGTTCATTGTGCCAGCTGGATGGGTAGATTTGTCGCTGCGGTGCTCTGGCGGCTGATCTCTGCAACTCGACTTTCGAGGTCGTGGTGATGTCAAGCCACGCGTTTAACGCGATTAGCGTAGGCGGGGAATGATAGTGTGCTTATCGGTCGTGGCACCATAAGCCTGGGGTATGCACCTGATAATATGAGCTACTTACTACTTGTACTACGTCGTACAATCTGACTAATAACCTCACATGATATCCAAAGACGATCATCCATACCGACTCAACTCCACGTCTTGCAACAGTTACGAGTATTATGGCGGTTAACCTGAAATATTTCTAATACGCGTATATGGTATCAACTTGTTTTTGTTTGTAATGCAGGTGTTTTGTTTGTGCGTGTCTTATATAGGCACAATTCCCTCCAAAACAACACAAGACTAATTATTAAAAAAAAGGGGGCTGATGTTTTGGAAAGGAGAAAGGAGAACGGAGAAAGAGAAGACATAGGAAATAGGAGAATGGAGACATTATGGCAAGAAAGTGGTTATGAAAAAGGGAACAAAAAAAAGTGTGCCAAATGGCCAAGAATAGACAAGAAAAGGAAATAGACAAGACAGTAAACAAATCCCGTAAACCCTCTTTAATGCTAGTAATACCAGAAAAAAACAAAGAAAACAGAACAGAACAAAAAAAAAAAAAAATGCATAGAAAACAAAGTGATGGTATTGGCTGCATCGTCATCCACAAAAGGGACACCCATGTACTATACCAGGCTTTCTCAAAAGCACCGTAGGAAAAAGAGTGGAAGCAACTCCGTCCCCGAAAGGAAGACCCATTTCAACGGCGGCTCGAGAGTGCATTTGCCTTGCTTGGTGAGGAAGCAAGCAATGGAAAAAAAAAAGAGGCCCGAGAGAGTATTATATTGCGGCGGATGCGTCGAGACGGGGATGGAGTGTGAAGAGTTCGAGTGATTCGGTTCATCATAACGGACGTAAATGGGTGTGATGTGTCGAGTATTGGTTGGGCGCACGACTCGTCGCCTGCCATGCCGGCGGCGGAGATTACCGCACACCAATCTGAGGGCGGGGGCCGAGACTGCTCTGGCTGCTGTTTGCCGACGGCTCGGATTCCAGGTTTGTCGATTCACCACTGCCCGCGCTAGCACTAGCACTTCCCGTCAGACTTCGTACAGTTTTTCCCATAGGCGGCCGAAGGGAGCTCACCCCAGCATGTTGTTCAACTTGTGCAGGTGCTACTGCGTTTCCCTGGCCGGGAGGGTAGCGGGGGACGGGTTGGCGGACGCCGTTCGGGGGCGAAGGCCGCCCGTTCATCGGCGGACCGTTGTACCCGTTTGGCGGAGAAGGACGTCCGTTGCCACCCCGTGGCGACATGCCGTATGGCGTCTGGCTGGTCCGGCGCGGGTACGCACCCTGGCCGGGCGGGCCGCCATACTGCAGGTCGTCCAGGCGAGATGCCGTCAAAGAGTTGGACCGCGACTCGGCGTGGATCTGGCCGCGGTCAACGTTGGCATATCGGTTGGATGTCATGGACATCAATGGGTCGTCGAGAATGTTGCTGTTCACCATGGGCACTTGGTCGATCAGCTGGCTGGAGCGGTTTCTGCCGCTAAACGGCCGGAACCGGCTGCCTCTAGCATTCGGGACGTTGCCGAGTTCGCTGCCACTGCGGCTGTTGTTGTTGCCGTTGGTCTTGCGGTTTTTCCGAGACGTGACACTCATCATGTCAAAGTTGTCCGGATCAATCATGGGCATGGGCGGGCCACTCATGTTCGGGTCAAAGTAGTCATCATCCTCGTCTTCGTCGTCCACCACGCCGATGCGGGGAGGGCCACGACGCTGGGGCTGCGGCGGGCCGCCACCGCGGCGCATTCTCATTTCCTGCTCACGCAGTGCCATTTCGCGCTGACGCAGCTGTTGCTCGCGCATGGCCATTGCGTTATCTTGAGGACCAATACCGGCCAGAGCGCCCTCGGGGATGTCGCCGTACAGCGCCAGGTGGCTGAACTCTTCGAGGTCTGCACCCTCCATGGAGCCCCGTCGCGACTGCTGGCGTGATGAAGGATAGGCGTTTGGCGGGCCAGGACGTCCATAGCCGTTGGGACCACCGCCGTTCATCGACACAGGCGGGCGACGGCCAGGAGGGCCACCGGCAGACGAGTTTCGCATGCGAGGGCGACCGCCCATACCGTTCGGTGCACCATTGGCCATGCCATTTGGCGCACCATTGGGCACACCATTTGGCGCACCGTTGGGAGGGCCGACAGACCGAGCACCGTTACGTGGCGGTCCAGCCATCATGGCGTCGCCCTTTGGCCGTGACTGGTTGACAATGTTGAGGTTGTGAAGAATGGCGTACAGAGACTCGATGCGCGGCACGGCAATGCCATTCTCCTGTGCGACTTTGATGGGCGAGCCAAGGAAGGTTTCGACCTCCATGGGGCGTCTCGCAGCAAAGTCCTGCCACATGACGCTCTCGGTTGGCTGTGGCTTGATCATCTCTGCAATGGTCTTGTCTTTGAAATCGTCGGGGAAGGTGCAGCCCTGGGACTTGGCAACGGCGATGAGTTCGTCGAGAACGCCGTTGATCATTTGCCGAACGCCGACCTTTTCAATCAGCTGTGCATGGTTGGATGTTTCGAAGAGGACGCTGGTAGGGTGGAACGCGATAGGACTAGGATACGAGTTAGCAATGGGCGCCTGGGAGCAAAGACCAATGTCCGGCAACGAGGCAACGAGGCGCATACCCAATCAACCGTTCGTACTGCTGTTGGCGGATGTTCGGCGACACCTTGCAGTCGACCTGGCCGGAGGTGAGCGTCATGGCGAGGGCCTGAGCCATGTCTTCGCGGATGGACTGAGGGATTCTGTCGTTGAGGCTGTTTGTCGGGCCGACCCAGATCTCTGAAGAGCCCTTGTGTTCGAATTCGCTAGGGCCAAGCTGAACCACTTCTGCCATGGAAACTAGGGACAGGACAACGTTTGTAGGAAAGCGCTCTTCGATGGCAGCCTCGACACCCAAGCTGTTTGTGGTGTTGATCAGGATGCAGGTGTGTTGAGGAGTGACGACGGAGTCAATGATCGTGGCAAGGTCGTAGATATCAGGGAGAGCCTTGATGCAAAGAATGACATAGTCGTAAGCGCCATCTCTGCGCGACGCAGCTTCTTCTGGGGACTTGACGACTGGAATGATGTTAGCATGCGTCGCCGTGATGATGTCGAGGAGGCGCGGAACCGCATGAGGAAGAACAGGAAGAAGATGAAGAAAATGGAGAAAAAAAAGGAAGAGCAGAGACATACCATGGCGAGGTTTGAAGCGTTCGTTTCCGAATACTGGTGATTTGAAGGAGAGGCCGTATTGCGAGACGTGTTCGTAGCCGGATTTCCAGACGAGAGTCACATCGCATGCGTTGGTGGCCTGGAGGCGCCAGGAAAGAAAAGCAGACACGGCATTACCGCCCACTGAAACAACATTCATCAGTTCAAAGTCCGCCTCCATGATGGGCAGCGAGAATTAAAAAGAAACGAGGTAGTTGGAAAAGGAAGCAAGCATGTGAGGGCAAGGTTAAGCGGAAGAGAAGAGAAGAGAAAGAAGAGAAGGTGGGAAAAGATCTCGATCGCAAGCAGTCGGATTGGCGCACGAACACTGCCAAACGCGGCTGTAGATTAGGCGATTGGGATGTAGAGGTGAGAGGGGGGGTAAGAGGAAAGGAGAAGACGGGCCAAAACGAAGGACTGGGGGAGACGAGAAGGCGACAGTACGGAGTATGTGCGGTGAAGGGAACAAGAATGCACTGCACGGAAAAAGAGCCGATCTGAAGCAAAAGGGAGAGAGAGGGAGGGCAGGCAAGGAGAGGAGGGATCGAAGATGACGGGGCCAGGAATCGGCAGGTCAAGATGTAATAAGAGGAATTTTGGTGTACTCCGTGGATTGTATGGGGCACTTTTAACCCGCTTAGCCCAGTCTTTTTTTTTTTCTTCTCTCTCTCTGTTTCTCCCTCGAGGGGTGCGCAAATGGGCGCAGACGGGCGCGCAGACGGCGCGCGGATACTAAAAGCAGGCAAGGATGATAAAGGTGTCGTAATGGAGACGGTGGAGAGGCGTGATAGGGCCGCTTCGTCCGAAAAAGGTGTGCCACTAGAGCAAGACACGGGACAGCGCCAGTACGAGTACTCCGTAGGGGCAGCGAGAGGAAACAGCCAACAAAGAGGAATAAAGAGGAAAATAGGGCGAACAGGCCCGAGGCCAGAGTTCGGGACAGGGGGTGGTATAGCGGGATATAGCGGTAAATATGGGGTTTGGCAGAGGAGATAGGGGATCTGGAGATGAAAATGGGCGAAATTGGGGAGGGGTTGCGAGGGATTGAAACATGGCCCGGAAAGGAAAACGAAAAAGAAAGAAAAAGAAAAACAACGAGCATAAAAAAGCAAAAATGAAGACGCGTAGAAGAAGAAGAAAACAGCCAGGAACCTACCTGAAAGGGCCTTGAGCCTAGTGGCAGACGCCATGGTGACAGACGGCGGGGCGGGTTTCGGATTTAGAGGACGTGCTTGGCTTTAGGGAGGGTTTGGAGTGTACTCGTACAGCGGCAATCACAGCGTACTGCAGGGAGAGGCCAGCGCACTGCTCGTACTTGTAGATGCACACGAGGTTCTTTGCAGGTGGCCAAACGGGCACAAGTACACAGCACAGAGTACTCGTATGCAGAATACGCAGCGTATCGTACGCAGGACTCTTTGCAGATTCGAGGAGCAGCTGAACGACGGGGGGGGTGGATGTGTGCTGGCTTGTGTCAGGTTAGATCGCCGAGGGAACGGGTCTGTCACGGAGCTATCAAGTTGAAATATCGGTCAGTACTCGTATGGCGACGATCCCGCGCACAGGAAGCATGGCCGCCATGGTTAGATAGGCCAAGAGGCAGACAGGCAGACAGCAAGCATAGCAGATAGCAGACGCAAGACACAAGACGGTAATGGGGTCGGCGGCGGATAGGGGAGGGGGGTGAAGAAAAGGCAGCGGGACGCCGAATAAAGAAAACACGATACACGCAGCGCTGGCCATAGGGGTGGGCGAGATGCGAAAACGAGACAGCGGAGAGGGGTGCGCAGAGTGCTAGCGTCCGCGGCGCGGCCAGACTCCCCCATTGGCCGTCCGTATTTGTGCAGAGCCAGAGATTTTAAAATGCGGTCGAGTTCAGCTCGTCAGTAGCGCGGTGCTGGAGTGGAGAGTCGCTGCCTCTTAGGGGCAAGGGTAGCGCGTTCCAGCTTGCGAGGGAAATGGCTTGTCTGGGAGGGGAGCAGGGTTGCCGTCGCCCGAGTGGTGATGGGATGATGCGAGAGTGCGAGAGTGCGCGAGAGCAAGGCCGCTGTGGTGGCAGAAGAGGCATACTCGTATCGTACAATTGAATGGCGGCGAATTCAGGGTTTGGGGGGGAAAGGGGGGGTTTGTCTCGTGGCTGGCTGCAGCGCCAGTAGCCTGCAGGCCGCACCACAAAATAGGGCGTACAGCAGGAGGGCGGGCAAATTGCAGGCCACCAGCGACCCGTTCGGTGAAGGGAGGGCGTGTGCCGAAAAGGTTGGGGTTGGTGCGGCCACAGGGGACGACTGACGATAACAGCCAAACACGGAAAAAAAGGCTGGCACCCATCACACATCAATCAGAGGCGCCAAGCCCAGGTGTGTAAGCCCAACAATCCTTGCTGTGCGGCTGATGCATATCGTACTCCGTACAGATTGGAAACAACGGGGTGTAAATAAGCTCAGCGGTGCGGAGGATGAAGCTTCTTTCTGTGTTGGGGACACACGACAACTTCATGCAGAGGCAGGCAGAGGTACTCCGTAAATGCAGATGCACAGGACGAAACGCGCGGCCGTGCACACGTGGCTGCGTATTGTAGATGCTGAGCAACAGAGCAACTTGGGCATGGATGCATTTGTGGGTGTACTCGGAGCAGCGGATAGTCGGATGGGATACGGTAGGTGACGGGGTACTCGTATGCAATCGTGGAGGTGTGGTCTCATTCATGATTCTCAGGCTATGATATCACGTGTCTTGCGTCTTGCATCGTGCGTCTTGCATCTTGGCTTGCTGTGTGTTAATAGAGATCTTACTTTGTAGAGGCCAAGCCGGCAGGCCGGGGGAAAGCTGTACGCAGCCGTAATATCAACGGGTGGGTGGTGGCGTCGAGTGTCTCGCGATCGGTCGGTCGGTCGGGACCCGGGGTCGGTCCGGCAGCAGGAGGATGTCGGGGTCCTGGTCGAGGGTCTGTCTGGTCGATGAGTTGGTGTTTCAGCAAGCCAAGGCTGTTCCCGTGTCAGTCTTTGTTCGGACGAGTAAACCCAGCAAGGCAGTGGAGAACTGCTCAAGATGCACTTTGGTCGATGCCGAAGCACGCTAGTCTAGATATCCAGACTGATCAGGCCGAACCGTTGGACGGACACGGCGCGAAGGGCTAGGTGGCTTGGGATGTGGGGGTGAAGGCCAGGCAGGCAGACCGGCCCGGGGCAGGGATCGTCAAGATAGTGGAAGCTTTACCTTTTTGTCGCAGGAGCTGAGGCTGAAGCTGTAGCTGAAGCAAAAGCAGTAGCAACGCTTTAGTACCACGAGGATAGTATCAAAAAAGCAAGCTCGAGGATAGGCAACAAGAGCAGATGACGGCCGGTGAAACGTATGTGAGAAGATGGGAGCGCGGGGCGAAGCGACTGACGACAACGACAACGAGTAAGACAAGACTGGACAGGAACGATGCCGCGACACGATGCTGCGAAACGAGGACGAGGACGGCAGAATCAGGTGATACGAGCTGATGGTGCAAGTGCCGAGAGCCGCAGGTAAGAGAGTAAGATGGAAAAGAATACAGAAAAGAATAAAGGAGTAACGAGGCCGAGGGACACGAGCAACGGGCGCGCCTAAGAACGAGAAGCAAATCCTAAAGGTCAAAGGGGCAAAAGGGCGAGAAAAAAAGGGTCAAAAAAGAAAGCAAAAATAACGGTCGAATCTCCTGATTTGAGCTCTTTCTGCAATGGCGACAGGGGGTCGGGCAGCGACAAGGAGGCGCCGGCGACGACAAAAAACGAGCGGACGAGGACAAGAAAGACGAGACGCGCGAGATGGGAGGAGAGAGGAGGAGGAGGACAAAACAAGTGTGCAGAGAGATGGAGAGAGGGAGAGATGGGATGGAGGAGTTGGGTTGGGATGGGATGAGATGGATTGGGACCGGGAAAGGGAGGTGGCAATGACGCGGGCAACGGCAGGCTGTCGGGTAGGCAGGCGATGGGAAACGGAGTCCAACGTAGATTGGGAAAACGGACGATGCGACATTACGACGTGCTACGTAGATTTGGGAAAGTGCACCGGTGGGGAGGGCTGGAGGGAACACAAAGACGGGGAAAGAGCGACCCAGGCACGGATGCAGAGAGTCGGTGATGCCAGTGAGAACAAAGGTCTGGCCATCTGGGGTGCGAGTTTGTAAATGCGCATTTTTGCGGCTGCTATGAGTAGTTTCATATCGCAGATTTTTTAGTCCTTTTTTTTTGGTAATTGCGCGTTTATTTCCCATGTGATGGCGATTTTCTTTTTTCTTCTCCTTTTTATTTCATCTACTTCTATCTGTTGAGGTCCAAAAATGGTATCTTCTCGTCAACAAAGTGTGTCGTGCTTTCCATATCTTTCATTCGCGTTTGGCATAAAAAGGCAGTTGCATGCCCAACAAGAGAGAGGAAGGCACGATCAAGCGATAACGAGGCGGACGGCACGCAGCGATGACAGGAAAGAGCGACCGGCAGCCCATCACCGTACGTCGTACGAACGAGCAAGTGCGTGGCAGTCGAAACGGGGACGTTGTCGTTTGAACGGTCAACATGACCACCGTTTCTGCCGTGCAGTAATTCAGTGGAGCACGCCGAAAATAGAACGAGTTGGTTCCTCTGTTTCTAGAATGAATCACATGGATAAGGACAACACATGGACCCTGCTGCGGTGCTGCCACGCATAGTCGCCGCCACGTCAACAGCGTAATCCCTTGCGACTCTGCTGCGTATGCTGGTACTCGTAGAGGTGTGCAATTGCAGGGATGCAACCGTTGTGCTTGCACGACGTCTACGAGTACTCGTATTTGCACTACTCCGTCCTCATAAAAGGTTATGCATCTATCCAACGGGCAGGAGGATAAACGTGCATCACAACAAGCAAAGACTCGACATGCACGAAAGCACTCGTAGACTTGTAGTACGCCTCGTACGAGCGAGCACAGGCACACACGCACTGCGAAGCAAAGGGCTCATTTTAAGAATTAGAGTCCGAAACATGTGGAACGGCTGTTGTGCGAGCCGTCAGAACGGATACAGCAATATGCAGGAACCCGGGATGACTAAGACAGGCCGGGACGGCCTCTCCGTAGGTTCGTAGAAAAAATGGCCTTTTGCGTGTGATGACTCCTGGGCTTATTTTCGCTGAATCTTTCCATTTGATAGGGAAAGCTCATGATGCAGGCGTATGCAGATACGAGATGTACCCATCCAACCGCAGTGGAGTGGAAACGGTAGTGAACAGGGGCCGTGGTGGAAAACTCTGCCACGGTCTGCGAGTACTCGTACGGAGTACTCCGTACGGTTGATACCTACGAGTGCTCGTACTCGTACGAGGACTTATCCAACTTCACAGCAGCGAGACTATCGACGTTGTACCCTACGGGGTACCTATCAGATCGTACACAGATACGAACCGCCTGCAGGCTTTCCCTCGCACGGATTTCTACTCGTATATCTAGAACAGCCCGGACAATCAGTGCATCGTACGCAGGGTCTGCGAGCTGCCGACAAGACTGGCGCAGAGTGGAAATAATACCCAGCGGCTCCAAGGAGGTGGTATTCCATCTGACATGGGAACAGTGGTTCTTGTCGGCAGCCGCATCCAAGTTATCAAGTGCTGACGGGCAAGGGAAAACAGGTAAAGAGTAGGCTGAGGGCTCTTGGCAGTATCGTACTCCGTACACATCAACGGCACGGTCCACCCTACGCGTCACCACAGAAGCTTTGCTTTGTCATTGGCGCGGGCCAGTCGAGCGCTGGCTCGAGTACGTAAGGCCAGACGTCAGTGGGCGACGCCGCCTCGTCAGTTGATGCGCTTCGTCTAGCATGGCTTACGCGATAGTACGAGTATGAGCACGAGTACTCGTAGTCGTTCGACCGACAAGCGGACAGACAAAAAAGGACATGCACTCGTTAACTAATAGTCGTACGGGGTAGAGGCTGCGTGGTTTGCCTTCTTTGTCGTCGCTGGACTTTTTTGCTTATTCTACCCCAGACGTTGACCCTTTGTTCTGATTTTTTCTTTTCTTTTTGAATGTTTCCCCTCAGTCTTTGTGCTTGCTTACTTCTGGCCAATCTTACTTGCTGCTGTATGGCTTGCTGTTTTATCAGATTACGAGCATCTTTATCAGATTAATACGAGAATGCAAACGAGCATGCACTTTGCTACCCGGTTCGGATGGACGCTTCGGACGGGCAACGAAGAAACACGGGCTGCGTATGTCCGCAGACATTGGTCTCCAAGAGCAGTGCACCGTCGCGGAGATCATGAATCCTCGACGGTCTACTCTGTACCCGTACTCCGTAGTTTACAATGGGCCAGTACGAGGACAAAGTACAGTCGTATCCCATCTGGCTCCTTTGTAGATCCCTGTCCAGCTGGAGCCTGGAATGCAAAACAGGGATTTTTTTTTCTTTGGTGGAATGGCCAGGCCAAGGCAAAAGAAACATCTCACTTTACTTCAGTGGAGTTTGTCGAGTTTGTCTGGGCTCTTGCTCCGTTGGCGGGTGTTTAAACATGCGACCAGTTCTAGCAAATGTATTTTTATCACTTTTTTTCTTGTTCTTTTCTGTTCTTTTCTCTGCTTTGCCCGACTTAATCGAGAGCACGTCCGTCGTAGAGTATTATGGGGGCATCGTCCTCCGTAGAGCCATTCCCTGTGGTTGCAGACAGTTACATTGTGATAATGCAAGGTCAGAAAGATGCAGTGCCCGGCAGCGCCGGAAGACGATGAACGCGGGAGAGAGAATTGGGAAGAAATCAATTCAGTGAATAAAAAGAAAAAAGAGAGAGAAAAAAAAAAGGAGTCCACCGGGGCTAACGCGATAGGGCCCGTCCGTCCAAAAATAAACCAGGCAATCAATAGCGTGCACGCAAAGGGACGCGACGTCGCTGGGCTGGCAGTGATTCGCGTTCCAGAGCTTGCGTCTCCTCCGAGTGAGGTCTTGCATTGGGCAGCATCTGCCGTGTTCTACTCCGTAAACAACATGTATCGTATGAGTACCCGAAATTCAAATAGCAACGCAGTACAGACGACGCAGATTACAGAAAAATACTCTCCGTGGCTGTCTCACCTCCGCAGGCAAGGATGCCGTATTCTTTATCGTTTGCTGTCTCACCGTTGTCTTTGCAAAATCAAAATCAAATACTCGTACTACGACTAGCTCTCCCTCCCTCTCCTCAACCCAAAAAACCAAAAACAGACGCCCTGGCCGCGGCCTGGCCTGCGCGTTTTCGTCTTCGCACGCCACGTCATAGTTTAATTGGTTAATTACGAGTTCCTCCTAATCTCATGCTTATCAGGCCTGCCGGCCCTGCTGGCTGGCCCGCCCATGGTGGCGGTCTGGGTTCTACCCTTGAGGCCTCGTCCTTGCTTGGGGCCGATCACGACGGCCACCCCCCTTGTTCTCGGGGGATCCTGCCCCCCACAGCCAGCGAAATTGTCCATGCAGAGTCTTTGCCTGTTCGCGTTCGTCTTCGGGTGGGAGGGCAGTGCTGTCCTGCTTTTTTTCTATTTCCTGGTATTATATTTCTTTTTTTCCTGTTTCGTAGGATCCACGGCCAGACGCGCAGGGGTCGGGAACGTGAATATTGTTGTACGGAGTAAATGAGAATAAATAAGAAAAAGAAAATTACCACGTAAGAATAAGAACTCAAAAAAGAAAGAAAAAACTGCTGAAAGAAACGTAAGATGAACTCGGGATCCCATCTCTACTTCCGGTCCGGCGCGAGGACTCCGGGATGACAAGGCTTTGGAGCCGTGTGGACATGAGCACCTCGTATGATATGATTTTGCGTAACACGCCTATCTTTAGAACCCGAACAGCCCGTCGCTCGCATCCCGCCGTCGCCAGGTTTCTGATAGATGAGCTGCTGCCGCACGACATGGGACCCGTTGTGCGCCAGCCGCGGACTGCCTCGTTGCGCCGTGTCACGCTGGCGGCGGCGTAGTCGTGCTCTACTTTATGGGAAACCGGGCGTGTGCGACAGGGCGGCTCAGCGTAGTTTTCGTACTCGATGGGCCGACGGCCCTGGCTCCTGGGAGCGGTTGCGTGCCCGGACAATACACGGGACCGGGAGGCGGCTGCATCTGCGGTGTGATGTGGCACAATCGAGGATGGGTATGTTGTTGCTCGTAGATGCTATTTAAGACTGATTCATTGTGATTTCTGGATGAATCATAATAAGAGGTTAATTGAGTCTAATTAAGCGTTTGGTTTTTGGTTGTTTATTTACATGGTTGGTGATGAGATGATCTATGCCTGGAATTTGTCTTGCTTGATTTGATTATCTATTTTTCTAAAAAAATTTTAACAAATTGTCGGAACACAAGATGATGAGAATGTCGATAGAAATAAAACATCGTAGTCATCGCCGTAGAGCAACCCCGATATGAGACAAGACAGCGTGGTGGTGATCGGTCGAGATAACTGCAAGATGACTATATTTTGTCGTCCGATATTCACGATACGCCCGAAACTTGCGATGCATCTGATATTCACAATATCCTCGAAATAGCATCTCACGATGCATCGGATATATCACAATAGCCTCACAAATAGTATCTCATGATATCGTACATCTCACATCGTCAAATCGCAATAGGGTATATTGCACTATCAACCAACCCATACTCGAGAAATGCCTCCTATCCCGCCGCTGTAAGCTGCTTCCGGATCTGCACGCACCGCCGAAAGTCCAACCGCGCCTCGTTGCTCGGCACGTGCGGTCCGCTGGCGATGCACAGCACCGTCATGTTCTCGTCGTACCGCAGCCCCGGCAGCAGCTTCGGCGTGATCAGGAAGTACTGGCTCGTGTGCTCGTGGCACGCAATCTCCACCATGCGCTCGTGCATCATGCGCTCGTTGCGCGGGTCCATGCCCTGGTTGATCTCGTCCACCACACGGAACGGCGCCTGTGCCATGCCCTGCAGCGCCATCAGGTAGAAGATGGTGCTGACCGCGCGCTCGCCGCCCGACTGCCGGTGCTGGTCGAGCTTCTGGAGTTCTTCGTTTTCGCTGTTTTGTTAGTTGTTGTTCTTGGTCGTTCTTGGGTGTTTTTGGGTGTTGTAGTGCAACATAGGAAACATAGGAGAGAGAGAGAGAGAACCCACCGAAACTTCACCCGAATGTCAATCGCCCACTTGTCAAAGTCCTCGTCCTTGTGCACGCTGACCTCGCCGGCGCAGTTGATCTGCTCAAAGTTGTAGCTGAACGCGTCGTTGATGCGCCCAATCAGCTCGTCCAGCCGCGGCTCCCACCGCCCCCGGATCGCCGCAATCTGCTCGCCCATGTCGTCCACCCCCGCCGTGTGCGACGCCAGCGACGCCCGCAGATGCTCAATCTCCCGCCCCCGCCGCTGGTACTCGTCCAGCACCCCGCTGTCCACCGCCCGCGTCAGCTCCAGCTTCGCCCGCTCCGCCGCCACCTCGTTGCTCAGCTCCTCCTGCGTCTTGTGCCGCGCCATCTCGTGCAGCCGCTCCGCCCGCTCCGACTCGTCCTCCACCAGCTCCTTGGCCGCCTCCAGCGCCGCCGCCCCCGCCGCCTTCTGCGCCGCCATGTCCTCCATGATCTGCCCCAGCGTCCGCCGCAGCTCCTCCAGCTTCTCCGCTAGGTGCGCGTTCTTCGCCTGCAGGTTGCGGAAGTCCGACCCGGCCTCCACCGCCCGCACCTGCACGTCCATGTACGCCCGGTACGCCGCCCGCAGCACCCCCACGTGCTCCGCGTGCCGCAGCACCGCCCGCGCCTTCTCCAGCACCAGGTCGTCCAGCTGCCCCACCACCGCCAGCCGCTGCGTGTTGAGCTCCAGGTGCTCCTCGCGCAGCCGGCTGCACGTGTTGTTCTCCGCCTCAATCTTCTCCGGCAGCGCCAGCCACTTGTTGTACTCCGACTGCAGCTGGTTCTTCTCCGCCCGCAGCTGCTCAATCTCTTCGTCAATCTCGCGCTTCTTGCGCACCGGGTCCGCCGCTTTCTCCTTGAGCGCCCGCATCTCCCCCTGCAGCGCCTCCAGCTGCTGGTCCAGCGCCTCCACCTTGTTCTGCAGCTCCGTCTTCTCCGCCAGGTCCCCCGTCTGCGCCTCCGTCCAGTACCGCCCGGGCCGGATGTCCCGCACCGACGTCGACACCGCGTGCGCCCCGTACTCGCGCCGCCGGCTGATCCGGTACACCTGGTCCTTGGCCGCCCACGTCGAGATGCGCTCGTCCGACACAATGCCGTCGTACTGGCTCTGGCTCGGCTTCTGGAGGCTGACCGGCGAGCTGTGCAGTCGCCGCTCCGCACACAGCATCGCCAGCACCGGCTCCGGCCCCTCGAGAAAGTCAATCGCCTGCCCGTCAAAACCCATGCCCGCCAGCTCCTCCGCCGAAAACGGCGACGAGAACGACCGGAACGCCGTCGTGCACGTGCGGATCGTCACCGACAGCCGCATGCGCCCGTAAAAGATGTCGCTCAGCTTCTTGTGGTCCTCCACGCTCTGCGTCGTAAAGCACAAAAAGTCGTCGTTTTGCAGCAGCGACTGGATCACGTTGGAGTAGCGCGGGTCCTTGACCGAGCACGTCAGCATCGGCGGGCCAAAGATCTCCTTGCTGAAGTCGCCCATGTGCTCCTCCAGGTACTGCCAGCCGCGCGCCACCTCGGGTGCGATCCGCTTCAAAAGGCTGTACTGCTGGCCGCGCCGCGAGTCGAGCGCGCTGATGTCGCGCTCCACCTTGTGCCTCTCTTCGTTGATGCGCGAGCCCTGCTGCTTGACGCGGTCCATGTCCGTCATGATCTCGCGCTGCTCGACCTCGATCTCGCGCTTCTGGTGTTCTTTCTCGCGAATCTTCATGTTCCAGTCCGCCGCAACAAACTCTTGCGGCTTGCTCTTGAGCTTGGCCTCGAGCGTCGTAATCTTCTGCCGCGAGGACGAAATCTCCTTTTTCTTCTTGTCAATGACGTCGCCCAGGCTCACGCGCTGGTTGTCCACGTCCTTGAACCGCTCCTCAACGCGGTCCACCGCCTGCAGCGCCCGCTCCACCGCCTGCTCGGCCTTGCCCAGCACCGCCTTGCGCGTCTGCAGGCCTTCCTCGAGCCGCTCGTGGTACGCCTTCTTTTCCGTTACTGCAAGCAGCGTCGGCCGCACGCGCTCCTCCATCGCCTGCAGGCGGCTCGACATCTCGCGCCGCTCCGCGCGGAGTCGGTTGTAGTTGCGCTTGGCCTCGTAGAATCGCACCAGCGGCTGGCACGCCTCGAGGTCGTCAATCGTCTGCTGGATCTCCTTGCGCTCGTGGTACCGCTCGACATCGGCTTGCTGCGCCTGGTGCCGGCTCTCCAGTACACGCAGCTGCTCCGAGTCCACCTGCATCTTCTGCTCCGCGTCGCGCTGCTCGTGGTACACCTTTTTCAGCGCCGCCTGCATCTCCTTCATGTCGACGGGCGCCGCCGCCTCGAGCGTCTTGGCCAGCAGGTCCACCGCGTTGAGCCCGGCAAACTCGGCCACGCGGTCCTGCGGCAAGAACTGGCACAGATTGTCGACCTGGATGCGCAGCTGCGCCATCAGCGCCTGGATGCGCCGCAGCGGCGCCTCGTTTCCGTTGAGCCAGAACTTGCGGCTGTTGTCTTCGCGGCTGATGCGCAGCCGCACGACGTGGTTCGTCGCATCCTGCGGCCCCGCCTGCAGCTCAATTTCGACCACGGCGTGCGCGCGCCCGTGCTTGACAAAGTCGGAAAAAGCGCTGGCGCGGCCCAGCACGTTGGAATGGAAGCCCAAGCCGAGACAGATGGCGCACACCAGCGAGCTCTTGCCCGTGCCGTTGGGGCCGATAACCATGTTCAGGCTGGGGCCGGGGTGGAATTCGGCGCGTTCGTAGGTAACGAAGTTCTCGACCAGGACACGCACAATGGCACCGGTCTGGAATTCGAGACCGCTGCCGCCGCCGCTGCCGCCGCTGCCGCCGCTGTTGTTTACGCCGTTGGTGCCATTTGCGCCAGATCGCCGGCCGCTTGTAGTCGAGTAGTAGGTCTCGTTGGCGGTACCATCGGCGTCATCTTCTTCGTCTTCAGGGCCCACAGACGGCCGCATTCGCTTGGCTCGAGAGTGGCCTGGCGTGAGGTGGCCGTTCGTAGCGCGGTCGTTGTGATCGTCATCGTCGTCGTCGCCGCCGTCGCCATCGTCATATGTCGGCCTCCGCCGACGCCGCACGGACCCGTTCTGGCCAGCGGAGCGAACAGGTATTCGTGGTGTAGACATTGTGTATATCGAGTGAGGCCTCGCGAATCATCGACTGCGCGGTCTCTCTTCGCTTTGGCGATGTATGGCTCGTAGTGTCGCGATGGCAAACACGCTACGCAGGCGTTGGTGGGGTACGCGTCCAAACGCGTCTCAGCTGGCAATACTACATAATCAATTAAATTACGGTGGCACGTGACCATGATCTCAATACTCCGTACAAGTACATCTTGAAGCAGACTCTGACAATCTCTGCCAAGTGCAATCGGCGGCTTAAAATTCGTGTACATTGTACAACAAATAGCAAAACAGCAAACGAAGGGCATATGTGCTAGTTGATGGGAAGATGTGCTCCTGATATACCTGGCAATAAGTGCCTCGCCCATTCCCGCAGTAGATTGCCTCTCCCTCGTCTGGCCTCGCCCGGCCTCGACCAGCATCGCCTCTCACGATACATATACAATGTGCAGCTGCAGACACGCAACAGGCCTGCACAGAGGCATACACTACCCAGCTGGGTCCGCTCCCCGGTAGCTTTGCACGTTTTGCGCGGGAGGACGCGTTGGCCTTCGTCCCATCTTGTCTCCCTTGCGCCGATCGAACTATGCGCTCTACCTGGAATCTGGTAAAATTATATTCGTACAGCAGTGGAAAGAATCCAGCAGAAGAAGACAAAACTGGCTTGAGGCAAATGAGCACAAATGCATTTGTGCTGTGCTATGGGCCGTCGGCCGATGCGCTGCGTGCCAGCCAGCAGAGCTGCATGCCTTGCGCTGTCCTTCATCTCAGATCCCTCCCTGGCCAAGGAGCCGACAGAGTCCAGCAAGGAGCCGTTCCAGCCCGGTCTTCCACTTTCTCTTTCTCTCTTTCTCTCGGTCTCTCTTTCTCCATCTCTCGCCCTGTGTACCTTTTTGCCTCGTCACCTCCCTATTTAACTTCTTTTCATTAATATTTTCTTCTTTTATTTTACGATCTTCAATTTCATTACTTAATGTCTCTATATACACTTTA